>AP027105.1:64291540-64891540 GCA_028142955.1 Pinctada fucata
TCGAGTCCCTTACGTTTATATAGAGTGGGGGAGGCGGTTTTTTGTTTGATTTTACTCACTTGATAATATGCTACTTAATCAATCAGGGAGCATCTTTTCAGCTTTTTTTTTATTTTGAACCTATAGAAGTCTTGGACGTGTTTCTATCGATCAGGCCGTCCAGACTTTTTGGCAGCGGGTGTTGCATGCAAACAGGAGACGCTGACTCTACCTAGGCACCTGGTCTCGCCCCTCGCGGGGTCTGCTTTGGTTCATGAATTGAGAATATTACCTACCTGGCTACTAGTTATAGCCTTTCGAGCTTCAGTATAGTACAGGTTCTGACTAGCATGAGAGTGTGTGTATGTTTTTTTTTTTATGTACTGGTGTCCGAACGGAATGAGGGACGTACTGTCCCTTGTTCCGTCTGGATACAAGTACATATTCGTGTATCCAGAGGGCTCAAGGGATGTACTGTCCCTTCCGCTGGGTTTAAACACGTTTAGTGTCGTGGTCGCTTGTACCTTTTTTTTTGTGCTTTTATATCTTTTTTTTCCAAGCGACGTGCATTCGCCCTTTGTTGGGCTGATCCGACATTGTCTGAATAGTGAACGTGGTTGTTTTCACCTCTTTTGTGCTATCTATATTATTTTTTTTCTAGAAAACAACATTGCATTCCTTTTTTTGGGATCCGTTCCTATTCTTGTGAATATGGTGTATGCTACTGTGAGTATGTATTGTCAGTTAAGTTGTATCATGAACTCAAACTTGTCGCACCGGTCCTCTGAGACAGCTCTTTCCATGTTTTATAGCTATGTATTAATTACGTTAAATATATGAAAATTTGGGTCGCCGTTGAACTTTGATGTCGGGTTTTGAGTGCTTTCAAGAAGTTTCAGACTTCTGTCAATTTTTAGAGTCTTTACTTGCTATTTTTATGAGATAGGTTCTGCTTGATCTTCCCTCACGGGTACTATTTCTTAACACGCCCTATTTATTCTGATTGGATACGGAGGTCAATCTCCGAAACCGACGACGGTAGCTAGATTCGTTCTTTACACCTTATAATTTTTCATTTTTACAGTTTGTATTTTTAAACTCCTTTATGTGGGCCTCTCGTGATATGACTTTCTATTCACACTGACCCGCTCGTTGTCAGTTTAGTGAGTATCTCACTTCAGGACGGACGTGTTTTTAATTGGGGGATTTTTCGTTTCATTTTACTTAGTCAATCGAGTCCCTTACGTTTATATAGAGTGGGGGAGGCGGTTTTTTGTTTGATTTTACTCACTTGATAATATGCTACTTAATCAATCAGGGAGCATCTTTTCAGCTTTTTTTTTATTTTGAACCTATAGAAGTCTTGGACGTGTTTCTATCGATCAGGCCGTCCAGACTTTTTGGCAGCGGGTGTTGCATGCAAACAGGAGACGCTGACTCTACCTAGGCACCTGGTCTCGCCCCTCGCGGGGTCTGCTTTGGTTCATGAATTGAGAATATTACCTACCTGGCTACTAGTTATAGCCTTTCGAGCTTCAGTATAGTACAGGTTCTGACTAGCATGAGAGTGTGTGTATGTTTTTTTTTTTTATGTACTGGTGTCCGAACGGAATGAGGGACGTACTGTCCCTTGTTCCGTCTGGATACAAGTACATATTCGTGTATCCAGAGGGCTCAAGGGATGTACTGTCCCTTCCGCTGGGTTTAAACACGTTTAGTGTCGTGGTCGCTTGTACCTTTTTTTTGTGCTTTTATATCTTTTTTTTCCAAGCGACGTGCATTCGCCCTTTGTTGGGCTGATCCGACATTGTCTGAATAGTGAACGTGGTTGTTTTCACCTCTTTTGTGCTATCTATATTATTTTTTTCTAGAAAACAACATTGCATTCCTTTTTTTGGGATCCGTTCCTATTCTTGTGAATATGGTGTATGCTACTGTGAGTATGTATTGTCAGTTAAGTTGTATCATGAACTCAAACTTGTCGCACCGGTCCTCTGAGACAGCTCTTTCCATGTTTTATAGCTATGTATTAATTACGTTAAATATATGAAAATTTGGGTCGCCGTTGAACTTTGATGTCGGGTTTTGAGTGCTTTCAAGAAGTTTCAGACTTCTGTCAATTTTTAGAGTCTTTACTTGCTATTTTTATGAGATAGGTTCTGCTTGATCTTCCCTCACGGGTACTATTTCTTAACACGCCCTATTTATTCTGATTGGATACGGAGGTCAATCTCCGAAACCGACGACGGTAGCTAGATTCGTTCTTTACACCTTATAATTTTTCATTTTTACAGTTTGTATTTTTAAACTCCTTTATGTGGGCCTCTCGTGATATGACTTTCTATTCACACTGACCCGCTCGTTGTCAGTTTAGTGAGTATCTCACTTCAGGACGGACGTGTTTTTAATTGGGGGATTTTTCGTTTCATTTTACTTAGTCAATCGAGTCCCTTACGTTTATATAGAGTGGGGGAGGCGGTTTTTTGTTTGATTTTACTCACTTGATAATATGCTACTTAATCAATCAGGGAGCATCTTTTCAGCTTTTTTTTTATTTTGAACCTATAGAAGTCTTGGACGTGTTTCTATCGATCAGGCCGTCCAGACTTTTTGGCAGCGGGTGTTGCATGCAAACAGGAGACGCTGACTCTACCTAGGCACCTGGTCTCGCCCCTCGCGGGGTCTGCTTTGGTTCATGAATTGAGAATATTACCTACCTGGCTACTAGTTATAGCCTTTCGAGCTTCAGTATAGTACAGGTTCTGACTAGCATGAGAGTGTGTGTATGTTTTTTTTTTTATGTACTGGTGTCCGAACGGAATGAGGGACGTACTGTCCCTTGTTCCGTCTGGATACAAGTACATATTCGTGTATCCAGAGGGCTCAAGGGATGTACTGTCCCTTCCGCTGGGTTTAAACACGTTTAGTGTCGTGGTCGCTTGTACCTTTTTTTTTGTGCTTTTATATCTTTTTTTTCCAAGCGACGTGCATTCGCCCTTTGTTGGGCTGATCCGACATTGTCTGAATAGTGAACGTGGTTGTTTTCACCTCTTTTGTGCTATCTATATTATTTTTTTCTAGAAAACAACATTGCATTCCTTTTTTTGGGATCCGTTCCTATTCTTGTGAATATGGTGTATGCTACTGTGAGTATGTATTGTCAGTTAAGTTGTATCATGAACTCAAACTTGTCGCACCGGTCCTCTGAGACAGCTCTTTCCATGTTTTATAGCTATGTATTAATTACGTTAAATATATGAAAATTTGGGTCGCCGTTGAACTTTGATGTCGGGTTTTGAGTGCTTTCAAGAAGTTTCAGACTTCTGTCAATTTTTAGAGTCTTTACTTGCTATTTTTATGAGATAGGTTCTGCTTGATCTTCCCTCACGGGTACTATTTCTTAACACGCCCTATTTATTCTGATTGGATACGGAGGTCAATCTCCGAAACCGACGACGGTAGCTAGATTCGTTCTTTACACCTTATAATTTTTCATTTTTACAGTTTGTATTTTTAAACTCCTTTATGTGGGCCTCTCGTGATATGACTTTCTATTCACACTGACCCGCTCGTTGTCAGTTTAGTGAGTATCTCACTTCAGGACGGACGTGTTTTTAATTGGGGGATTTTTCGTTTCATTTTACTTAGTCAATCGAGTCCCTTACGTTTATATAGAGTGGGGGAGGCGGTTTTTTGTTTGATTTTACTCACTTGATAATATGCTACTTAATCAATCAGGGAGCATCTTTTCAGCTTTTTTTTTATTTTGAACCTATAGAAGTCTTGGACGTGTTTCTATCGATCAGGCCGTCCAGACTTTTTGGCAGCGGGTGTTGCATGCAAACAGGAGACGCTGACTCTACCTAGGCACCTGGTCTCGCCCCTCGCGGGGTCTGCTTTGGTTCATGAATTGAGAATATTACCTACCTGGCTACTAGTTATAGCCTTTCGAGCTTCAGTATAGTACAGGTTCTGACTAGCATGAGAGTGTGTGTATGTTTTTTTTTTTATGTACTGGTGTCCGAACGGAATGAGGGACGTACTGTCCCTTGTTCCGTCTGGATACAAGTACATATTCGTGTATCCAGAGGGCTCAAGGGATGTACTGTCCCTTCCGCTGGGTTTAAACACGTTTAGTGTCGTGGTCGCTTGTACCTTTTTTTTTGTGCTTTTATATCTTTTTTTTCCAAGCGACGTGCATTCGCCCTTTGTTGGGCTGATCCGACATTGTCTGAATAGTGAACGTGGTTGTTTTCACCTCTTTTGTGCTATCTATATTATTTTTTTCTAGAAAACAACATTGCATTCCTTTTTTTGGGATCCGTTCCTATTCTTGTGAATATGGTGTATGCTACTGTGAGTATGTATTGTCAGTTAAGTTGTATCATGAACTCAAACTTGTCGCACCGGTCCTCTGAGACAGCTCTTTCCATGTTTTATAGCTATGTATTAATTACGTTAAATATATGAAAATTTGGGTCGCCGTTGAACTTTGATGTCGGGTTTTGAGTGCTTTCAAGAAGTTTCAGACTTCTGTCAATTTTTAGAGTCTTTACTTGCTATTTTTATGAGATAGGTTCTGCTTGATCTTCCCTCACGGGTACTATTTCTTAACACGCCCTATTTATTCTGATTGGATACGGAGGTCAATCTCCGAAACCGACGACGGTAGCTAGATTCGTTCTTTACACCTTATAATTTTTCATTTTTACAGTTTGTATTTTTAAACTCCTTTATGTGGGCCTCTCGTGATATGACTTTCTATTCACACTGACCCGCTCGTTGTCAGTTTAGTGAGTATCTCACTTCAGGACGGACGTGTTTTTAATTGGGGGATTTTTCGTTTCATTTTACTTAGTCAATCGAGTCCCTTACGTTTATATAGAGTGGGGGAGGCGGTTTTTTGTTTGATTTTACTCACTTGATAATATGCTACTTAATCAATCAGGGAGCATCTTTTCAGCTTTTTTTTTATTTTGAACCTATAGAAGTCTTGGACGTGTTTCTATCGATCAGGCCGTCCAGACTTTTTGGCAGCGGGTGTTGCATGCAAACAGGAGACGCTGACTCTACCTAGGCACCTGGTCTCGCCCCTCGCGGGGTCTGCTTTGGTTCATGAATTGAGAATATTACCTACCTGGCTACTAGTTATAGCCTTTCGAGCTTCAGTATAGTACAGGTTCTGACTAGCATGAGAGTGTGTGTATGTTTTTTTTTTTATGTACTGGTGTCCGAACGGAATGAGGGACGTACTGTCCCTTGTTCCGTCTGGATACAAGTACATATTCGTGTATCCAGAGGGCTCAAGGGATGTACTGTCCCTTCCGCTGGGTTTAAACACGTTTAGTGTCGTGGTCGCTTGTACCTTTTTTTTTGTGCTTTTATATCTTTTTTTTCCAAGCGACGTGCATTCGCCCTTTGTTGGGCTGATCCGACATTGTCTGAATAGTGAACGTGGTTGTTTTCACCTCTTTTGTGCTATCTATATTATTTTTTTCTAGAAAACAACATTGCATTCCTTTTTTTGGGATCCGTTCCTATTCTTGTGAATATGGTGTATGCTACTGTGAGTATGTATTGTCAGTTAAGTTGTATCATGAACTCAAACTTGTCGCACCGGTCCTCTGAGACAGCTCTTTCCATGTTTTATAGCTATGTATTAATTACGTTAAATATATGAAAATTTGGGTCGCCGTTGAACTTTGATGTCGGGTTTTGAGTGCTTTCAAGAAGTTTCAGACTTCTGTCAATTTTTAGAGTCTTTACTTGCTATTTTTATGAGATAGGTTCTGCTTGATCTTCCCTCACGGGTACTATTTCTTAACACGCCCTATTTATTCTGATTGGATACGGAGGTCAATCTCCGAAACCGACGACGGTAGCTAGATTCGTTCTTTACACCTTATAATTTTTCATTTTTACAGTTTGTATTTTTAAACTCCTTTATGTGGGCCTCTCGTGATATGACTTTCTATTCACACTGACCCGCTCGTTGTCAGTTTAGTGAGTATCTCACTTCAGGACGGACGTGTTTTTAATTGGGGGATTTTTCGTTTCATTTTACTTAGTCAATCGAGTCCCTTACGTTTATATAGAGTGGGGGAGGCGGTTTTTTGTTTGATTTTACTCACTTGATAATATGCTACTTAATCAATCAGGGAGCATCTTTTCAGCTTTTTTTTTATTTTGAACCTATAGAAGTCTTGGACGTGTTTCTATCGATCAGGCCGTCCAGACTTTTTGGCAGCGGGTGTTGCATGCAAACAGGAGACGCTGACTCTACCTAGGCACCTGGTCTCGCCCCTCGCGGGGTCTGCTTTGGTTCATGAATTGAGAATATTACCTACCTGGCTACTAGTTATAGCCTTTCGAGCTTCAGTATAGTACAGGTTCTGACTAGCATGAGAGTGTGTGTATGTTTTTTTTTTTTATGTACTGGTGTCCGAACGGAATGAGGGACGTACTGTCCCTTGTTCCGTCTGGATACAAGTACATATTCGTGTATCCAGAGGGCTCAAGGGATGTACTGTCCCTTCCGCTGGGTTTAAACACGTTTAGTGTCGTGGTCGCTTGTACCTTTTTTTTTGTGCTTTTATATCTTTTTTTTCCAAGCGACGTGCATTCGCCCTTTGTTGGGCTGATCCGACATTGTCTGAATAGTGAACGTGGTTGTTTTCACCTCTTTTGTGCTATCTATATTATTTTTTTCTAGAAAACAACATTGCATTCCTTTTTTTGGGATCCGTTCCTATTCTTGTGAATATGGTGTATGCTACTGTGAGTATGTATTGTCAGTTAAGTTGTATCATGAACTCAAACTTGTCGCACCGGTCCTCTGAGACAGCTCTTTCCATGTTTTATAGCTATGTATTAATTACGTTAAATATATGAAAATTTGGGTCGCCGTTGAACTTTGATGTCGGGTTTTGAGTGCTTTCAAGAAGTTTCAGACTTCTGTCAATTTTTAGAGTCTTTACTTGCTATTTTTATGAGATAGGTTCTGCTTGATCTTCCCTCACGGGTACTATTTCTTAACACGCCCTATTTATTCTGATTGGATACGGAGGTCAATCTCCGAAACCGACGACGGTAGCTAGATTCGTTCTTTACACCTTATAATTTTTCATTTTTACAGTTTGTATTTTTAAACTCCTTTATGTGGGCCTCTCGTGATATGACTTTCTATTCACACTGACCCGCTCGTTGTCAGTTTAGTGAGTATCTCACTTCAGGACGGACGTGTTTTTAATTGGGGGATTTTTCGTTTCATTTTACTTAGTCAATCGAGTCCCTTACGTTTATATAGAGTGGGGGAGGCGGTTTTTTGTTTGATTTTACTCACTTGATAATATGCTACTTAATCAATCAGGGAGCATCTTTTCAGCTTTTTTTTTATTTTGAACCTATAGAAGTCTTGGACGTGTTTCTATCGATCAGGCCGTCCAGACTTTTTGGCAGCGGGTGTTGCATGCAAACAGGAGACGCTGACTCTACCTAGGCACCTGGTCTCGCCCCTCGCGGGGTCTGCTTTGGTTCATGAATTGAGAATATTACCTACCTGGCTACTAGTTATAGCCTTTCGAGCTTCAGTATAGTACAGGTTCTGACTAGCATGAGAGTGTGTGTATGTTTTTTTTTTTATGTACTGGTGTCCGAACGGAATGAGGGACGTACTGTCCCTTGTTCCGTCTGGATACAAGTACATATTCGTGTATCCAGAGGGCTCAAGGGATGTACTGTCCCTTCCGCTGGGTTTAAACACGTTTAGTGTCGTGGTCGCTTGTACCTTTTTTTGTGCTTTTATATCTTTTTTTTCCAAGCGACGTGCATTCGCCCTTTGTTGGGCTGATCCGACATTGTCTGAATAGTGAACGTGGTTGTTTTCACCTCTTTTGTGCTATCTATATTATTTTTTTCTAGAAAACAACATTGCATTCCTTTTTTTGGGATCCGTTCCTATTCTTGTGAATATGGTGTATGCTACTGTGAGTATGTATTGTCAGTTAAGTTGTATCATGAACTCAAACTTGTCGCACCGGTCCTCTGAGACAGCTCTTTCCATGTTTTATAGCTATGTATTAATTACGTTAAATATATGAAAATTTGGGTCGCCGTTGAACTTTGATGTCGGGTTTTGAGTGCTTTCAAGAAGTTTCAGACTTCTGTCAATTTTTAGAGTCTTTACTTGCTATTTTTATGAGATAGGTTCTGCTTGATCTTCCCTCACGGGTACTATTTCTTAACACGCCCTATTTATTCTGATTGGATACGGAGGTCAATCTCCGAAACCGACGACGGTAGCTAGATTCGTTCTTTACACCTTATAATTTTTCATTTTTACAGTTTGTATTTTTAAACTCCTTTATGTGGGCCTCTCGTGATATGACTTTCTATTCACACTGACCCGCTCGTTGTCAGTTTAGTGAGTATCTCACTTCAGGACGGACGTGTTTTTAATTGGGGGATTTTTCGTTTCATTTTACTTAGTCAATCGAGTCCCTTACGTTTATATAGAGTGGGGGAGGCGGTTTTTTGTTTGATTTTACTCACTTGATAATATGCTACTTAATCAATCAGGGAGCATCTTTTCAGCTTTTTTTTTATTTTGAACCTATAGAAGTCTTGGACGTGTTTCTATCGATCAGGCCGTCCAGACTTTTTGGCAGCGGGTGTTGCATGCAAACAGGAGACGCTGACTCTACCTAGGCACCTGGTCTCGCCCCTCGCGGGGTCTGCTTTGGTTCATGAATTGAGAATATTACCTACCTGGCTACTAGTTATAGCCTTTCGAGCTTCAGTATAGTACAGGTTCTGACTAGCATGAGAGTGTGTGTATGTTTTTTTTTTATGTACTGGTGTCCGAACGGAATGAGGGACGTACTGTCCCTTGTTCCGTCTGGATACAAGTACATATTCGTGTATCCAGAGGGCTCAAGGGATGTACTGTCCCTTCCGCTGGGTTTAAACACGTTTAGTGTCGTGGTCGCTTGTACCTTTTTTTGTGCTTTTATATCTTTTTTTTCCAAGCGACGTGCATTCGCCCTTTGTTGGGCTGATCCGACATTGTCTGAATAGTGAACGTGGTTGTTTTCACCTCTTTTGTGCTATCTATATTATTTTTTTCTAGAAAACAACATTGCATTCCTTTTTTTGGGATCCGTTCCTATTCTTGTGAATATGGTGTATGCTACTGTGAGTATGTATTGTCAGTTAAGTTGTATCATGAACTCAAACTTGTCGCACCGGTCCTCTGAGACAGCTCTTTCCATGTTTTATAGCTATGTATTAATTACGTTAAATATATGAAAATTTGGGTCGCCGTTGAACTTTGATGTCGGGTTTTGAGTGCTTTCAAGAAGTTTCAGACTTCTGTCAATTTTTAGAGTCTTTACTTGCTATTTTTATGAGATAGGTTCTGCTTGATCTTCCCTCACGGGTACTATTTCTTAACACGCCCTATTTATTCTGATTGGATACGGAGGTCAATCTCCGAAACCGACGACGGTAGCTAGATTCGTTCTTTACACCTTATAATTTTTCATTTTTACAGTTTGTATTTTTAAACTCCTTTATGTGGGCCTCTCGTGATATGACTTTCTATTCACACTGACCCGCTCGTTGTCAGTTTAGTGAGTATCTCACTTCAGGACGGACGTGTTTTTAATTGGGGGATTTTTCGTTTCATTTTACTTAGTCAATCGAGTCCCTTACGTTTATATAGAGTGGGGGAGGCGGTTTTTTGTTTGATTTTACTCACTTGATAATATGCTACTTAATCAATCAGGGAGCATCTTTTCAGCTTTTTTTTTATTTTGAACCTATAGAAGTCTTGGACGTGTTTCTATCGATCAGGCCGTCCAGACTTTTTGGCAGCGGGTGTTGCATGCAAACAGGAGACGCTGACTCTACCTAGGCACCTGGTCTCGCCCCTCGCGGGGTCTGCTTTGGTTCATGAATTGAGAATATTACCTACCTGGCTACTAGTTATAGCCTTTCGAGCTTCAGTATAGTACAGGTTCTGACTAGCATGAGAGTGTGTGTATGTTTTTTTTTTATGTACTGGTGTCCGAACGGAATGAGGGACGTACTGTCCCTTGTTCCGTCTGGATACAAGTACATATTCGTGTATCCAGAGGGCTCAAGGGATGTACTGTCCCTTCCGCTGGGTTTAAACACGTTTAGTGTCGTGGTCGCTTGTACCTTTTTTTGTGCTTTTATATCTTTTTTTTCCAAGCGACGTGCATTCGCCCTTTGTTGGGCTGATCCGACATTGTCTGAATAGTGAACGTGGTTGTTTTCACCTCTTTTGTGCTATCTATATTATTTTTTTCTAGAAAACAACATTGCATTCCTTTTTTTGGGATCCGTTCCTATTCTTGTGAATATGGTGTATGCTACTGTGAGTATGTATTGTCAGTTAAGTTGTATCATGAACTCAAACTTGTCGCACCGGTCCTCTGAGACAGCTCTTTCCATGTTTTATAGCTATGTATTAATTACGTTAAATATATGAAAATTTGGGTCGCCGTTGAACTTTGATGTCGGGTTTTGAGTGCTTTCAAGAAGTTTCAGACTTCTGTCAATTTTTAGAGTCTTTACTTGCTATTTTTATGAGATAGGTTCTGCTTGATCTTCCCTCACGGGTACTATTTCTTAACACGCCCTATTTATTCTGATTGGATACGGAGGTCAATCTCCGAAACCGACGACGGTAGCTAGATTCGTTCTTTACACCTTATAATTTTTCATTTTTACAGTTTGTATTTTTAAACTCCTTTATGTGGGCCTCTCGTGATATGACTTTCTATTCACACTGACCCGCTCGTTGTCAGTTTAGTGAGTATCTCACTTCAGGACGGACGTGTTTTTAATTGGGGGATTTTTCGTTTCATTTTACTTAGTCAATCGAGTCCCTTACGTTTATATAGAGTGGGGGAGGCGGTTTTTTGTTTGATTTTACTCACTTGATAATATGCTACTTAATCAATCAGGGAGCATCTTTTCAGCTTTTTTTTTATTTTGAACCTATAGAAGTCTTGGACGTGTTTCTATCGATCAGGCCGTCCAGACTTTTTGGCAGCGGGTGTTGCATGCAAACAGGAGACGCTGACTCTACCTAGGCACCTGGTCTCGCCCCTCGCGGGGTCTGCTTTGGTTCATGAATTGAGAATATTACCTACCTGGCTACTAGTTATAGCCTTTCGAGCTTCAGTATAGTACAGGTTCTGACTAGCATGAGAGTGTGTGTATGTTTTTTTTTTATGTACTGGTGTCCGAACGGAATGAGGGACGTACTGTCCCTTGTTCCGTCTGGATACAAGTACATATTCGTGTATCCAGAGGGCTCAAGGGATGTACTGTCCCTTCCGCTGGGTTTAAACACGTTTAGTGTCGTGGTCGCTTGTACCTTTTTTTGTGCTTTTATATCTTTTTTTTCCAAGCGACGTGCATTCGCCCTTTGTTGGGCTGATCCGACATTGTCTGAATAGTGAACGTGGTTGTTTTCACCTCTTTTGTGCTATCTATATTATTTTTTTCTAGAAAACAACATTGCATTCCTTTTTTTGGGATCCGTTCCTATTCTTGTGAATATGGTGTATGCTACTGTGAGTATGTATTGTCAGTTAAGTTGTATCATGAACTCAAACTTGTCGCACCGGTCCTCTGAGACAGCTCTTTCCATGTTTTATAGCTATGTATTAATTACGTTAAATATATGAAAATTTGGGTCGCCGTTGAACTTTGATGTCGGGTTTTGAGTGCTTTCAAGAAGTTTCAGACTTCTGTCAATTTTTAGAGTCTTTACTTGCTATTTTTATGAGATAGGTTCTGCTTGATCTTCCCTCACGGGTACTATTTCTTAACACGCCCTATTTATTCTGATTGGATACGGAGGTCAATCTCCGAAACCGACGACGGTAGCTAGATTCGTTCTTTACACCTTATAATTTTTCATTTTTACAGTTTGTATTTTTAAACTCCTTTATGTGGGCCTCTCGTGATATGACTTTCTATTCACACTGACCCGCTCGTTGTCAGTTTAGTGAGTATCTCACTTCAGGACGGACGTGTTTTTAATTGGGGGATTTTTCGTTTCATTTTACTTAGTCAATCGAGTCCCTTACGTTTATATAGAGTGGGGGAGGCGGTTTTTTGTTTGATTTTACTCACTTGATAATATGCTACTTAATCAATCAGGGAGCATCTTTTCAGCTTTTTTTTTATTTTGAACCTATAGAAGTCTTGGACGTGTTTCTATCGATCAGGCCGTCCAGACTTTTTGGCAGCGGGTGTTGCATGCAAACAGGAGACGCTGACTCTACCTAGGCACCTGGTCTCGCCCCTCGCGGGGTCTGCTTTGGTTCATGAATTGAGAATATTACCTACCTGGCTACTAGTTATAGCCTTTCGAGCTTCAGTATAGTACAGGTTCTGACTAGCATGAGAGTGTGTGTATGTTTTTTTTTTTATGTACTGGTGTCCGAACGGAATGAGGGACGTACTGTCCCTTGTTCCGTCTGGATACAAGTACATATTCGTGTATCCAGAGGGCTCAAGGGATGTACTGTCCCTTCCGCTGGGTTTAAACACGTTTAGTGTCGTGGTCGCTTGTACCTTTTTTTGTGCTTTTATATCTTTTTTTTCCAAGCGACGTGCATTCGCCCTTTGTTGGGCTGATCCGACATTGTCTGAATAGTGAACGTGGTTGTTTTCACCTCTTTTGTGCTATCTATATTATTTTTTTCTAGAAAACAACATTGCATTCCTTTTTTTGGGATCCGTTCCTATTCTTGTGAATATGGTGTATGCTACTGTGAGTATGTATTGTCAGTTAAGTTGTATCATGAACTCAAACTTGTCGCACCGGTCCTCTGAGACAGCTCTTTCCATGTTTTATAGCTATGTATTAATTACGTTAAATATATGAAAATTTGGGTCGCCGTTGAACTTTGATGTCGGGTTTTGAGTGCTTTCAAGAAGTTTCAGACTTCTGTCAATTTTTAGAGTCTTTACTTGCTATTTTTATGAGATAGGTTCTGCTTGATCTTCCCTCACGGGTACTATTTCTTAACACGCCCTATTTATTCTGATTGGATACGGAGGTCAATCTCCGAAACCGACGACGGTAGCTAGATTCGTTCTTTACACCTTATAATTTTTCATTTTTACAGTTTGTATTTTTAAACTCCTTTATGTGGGCCTCTCGTGATATGACTTTCTATTCACACTGACCCGCTCGTTGTCAGTTTAGTGAGTATCTCACTTCAGGACGGACGTGTTTTTAATTGGGGGATTTTTCGTTTCATTTTACTTAGTCAATCGAGTCCCTTACGTTTATATAGAGTGGGGGAGGCGGTTTTTTGTTTGATTTTACTCACTTGATAATATGCTACTTAATCAATCAGGGAGCATCTTTTCAGCTTTTTTTTTATTTTGAACCTATAGAAGTCTTGGACGTGTTTCTATCGATCAGGCCGTCCAGACTTTTTGGCAGCGGGTGTTGCATGCAAACAGGAGACGCTGACTCTACCTAGGCACCTGGTCTCGCCCCTCGCGGGGTCTGCTTTGGTTCATGAATTGAGAATATTACCTACCTGGCTACTAGTTATAGCCTTTCGAGCTTCAGTATAGTACAGGTTCTGACTAGCATGAGAGTGTGTGTATGTTTTTTTTTTTATGTACTGGTGTCCGAACGGAATGAGGGACGTACTGTCCCTTGTTCCGTCTGGATACAAGTACATATTCGTGTATCCAGAGGGCTCAAGGGATGTACTGTCCCTTCCGCTGGGTTTAAACACGTTTAGTGTCGTGGTCGCTTGTACCTTTTTTTGTGCTTTTATATCTTTTTTTTCCAAGCGACGTGCATTCGCCCTTTGTTGGGCTGATCCGACATTGTCTGAATAGTGAACGTGGTTGTTTTCACCTCTTTTGTGCTATCTATATTATTTTTTTCTAGAAAACAACATTGCATTCCTTTTTTTGGGATCCGTTCCTATTCTTGTGAATATGGTGTATGCTACTGTGAGTATGTATTGTCAGTTAAGTTGTATCATGAACTCAAACTTGTCGCACCGGTCCTCTGAGACAGCTCTTTCCATGTTTTATAGCTATGTATTAATTACGTTAAATATATGAAAATTTGGGTCGCCGTTGAACTTTGATGTCGGGTTTTGAGTGCTTTCAAGAAGTTTCAGACTTCTGTCAATTTTTAGAGTCTTTACTTGCTATTTTTATGAGATAGGTTCTGCTTGATCTTCCCTCACGGGTACTATTTCTTAACACGCCCTATTTATTCTGATTGGATACGGAGGTCAATCTCCGAAACCGACGACGGTAGCTAGATTCGTTCTTTACACCTTATAATTTTTCATTTTTACAGTTTGTATTTTTAAACTCCTTTATGTGGGCCTCTCGTGATATGACTTTCTATTCACACTGACCCGCTCGTTGTCAGTTTAGTGAGTATCTCACTTCAGGACGGACGTGTTTTTAATTGGGGGATTTTTCGTTTCATTTTACTTAGTCAATCGAGTCCCTTACGTTTATATAGAGTGGGGGAGGCGGTTTTTTGTTTGATTTTACTCACTTGATAATATGCTACTTAATCAATCAGGGAGCATCTTTTCAGCTTTTTTTTTATTTTGAACCTATAGAAGTCTTGGACGTGTTTCTATCGATCAGGCCGTCCAGACTTTTTGGCAGCGGGTGTTGCATGCAAACAGGAGACGCTGACTCTACCTAGGCACCTGGTCTCGCCCCTCGCGGGGTCTGCTTTGGTTCATGAATTGAGAATATTACCTACCTGGCTACTAGTTATAGCCTTTCGAGCTTCAGTATAGTACAGGTTCTGACTAGCATGAGAGTGTGTGTATGTTTTTTTTTTATGTACTGGTGTCCGAACGGAATGAGGGACGTACTGTCCCTTGTTCCGTCTGGATACAAGTACATATTCGTGTATCCAGAGGGCTCAAGGGATGTACTGTCCCTTCCGCTGGGTTTAAACACGTTTAGTGTCGTGGTCGCTTGTACCTTTTTTTGTGCTTTTATATCTTTTTTTTCCAAGCGACGTGCATTCGCCCTTTGTTGGGCTGATCCGACATTGTCTGAATAGTGAACGTGGTTGTTTTCACCTCTTTTGTGCTATCTATATTATTTTTTTCTAGAAAACAACATTGCATTCCTTTTTTTGGGATCCGTTCCTATTCTTGTGAATATGGTGTATGCTACTGTGAGTATGTATTGTCAGTTAAGTTGTATCATGAACTCAAACTTGTCGCACCGGTCCTCTGAGACAGCTCTTTCCATGTTTTATAGCTATGTATTAATTACGTTAAATATATGAAAATTTGGGTCGCCGTTGAACTTTGATGTCGGGTTTTGAGTGCTTTCAAGAAGTTTCAGACTTCTGTCAATTTTTAGAGTCTTTACTTGCTATTTTTATGAGATAGGTTCTGCTTGATCTTCCCTCACGGGTACTATTTCTTAACACGCCCTATTTATTCTGATTGGATACGGAGGTCAATCTCCGAAACCGACGACGGTAGCTAGATTCGTTCTTTACACCTTATAATTTTTCATTTTTACAGTTTGTATTTTTAAACTCCTTTATGTGGGCCTCTCGTGATATGACTTTCTATTCACACTGACCCGCTCGTTGTCAGTTTAGTGAGTATCTCACTTCAGGACGGACGTGTTTTTAATTGGGGGATTTTTCGTTTCATTTTACTTAGTCAATCGAGTCCCTTACGTTTATATAGAGTGGGGGAGGCGGTTTTTTGTTTGATTTTACTCACTTGATAATATGCTACTTAATCAATCAGGGAGCATCTTTTCAGCTTTTTTTTTATTTTGAACCTATAGAAGTCTTGGACGTGTTTCTATCGATCAGGCCGTCCAGACTTTTTGGCAGCGGGTGTTGCATGCAAACAGGAGACGCTGACTCTACCTAGGCACCTGGTCTCGCCCCTCGCGGGGTCTGCTTTGGTTCATGAATTGAGAATATTACCTACCTGGCTACTAGTTATAGCCTTTCGAGCTTCAGTATAGTACAGGTTCTGACTAGCATGAGAGTGTGTGTATGTTTTTTTTTTTATGTACTGGTGTCCGAACGGAATGAGGGACGTACTGTCCCTTGTTCCGTCTGGATACAAGTACATATTCGTGTATCCAGAGGGCTCAAGGGATGTACTGTCCCTTCCGCTGGGTTTAAACACGTTTAGTGTCGTGGTCGCTTGTACCTTTTTTTGTGCTTTTATATCTTTTTTTTCCAAGCGACGTGCATTCGCCCTTTGTTGGGCTGATCCGACATTGTCTGAATAGTGAACGTGGTTGTTTTCACCTCTTTTGTGCTATCTATATTATTTTTTTCTAGAAAACAACATTGCATTCCTTTTTTTGGGATCCGTTCCTATTCTTGTGAATATGGTGTATGCTACTGTGAGTATGTATTGTCAGTTAAGTTGTATCATGAACTCAAACTTGTCGCACCGGTCCTCTGAGACAGCTCTTTCCATGTTTTATAGCTATGTATTAATTACGTTAAATATATGAAAATTTGGGTCGCCGTTGAACTTTGATGTCGGGTTTTGAGTGCTTTCAAGAAGTTTCAGACTTCTGTCAATTTTTAGAGTCTTTACTTGCTATTTTTATGAGATAGGTTCTGCTTGATCTTCCCTCACGGGTACTATTTCTTAACACGCCCTATTTATTCTGATTGGATACGGAGGTCAATCTCCGAAACCGACGACGGTAGCTAGATTCGTTCTTTACACCTTATAATTTTTCATTTTTACAGTTTGTATTTTTAAACTCCTTTATGTGGGCCTCTCGTGATATGACTTTCTATTCACACTGACCCGCTCGTTGTCAGTTTAGTGAGTATCTCACTTCAGGACGGACGTGTTTTTAATTGGGGGATTTTTCGTTTCATTTTACTTAGTCAATCGAGTCCCTTACGTTTATATAGAGTGGGGGAGGCGGTTTTTTGTTTGATTTTACTCACTTGATAATATGCTACTTAATCAATCAGGGAGCATCTTTTCAGCTTTTTTTTTATTTTGAACCTATAGAAGTCTTGGACGTGTTTCTATCGATCAGGCCGTCCAGACTTTTTGGCAGCGGGTGTTGCATGCAAACAGGAGACGCTGACTCTACCTAGGCACCTGGTCTCGCCCCTCGCGGGGTCTGCTTTGGTTCATGAATTGAGAATATTACCTACCTGGCTACTAGTTATAGCCTTTCGAGCTTCAGTATAGTACAGGTTCTGACTAGCATGAGAGTGTGTGTATGTTTTTTTTTTTATGTACTGGTGTCCGAACGGAATGAGGGACGTACTGTCCCTTGTTCCGTCTGGATACAAGTACATATTCGTGTATCCAGAGGGCTCAAGGGATGTACTGTCCCTTCCGCTGGGTTTAAACACGTTTAGTGTCGTGGTCGCTTGTACCTTTTTTTGTGCTTTTATATCTTTTTTTTCCAAGCGACGTGCATTCGCCCTTTGTTGGGCTGATCCGACATTGTCTGAATAGTGAACGTGGTTGTTTTCACCTCTTTTGTGCTATCTATATTATTTTTTTCTAGAAAACAACATTGCATTCCTTTTTTTGGGATCCGTTCCTATTCTTGTGAATATGGTGTATGCTACTGTGAGTATGTATTGTCAGTTAAGTTGTATCATGAACTCAAACTTGTCGCACCGGTCCTCTGAGACAGCTCTTTCCATGTTTTATAGCTATGTATTAATTACGTTAAATATATGAAAATTTGGGTCGCCGTTGAACTTTGATGTCGGGTTTTGAGTGCTTTCAAGAAGTTTCAGACTTCTGTCAATTTTTAGAGTCTTTACTTGCTATTTTTATGAGATAGGTTCTGCTTGATCTTCCCTCACGGGTACTATTTCTTAACACGCCCTATTTATTCTGATTGGATACGGAGGTCAATCTCCGAAACCGACGACGGTAGCTAGATTCGTTCTTTACACCTTATAATTTTTCATTTTTACAGTTTGTATTTTTAAACTCCTTTATGTGGGCCTCTCGTGATATGACTTTCTATTCACACTGACCCGCTCGTTGTCAGTTTAGTGAGTATCTCACTTCAGGACGGACGTGTTTTTAATTGGGGGATTTTTCGTTTCATTTTACTTAGTCAATCGAGTCCCTTACGTTTATATAGAGTGGGGGAGGCGGTTTTTTGTTTGATTTTACTCACTTGATAATATGCTACTTAATCAATCAGGGAGCATCTTTTCAGCTTTTTTTTTATTTTGAACCTATAGAAGTCTTGGACGTGTTTCTATCGATCAGGCCGTCCAGACTTTTTGGCAGCGGGTGTTGCATGCAAACAGGAGACGCTGACTCTACCTAGGCACCTGGTCTCGCCCCTCGCGGGGTCTGCTTTGGTTCATGAATTGAGAATATTACCTACCTGGCTACTAGTTATAGCCTTTCGAGCTTCAGTATAGTACAGGTTCTGACTAGCATGAGAGTGTGTGTATGTTTTTTTTTTATGTACTGGTGTCCGAACGGAATGAGGGACGTACTGTCCCTTGTTCCGTCTGGATACAAGTACATATTCGTGTATCCAGAGGGCTCAAGGGATGTACTGTCCCTTCCGCTGGGTTTAAACACGTTTAGTGTCGTGGTCGCTTGTACCTTTTTTTGTGCTTTTATATCTTTTTTTTCCAAGCGACGTGCATTCGCCCTTTGTTGGGCTGATCCGACATTGTCTGAATAGTGAACGTGGTTGTTTTCACCTCTTTTGTGCTATCTATATTATTTTTTTCTAGAAAACAACATTGCATTCCTTTTTTTGGGATCCGTTCCTATTCTTGTGAATATGGTGTATGCTACTGTGAGTATGTATTGTCAGTTAAGTTGTATCATGAACTCAAACTTGTCGCACCGGTCCTCTGAGACAGCTCTTTCCATGTTTTATAGCTATGTATTAATTACGTTAAATATATGAAAATTTGGGTCGCCGTTGAACTTTGATGTCGGGTTTTGAGTGCTTTCAAGAAGTTTCAGACTTCTGTCAATTTTTAGAGTCTTTACTTGCTATTTTTATGAGATAGGTTCTGCTTGATCTTCCCTCACGGGTACTATTTCTTAACACGCCCTATTTATTCTGATTGGATACGGAGGTCAATCTCCGAAACCGACGACGGTAGCTAGATTCGTTCTTTACACCTTATAATTTTTCATTTTTACAGTTTGTATTTTTAAACTCCTTTATGTGGGCCTCTCGTGATATGACTTTCTATTCACACTGACCCGCTCGTTGTCAGTTTAGTGAGTATCTCACTTCAGGACGGACGTGTTTTTAATTGGGGGATTTTTCGTTTCATTTTACTTAGTCAATCGAGTCCCTTACGTTTATATAGAGTGGGGGAGGCGGTTTTTTGTTTGATTTTACTCACTTGATAATATGCTACTTAATCAATCAGGGAGCATCTTTTCAGCTTTTTTTTTATTTTGAACCTATAGAAGTCTTGGACGTGTTTCTATCGATCAGGCCGTCCAGACTTTTTGGCAGCGGGTGTTGCATGCAAACAGGAGACGCTGACTCTACCTAGGCACCTGGTCTCGCCCCTCGCGGGGTCTGCTTTGGTTCATGAATTGAGAATATTACCTACCTGGCTACTAGTTATAGCCTTTCGAGCTTCAGTATAGTACAGGTTCTGACTAGCATGAGAGTGTGTGTATGTTTTTTTTTTATGTACTGGTGTCCGAACGGAATGAGGGACGTACTGTCCCTTGTTCCGTCTGGATACAAGTACATATTCGTGTATCCAGAGGGCTCAAGGGATGTACTGTCCCTTCCGCTGGGTTTAAACACGTTTAGTGTCGTGGTCGCTTGTACCTTTTTTTGTGCTTTTATATCTTTTTTTTCCAAGCGACGTGCATTCGCCCTTTGTTGGGCTGATCCGACATTGTCTGAATAGTGAACGTGGTTGTTTTCACCTCTTTTGTGCTATCTATATTATTTTTTTCTAGAAAACAACATTGCATTCCTTTTTTTGGGATCCGTTCCTATTCTTGTGAATATGGTGTATGCTACTGTGAGTATGTATTGTCAGTTAAGTTGTATCATGAACTCAAACTTGTCGCACCGGTCCTCTGAGACAGCTCTTTCCATGTTTTATAGCTATGTATTAATTACGTTAAATATATGAAAATTTGGGTCGCCGTTGAACTTTGATGTCGGGTTTTGAGTGCTTTCAAGAAGTTTCAGACTTCTGTCAATTTTTAGAGTCTTTACTTGCTATTTTTATGAGATAGGTTCTGCTTGATCTTCCCTCACGGGTACTATTTCTTAACACGCCCTATTTATTCTGATTGGATACGGAGGTCAATCTCCGAAACCGACGACGGTAGCTAGATTCGTTCTTTACACCTTATAATTTTTCATTTTTACAGTTTGTATTTTTAAACTCCTTTATGTGGGCCTCTCGTGATATGACTTTCTATTCACACTGACCCGCTCGTTGTCAGTTTAGTGAGTATCTCACTTCAGGACGGACGTGTTTTTAATTGGGGGATTTTTCGTTTCATTTTACTTAGTCAATCGAGTCCCTTACGTTTATATAGAGTGGGGGAGGCGGTTTTTTGTTTGATTTTACTCACTTGATAATATGCTACTTAATCAATCAGGGAGCATCTTTTCAGCTTTTTTTTTATTTTGAACCTATAGAAGTCTTGGACGTGTTTCTATCGATCAGGCCGTCCAGACTTTTTGGCAGCGGGTGTTGCATGCAAACAGGAGACGCTGACTCTACCTAGGCACCTGGTCTCGCCCCTCGCGGGGTCTGCTTTGGTTCATGAATTGAGAATATTACCTACCTGGCTACTAGTTATAGCCTTTCGAGCTTCAGTATAGTACAGGTTCTGACTAGCATGAGAGTGTGTGTATGTTTTTTTTTTTATGTACTGGTGTCCGAACGGAATGAGGGACGTACTGTCCCTTGTTCCGTCTGGATACAAGTACATATTCGTGTATCCAGAGGGCTCAAGGGATGTACTGTCCCTTCCGCTGGGTTTAAACACGTTTAGTGTCGTGGTCGCTTGTACCTTTTTTTGTGCTTTTATATCTTTTTTTTCCAAGCGACGTGCATTCGCCCTTTGTTGGGCTGATCCGACATTGTCTGAATAGTGAACGTGGTTGTTTTCACCTCTTTTGTGCTATCTATATTATTTTTTTCTAGAAAACAACATTGCATTCCTTTTTTTGGGATCCGTTCCTATTCTTGTGAATATGGTGTATGCTACTGTGAGTATGTATTGTCAGTTAAGTTGTATCATGAACTCAAACTTGTCGCACCGGTCCTCTGAGACAGCTCTTTCCATGTTTTATAGCTATGTATTAATTACGTTAAATATATGAAAATTTGGGTCGCCGTTGAACTTTGATGTCGGGTTTTGAGTGCTTTCAAGAAGTTTCAGACTTCTGTCAATTTTTAGAGTCTTTACTTGCTATTTTTATGAGATAGGTTCTGCTTGATCTTCCCTCACGGGTACTATTTCTTAACACGCCCTATTTATTCTGATTGGATACGGAGGTCAATCTCCGAAACCGACGACGGTAGCTAGATTCGTTCTTTACACCTTATAATTTTTCATTTTTACAGTTTGTATTTTTAAACTCCTTTATGTGGGCCTCTCGTGATATGACTTTCTATTCACACTGACCCGCTCGTTGTCAGTTTAGTGAGTATCTCACTTCAGGACGGACGTGTTTTTAATTGGGGGATTTTTCGTTTCATTTTACTTAGTCAATCGAGTCCCTTACGTTTATATAGAGTGGGGGAGGCGGTTTTTTGTTTGATTTTACTCACTTGATAATATGCTACTTAATCAATCAGGGAGCATCTTTTCAGCTTTTTTTTTATTTTGAACCTATAGAAGTCTTGGACGTGTTTCTATCGATCAGGCCGTCCAGACTTTTTGGCAGCGGGTGTTGCATGCAAACAGGAGACGCTGACTCTACCTAGGCACCTGGTCTCGCCCCTCGCGGGGTCTGCTTTGGTTCATGAATTGAGAATATTACCTACCTGGCTACTAGTTATAGCCTTTCGAGCTTCAGTATAGTACAGGTTCTGACTAGCATGAGAGTGTGTGTATGTTTTTTTTTTATGTACTGGTGTCCGAACGGAATGAGGGACGTACTGTCCCTTGTTCCGTCTGGATACAAGTACATATTCGTGTATCCAGAGGGCTCAAGGGATGTACTGTCCCTTCCGCTGGGTTTAAACACGTTTAGTGTCGTGGTCGCTTGTACCTTTTTTTGTGCTTTTATATCTTTTTTTTCCAAGCGACGTGCATTCGCCCTTTGTTGGGCTGATCCGACATTGTCTGAATAGTGAACGTGGTTGTTTTCACCTCTTTTGTGCTATCTATATTATTTTTTTCTAGAAAACAACATTGCATTCCTTTTTTTGGGATCCGTTCCTATTCTTGTGAATATGGTGTATGCTACTGTGAGTATGTATTGTCAGTTAAGTTGTATCATGAACTCAAACTTGTCGCACCGGTCCTCTGAGACAGCTCTTTCCATGTTTTATAGCTATGTATTAATTACGTTAAATATATGAAAATTTGGGTCGCCGTTGAACTTTGATGTCGGGTTTTGAGTGCTTTCAAGAAGTTTCAGACTTCTGTCAATTTTTAGAGTCTTTACTTGCTATTTTTATGAGATAGGTTCTGCTTGATCTTCCCTCACGGGTACTATTTCTTAACACGCCCTATTTATTCTGATTGGATACGGAGGTCAATCTCCGAAACCGACGACGGTAGCTAGATTCGTTCTTTACACCTTATAATTTTTCATTTTTACAGTTTGTATTTTTAAACTCCTTTATGTGGGCCTCTCGTGATATGACTTTCTATTCACACTGACCCGCTCGTTGTCAGTTTAGTGAGTATCTCACTTCAGGACGGACGTGTTTTTAATTGGGGGATTTTTCGTTTCATTTTACTTAGTCAATCGAGTCCCTTACGTTTATATAGAGTGGGGGAGGCGGTTTTTTGTTTGATTTTACTCACTTGATAATATGCTACTTAATCAATCAGGGAGCATCTTTTCAGCTTTTTTTTTATTTTGAACCTATAGAAGTCTTGGACGTGTTTCTATCGATCAGGCCGTCCAGACTTTTTGGCAGCGGGTGTTGCATGCAAACAGGAGACGCTGACTCTACCTAGGCACCTGGTCTCGCCCCTCGCGGGGTCTGCTTTGGTTCATGAATTGAGAATATTACCTACCTGGCTACTAGTTATAGCCTTTCGAGCTTCAGTATAGTACAGGTTCTGACTAGCATGAGAGTGTGTGTATGTTTTTTTTTTATGTACTGGTGTCCGAACGGAATGAGGGACGTACTGTCCCTTGTTCCGTCTGGATACAAGTACATATTCGTGTATCCAGAGGGCTCAAGGGATGTACTGTCCCTTCCGCTGGGTTTAAACACGTTTAGTGTCGTGGTCGCTTGTACCTTTTTTTGTGCTTTTATATCTTTTTTTTCCAAGCGACGTGCATTCGCCCTTTGTTGGGCTGATCCGACATTGTCTGAATAGTGAACGTGGTTGTTTTCACCTCTTTTGTGCTATCTATATTATTTTTTTCTAGAAAACAACATTGCATTCCTTTTTTTGGGATCCGTTCCTATTCTTGTGAATATGGTGTATGCTACTGTGAGTATGTATTGTCAGTTAAGTTGTATCATGAACTCAAACTTGTCGCACCGGTCCTCTGAGACAGCTCTTTCCATGTTTTATAGCTATGTATTAATTACGTTAAATATATGAAAATTTGGGTCGCCGTTGAACTTTGATGTCGGGTTTTGAGTGCTTTCAAGAAGTTTCAGACTTCTGTCAATTTTTAGAGTCTTTACTTGCTATTTTTATGAGATAGGTTCTGCTTGATCTTCCCTCACGGGTACTATTTCTTAACACGCCCTATTTATTCTGATTGGATACGGAGGTCAATCTCCGAAACCGACGACGGTAGCTAGATTCGTTCTTTACACCTTATAATTTTTCATTTTTACAGTTTGTATTTTTAAACTCCTTTATGTGGGCCTCTCGTGATATGACTTTCTATTCACACTGACCCGCTCGTTGTCAGTTTAGTGAGTATCTCACTTCAGGACGGACGTGTTTTTAATTGGGGGATTTTTCGTTTCATTTTACTTAGTCAATCGAGTCCCTTACGTTTATATAGAGTGGGGGAGGCGGTTTTTTGTTTGATTTTACTCACTTGATAATATGCTACTTAATCAATCAGGGAGCATCTTTTCAGCTTTTTTTTTATTTTGAACCTATAGAAGTCTTGGACGTGTTTCTATCGATCAGGCCGTCCAGACTTTTTGGCAGCGGGTGTTGCATGCAAACAGGAGACGCTGACTCTACCTAGGCACCTGGTCTCGCCCCTCGCGGGGTCTGCTTTGGTTCATGAATTGAGAATATTACCTACCTGGCTACTAGTTATAGCCTTTCGAGCTTCAGTATAGTACAGGTTCTGACTAGCATGAGAGTGTGTGTATGTTTTTTTTTTATGTACTGGTGTCCGAACGGAATGAGGGACGTACTGTCCCTTGTTCCGTCTGGATACAAGTACATATTCGTGTATCCAGAGGGCTCAAGGGATGTACTGTCCCTTCCGCTGGGTTTAAACACGTTTAGTGTCGTGGTCGCTTGTACCTTTTTTTGTGCTTTTATATCTTTTTTTTCCAAGCGACGTGCATTCGCCCTTTGTTGGGCTGATCCGACATTGTCTGAATAGTGAACGTGGTTGTTTTCACCTCTTTTGTGCTATCTATATTATTTTTTTCTAGAAAACAACATTGCATTCCTTTTTTTGGGATCCGTTCCTATTCTTGTGAATATGGTGTATGCTACTGTGAGTATGTATTGTCAGTTAAGTTGTATCATGAACTCAAACTTGTCGCACCGGTCCTCTGAGACAGCTCTTTCCATGTTTTATAGCTATGTATTAATTACGTTAAATATATGAAAATTTGGGTCGCCGTTGAACTTTGATGTCGGGTTTTGAGTGCTTTCAAGAAGTTTCAGACTTCTGTCAATTTTTAGAGTCTTTACTTGCTATTTTTATGAGATAGGTTCTGCTTGATCTTCCCTCACGGGTACTATTTCTTAACACGCCCTATTTATTCTGATTGGATACGGAGGTCAATCTCCGAAACCGACGACGGTAGCTAGATTCGTTCTTTACACCTTATAATTTTTCATTTTTACAGTTTGTATTTTTAAACTCCTTTATGTGGGCCTCTCGTGATATGACTTTCTATTCACACTGACCCGCTCGTTGTCAGTTTAGTGAGTATCTCACTTCAGGACGGACGTGTTTTTAATTGGGGGATTTTTCGTTTCATTTTACTTAGTCAATCGAGTCCCTTACGTTTATATAGAGTGGGGGAGGCGGTTTTTTGTTTGATTTTACTCACTTGATAATATGCTACTTAATCAATCAGGGAGCATCTTTTCAGCTTTTTTTTTATTTTGAACCTATAGAAGTCTTGGACGTGTTTCTATCGATCAGGCCGTCCAGACTTTTTGGCAGCGGGTGTTGCATGCAAACAGGAGACGCTGACTCTACCTAGGCACCTGGTCTCGCCCCTCGCGGGGTCTGCTTTGGTTCATGAATTGAGAATATTACCTACCTGGCTACTAGTTATAGCCTTTCGAGCTTCAGTATAGTACAGGTTCTGACTAGCATGAGAGTGTGTGTATGTTTTTTTTTTTTATGTACTGGTGTCCGAACGGAATGAGGGACGTACTGTCCCTTGTTCCGTCTGGATACAAGTACATATTCGTGTATCCAGAGGGCTCAAGGGATGTACTGTCCCTTCCGCTGGGTTTAAACACGTTTAGTGTCGTGGTCGCTTGTACCTTTTTTTGTGCTTTTATATCTTTTTTTTCCAAGCGACGTGCATTCGCCCTTTGTTGGGCTGATCCGACATTGTCTGAATAGTGAACGTGGTTGTTTTCACCTCTTTTGTGCTATCTATATTATTTTTTTCTAGAAAACAACATTGCATTCCTTTTTTTGGGATCCGTTCCTATTCTTGTGAATATGGTGTATGCTACTGTGAGTATGTATTGTCAGTTAAGTTGTATCATGAACTCAAACTTGTCGCACCGGTCCTCTGAGACAGCTCTTTCCATGTTTTATAGCTATGTATTAATTACGTTAAATATATGAAAATTTGGGTCGCCGTTGAACTTTGATGTCGGGTTTTGAGTGCTTTCAAGAAGTTTCAGACTTCTGTCAATTTTTAGAGTCTTTACTTGCTATTTTTATGAGATAGGTTCTGCTTGATCTTCCCTCACGGGTACTATTTCTTAACACGCCCTATTTATTCTGATTGGATACGGAGGTCAATCTCCGAAACCGACGACGGTAGCTAGATTCGTTCTTTACACCTTATAATTTTTCATTTTTACAGTTTGTATTTTTAAACTCCTTTATGTGGGCCTCTCGTGATATGACTTTCTATTCACACTGACCCGCTCGTTGTCAGTTTAGTGAGTATCTCACTTCAGGACGGACGTGTTTTTAATTGGGGGATTTTTCGTTTCATTTTACTTAGTCAATCGAGTCCCTTACGTTTATATAGAGTGGGGGAGGCGGTTTTTTGTTTGATTTTACTCACTTGATAATATGCTACTTAATCAATCAGGGAGCATCTTTTCAGCTTTTTTTTTATTTTGAACCTATAGAAGTCTTGGACGTGTTTCTATCGATCAGGCCGTCCAGACTTTTTGGCAGCGGGTGTTGCATGCAAACAGGAGACGCTGACTCTACCTAGGCACCTGGTCTCGCCCCTCGCGGGGTCTGCTTTGGTTCATGAATTGAGAATATTACCTACCTGGCTACTAGTTATAGCCTTTCGAGCTTCAGTATAGTACAGGTTCTGACTAGCATGAGAGTGTGTGTATGTTTTTTTTTTTTATGTACTGGTGTCCGAACGGAATGAGGGACGTACTGTCCCTTGTTCCGTCTGGATACAAGTACATATTCGTGTATCCAGAGGGCTCAAGGGATGTACTGTCCCTTCCGCTGGGTTTAAACACGTTTAGTGTCGTGGTCGCTTGTACCTTTTTTTGTGCTTTTATATCTTTTTTTTCCAAGCGACGTGCATTCGCCCTTTGTTGGGCTGATCCGACATTGTCTGAATAGTGAACGTGGTTGTTTTCACCTCTTTTGTGCTATCTATATTATTTTTTTCTAGAAAACAACATTGCATTCCTTTTTTTGGGATCCGTTCCTATTCTTGTGAATATGGTGTATGCTACTGTGAGTATGTATTGTCAGTTAAGTTGTATCATGAACTCAAACTTGTCGCACCGGTCCTCTGAGACAGCTCTTTCCATGTTTTATAGCTATGTATTAATTACGTTAAATATATGAAAATTTGGGTCGCCGTTGAACTTTGATGTCGGGTTTTGAGTGCTTTCAAGAAGTTTCAGACTTCTGTCAATTTTTAGAGTCTTTACTTGCTATTTTTATGAGATAGGTTCTGCTTGATCTTCCCTCACGGGTACTATTTCTTAACACGCCCTATTTATTCTGATTGGATACGGAGGTCAATCTCCGAAACCGACGACGGTAGCTAGATTCGTTCTTTACACCTTATAATTTTTCATTTTTACAGTTTGTATTTTTAAACTCCTTTATGTGGGCCTCTCGTGATATGACTTTCTATTCACACTGACCCGCTCGTTGTCAGTTTAGTGAGTATCTCACTTCAGGACGGACGTGTTTTTAATTGGGGGATTTTTCGTTTCATTTTACTTAGTCAATCGAGTCCCTTACGTTTATATAGAGTGGGGGAGGCGGTTTTTTGTTTGATTTTACTCACTTGATAATATGCTACTTAATCAATCAGGGAGCATCTTTTCAGCTTTTTTTTTATTTTGAACCTATAGAAGTCTTGGACGTGTTTCTATCGATCAGGCCGTCCAGACTTTTTGGCAGCGGGTGTTGCATGCAAACAGGAGACGCTGACTCTACCTAGGCACCTGGTCTCGCCCCTCGCGGGGTCTGCTTTGGTTCATGAATTGAGAATATTACCTACCTGGCTACTAGTTATAGCCTTTCGAGCTTCAGTATAGTACAGGTTCTGACTAGCATGAGAGTGTGTGTATGTTTTTTTTTTATGTACTGGTGTCCGAACGGAATGAGGGACGTACTGTCCCTTGTTCCGTCTGGATACAAGTACATATTCGTGTATCCAGAGGGCTCAAGGGATGTACTGTCCCTTCCGCTGGGTTTAAACACGTTTAGTGTCGTGGTCGCTTGTACCTTTTTTTGTGCTTTTATATCTTTTTTTTCCAAGCGACGTGCATTCGCCCTTTGTTGGGCTGATCCGACATTGTCTGAATAGTGAACGTGGTTGTTTTCACCTCTTTTGTGCTATCTATATTATTTTTTTCTAGAAAACAACATTGCATTCCTTTTTTTGGGATCCGTTCCTATTCTTGTGAATATGGTGTATGCTACTGTGAGTATGTATTGTCAGTTAAGTTGTATCATGAACTCAAACTTGTCGCACCGGTCCTCTGAGACAGCTCTTTCCATGTTTTATAGCTATGTATTAATTACGTTAAATATATGAAAATTTGGGTCGCCGTTGAACTTTGATGTCGGGTTTTGAGTGCTTTCAAGAAGTTTCAGACTTCTGTCAATTTTTAGAGTCTTTACTTGCTATTTTTATGAGATAGGTTCTGCTTGATCTTCCCTCACGGGTACTATTTCTTAACACGCCCTATTTATTCTGATTGGATACGGAGGTCAATCTCCGAAACCGACGACGGTAGCTAGATTCGTTCTTTACACCTTATAATTTTTCATTTTTACAGTTTGTATTTTTAAACTCCTTTATGTGGGCCTCTCGTGATATGACTTTCTATTCACACTGACCCGCTCGTTGTCAGTTTAGTGAGTATCTCACTTCAGGACGGACGTGTTTTTAATTGGGGGATTTTTCGTTTCATTTTACTTAGTCAATCGAGTCCCTTACGTTTATATAGAGTGGGGGAGGCGGTTTTTTGTTTGATTTTACTCACTTGATAATATGCTACTTAATCAATCAGGGAGCATCTTTTCAGCTTTTTTTTTTTTATTTTGAACCTATAGAAGTCTTGGACGTGTTTCTATCGATCAGGCCGTCCAGACTTTTTGGCAGCGGGTGTTGCATGCAAACAGGAGACGCTGACTCTACCTAGGCACCTGGTCTCGCCCCTCGCGGGGTCTGCTTTGGTTCATGAATTGAGAATATTACCTACCTGGCTACTAGTTATAGCCTTTCGAGCTTCAGTATAGTACAGGTTCTGACTAGCATGAGAGTGTGTGTATGTTTTTTTTTTTTTTTATGTACTGGTGTCCGAACGGAATGAGGGACGTACTGTCCCTTGTTCCGTCTGGATACAAGTACATATTCGTGTATCCAGAGGGCTCAAGGGATGTACTGTCCCTTCCGCTGGGTTTAAACACGTTTAGTGTCGTGGTCGCTTGTACCTTTTTTTGTGCTTTTATATCTTTTTTTTTCCAAGCGACGTGCATTCGCCCTTTGTTGGGCTGATCCGACATTGTCTGAATAGTGAACGTGGTTGTTTTCACCTCTTTTGTGCTATCTATATATATATATATATATATATATATATATATATACTGATTGCTCATTGGTCTCGTTGGTTCTTGTGAGTTGTATATAATCGGTGTCGGTACTGATTGCTCATTGGTCTCGTTGGTTCTTGTGAGTTGTATATAATCGGTGTCGGTACTGATTGCTCATTGGTCTCGTTGGTTCTTGTGAGTTGTATATAATCGATGTCGGTACTGATTGCTCATTGGTCTCGTTGGTTCTTGTGAGTTGTATGTAATCGATGTCGGTACTGATTGCTCATTGGTCTCGTTGGTTCTTGTGAGTTGTATATAATCGGTGTCGGTACTGATTACTCATTGGTCTCGTTGGTTCTTGTGAGTTGTATATAATCGTTGTCGGCACTGATTGCTCATTGGTCTCGTTGGTTCTTGTGAGTTGTATATAATCGATGTCGGTACTGAATGCTCATTGGTCTCGTTGATTCTTGTGAGTTGTATATAATCGGTGTCGGTACTGATTACTCATTGGTCTCGTTGGTTCTTGTGAGTTGTATATAATCGATGTCGGTACTGATTGCTCATTGGTATCGTTGGTTCTTGTGAGTTGTATATAATCGGTGTCGGCACTGATTGCTCATTGGTATCGTTGGTTCTTGTGAGTTGTATATAATCGGTGTCGGTACTGATTGCTCATTGGTCTCGTTGGTTCTTGTGAGTTGTATATAATCGTTGTCGGCACTGATTGCTCATTGGTCTCGTTGGTTCTTGTGAGTTGTATATAATCGATGTCGGTACTGATTGCTCATTGGTCTCTTTGGTTCTTGTGAGTTGTATATAATCGTTGTCGGCACTGATTGCTCATTGGTCTCGTTGGTTCTTGTGAGTTGTATATAATCGTTGTCGGCACTGATTGCTCATTGGTCTCGTTGGTTCTTGTGAGTTGTATATAATCGGTGTCGGTACTGATTGTCCATTGGTCTCGTTGGTTCTTGTGAGTTGTATATAATCGGTGTCGGTACTGATTGCTCATTGGTCTCGTTGGTTCTTGTGAGTTTTTGTTTTGTGATTGGTGTTTTGATGTCGTCTTTGGCGATCGTTGTTGATTTTGCGTCTCCTTTGCTGAATATTTTGGTTGATCGTTTTTTTTTTTCAAAATTACTGTTATCAAGTTTCTTGAAATTTCTGAAATGTGGGTCCTATAGCATCATATCCCACCCATTCTGCTACGTCTTTCGGTACATTTTTGGACATAACGTTCACACTCTTTGGTCATATTGCATTGTTTTGATTGAGGATCACTGACGAGGGTTAAGTACCCGAAACGTGCATGTCTGGTCCATGCTGAAAATTGATCTGTTCTTAAATGACGCTATTGAATTCGAAGACGTTTAACATTTCACTGTCTTCGCATAGGGGTGATTCAGTGTTGCTGTGGATGTTGCAACCGAGTCTTACTGGAGATCCTCACCTTTGCTTCAATATTTTTGATTTGGAATTAGTAGTCAGTAATATCGCTTCAAATGTTTAATTTTCTTTGTTAGTTTGGCATTAATTCCAATTTGAGGCTGATATAATCTAGCACGGTCCATAACAGAATTGTACAAAAACTCCTTTCATTGTAAAACATAACAATAATGTATTTCACCTACCTTCATATGATATCTGAATAATATACCTTATCTGTAGAATGTGTATCACTCTGGATTAGAAGTCGGAGAGACACAGTTGGGTCAATAAAACGATTTAACTAGAGAAAGAGGTGTCCTACATGAAAAATGGACGAAGAACTAATAAGTCAAAAATTTTAAGAAGTACAGAAACTTTTTATATGCTGTTATGATAGTGAAGTTTTATTTCATTTCGTTTTCATAAAAGAAAAGTAGAAAATTTACGCAGTTTCCGAAAATCATTCGTAAGATTAACTATCTACTAGCGATAAAGATGATAAGATACAAACTATCTGAAAACAATCAGTGTCAGTGGGGAAGCACGGAAATGACACGTGAATAAACTTAATCATATTTTATATTGGGAGTGCCTAAAATTATCTTTTGGCCACGTTATAATTATAGTGGTGACCTAACATCGTATTTCACTTTTTCGATACTTCCTTCGTGAAAGTTAAGTACAATTCAATTAAAAAACCTTTTTGTTTTTTTGTTTTTTTTTTTTTTTTTTTTTTTTTTTTTTGATCAATTAAAAAACCTGGTATCAATCATTTGTTGAGCAATGAGAGATTCAGGAAAAAATGTCGTCACTGTCACATAAATCAACGTCGAAAAGTGTCGCATACAGGCCTCCGTATTACATCACCTTATAGTATCAGAGTTACTCTTACCGTTGTGTTTACTACACCAATCATGTAGTTTCAGTTTTTTTTAATCACGGAACTCCACAACGGACCCTGACTAGGCCGACCACCTGTCCTCTCTGGATGTCGATATGTTTGAATATGCTACATGTGCCGAGGTGTCTAAAAGAAAAGGGGATGATCTCCAGCATGACCACCCTGCACTCACCCAGCAAAACAAACCCACAAGAAAGTGATACGTAAATGACATTAGACAAAACTACAAACCACAAAAAAAAAAAGAAAGACAAGGCAAAATTCACTAGAAAATCATACAAGACAATCGAAACAGACGTACAGAAACATCAAACATTAATGAAAACACATAAAAGGCAGGAGACCAATGTGCACCCGGCGCCGACTTTGGGCGGCCATCTTCAATTAGCAAAGAACACCCAATTATTGAGTAAAATAGTATTCTAACTTAATAATACAAAAATAGAAGGAAGACTGGAGTGTCATTTCTATGACGATAAAAGTTTATTTGCAGCATTGAAATGATGTTGAATTTGGCGTACCGAAGCAATTGCTTCTGGTCATGCTGATTCATGCATTGCATTGACTTTTACATGGTGAAATAAAAGTAAAATGGAAGAAACAATGTGTGGAAAAGGATCAATGACCAAGGATCAATTAAAAGGTTCGATGAAGGAAAGTGTGTGGAAAATATGTATTTAAGTACCCGAAACGTGCATGTCTGGTCCGTAATGCAAAATTTATCTGTTCTTTTGAAAATGATGTTATTTATTTGAAGAAATGTAACATCAAAGATCGCATTCTAATTCAAATCCATGCTTCATTAACATCGACGGCGGGTGCGGCTAGCCAACAGGGGATGCTTACTCCTCCCGGGCACCTGATCCCACCTCTAGCTTGCTAGGGGTCCGTCGATGTTTAATTTTGTGCTCTATTGTGAGTGCTGTTGAGATTATCGTCAGGATCTTCTTTAACTCATTCGTGTCACACTTATGCTCTTTGCCGTGTGGAGCTCGTAAAAAAGTTCCCCGCGAGGGGTTTGACAGTAAGTGTTTTGAATATACTTCCCTGACATTGTCGCCATAGCACTTTCTATATAGACATAACGTCAGATAGTGCATGATTTTTATATATTTTCATTTCCATGCTTCATTAACATCGACGGCGGGTGCGGCTAGCCAACAGGGGATGCTTACTCCTCCCGGGCACCTGATCCCACCTCTAGCTTGCTAGGGGTCCGTCGATGTTTAATTTTGTGCTCTATTGTGAGTGCTGTTGAGATTATCGTCAGGATCTTCTTTAACTCATTCGTGTCACACTTATGCTCTTTGCCGTGTGGAGCTCGTAAAAAAGTTCCCCGCGAGGGGTTTGACAGTAAGTGTTTTGAATATACTTCCCTGACATTGTCGCCATAGCACTTTCTATATAGACATAACGTCAGATAGTGCATAATTTTTATATATTTTCATTTCCATGCTTCATTAACATCGACGGCGGGTGCGGCTAGCCAACAGGGGATGCTTACTCCTCCCGGGCACCTGATCCCACCTCTGGCTTGCTAGGGGTCCGTCGATGTTTAATTTTGTGCTCTATTGTGAGTGCTGTTGAGATTATCGTCAGGATCTTCTTTAACTCATTCGTGTCACACTTATGCCCTTTGCCGTGTGGAGCTCGTAAAAAAGTTCCCCGCGAGGGGTTTGACAGTAAGTGTTTTGAATATACTTCCCTGACATTGTCGCCATAGCACTTTCTATATAGACATAACGTCAGATAGTGCATGATTTTTATATATTTTCATTTCCATGCTTCATTAACATCGACGGCGGGTGCGGCTAGCCAACAGGGGATGCTTACTCCTCCCGGGCACCTGATCCCACCTCTAGCTTGCTAGGGGTCCGTCGATGTTTAATTTTGTGCTCTATTGTGAGTGCTGTTGAGATTATCGTCAGGATCTTCTTTAACTCATTCGTGTCACACTTATGCTCTTTGCCGTGTGGAGCTCGTAAAAAAGTTCCCCGCGAGGGGTTTGACAGTAAGTGTTTTGAATATACTTCCCTGACATTGTCGCCATAGCACTTTCTATATAGACATAACGTCAGATAGTGCATGATTTTTATATATTTTCATTTCCATGCTTCATTAACATCGACGGCGGGTGCGGCTAGCCAACAGGGGATGCTTACTCCTCCCGGGCACCTGATCCCACCTCTAGCTTGCTAGGGGTCCGTCGATGTTTAATTTTGTGCTCTATTGTGAGTGCTGTTGAGATTATCGTCAGGATCTTCTTTAACTCATTCGTGTCACACTTATGCCCTTTGCCGTGTGGAGCTCGTAAAAAAGTTCCCCGCGAGGGGTTTGACAGTAAGTGTTTTGAATATACTTCCCTGACATTGTCGCCATAGCACTTTCTATATAGACATAACGTCAGATAGTGTATGATTTTTATATATTTTCATTTCCATGCTTCATTAACATCGACGGCGGGTGCGGCTAGCCAACAGGGGATGCTTACTCCTCCCGGGCACCTGATCCCACCTCTAGCTTGCTAGGGGTCCGTCGATGTTTAATTTTGTGCTCTATTGTGAGTGCTGTTGAGATTATCGTCAGGATCTTCTTTAACTCATTCGTGTCACACTTATGCTCTTTGCCGTGTGGAGCTCGTAAAAAAGTTCCCCGCGAGGGGTTTGACAGTAAGTGTTTTGAATATACTTCCCTGACATTGTCGCCATAGCACTTTCTATATAGACATAACGTCAGATAGTGCATGATTTTTATATATTTTCATTTCCATGCTTCATTAACATCGACGGCGGGTGCGGCTAGCCAACAGGGGATGTTTACTCCTCCCGGGCACCTGATCCCACCTCTAGCTTGCTAGGGGTCCGTCGATGTTTAATTTTGTGCTCTATTGTGAGTGCTGTTGAGATTATCGTCAGGATCTTCTTTAACTCATTGGTATACCATCATTGTCTCACCACAACACATAAAACGGTTAGGTACTTCTTTGATGTTTATTATTATTATTATTACATAAAAGGCAGGAGACCAATGTGACCCGGCGCCGACTTTGGACGGTCATCTGCTATTAGCAAAGAACAGCCAATTGTTGAGTAAAATGCTATTCTAACTTAAGAATACAAGAATACAACTTAAAAAATGTCAATACATGCGTATTGACATTTCTCTGTTCCTCCCGAAATATGATGCAGATCACTATAATTCTCAGGTGATATTAAGACAAAGCGTGTGAATGAGTCCTGTTGAGACAGTTATAAGATGTATTATTAATTTATTTAGAAATTTGAGAAAATCCAATGAACCTAAAATCATTCGTGTTTCATATCTTGATTTAACATGTACAAGATAAAGGGATAGAAATTTCATATATTTCATACGTGAACTCTCATTCTGATTTTGTCCAAAATATTGGAAGTTGCTCAGATTTATCCACAAGAATTGGAAGTTGCTCAGATTTATCCACAAGAATTGGAAGTTGCTCAGATTTATCCACAAGAATTGATTCTAAACAAGGCAAACATTTCAACATAGAAACACCATTTTTGAATCTAAATATTAAAATTGTTAATGGAGAGATCGCTACAAGTGTGTATGACAAAAGAGATGATTTTGGATTTAACATAGTAAATTTCCCCTGGCTTGACGGTGATTTTCCTAGATTACCGTCCTATGGTATCTATATTTCACAACTCATCCGGTATGCTAGAGCATGTACTGATGTTTTGGATTTTCATAGTAGAAATTTACAAATTACCAAGAAACTTTTAGGACAAGGTTTTCGCTTTCACAAAATAGTTAAGACTTTCACAATAATTTTACAAAAATTATTGTCAACTTCTGAAATTCGGACCAATACAGGCAACAGAGTATATTACTTTGGGTATTTCACAACCTGCATTTTATGGTGACATTATTAACAAGATAAGAAGGATCAAAGATAGACAACATCACTATCGAAAATGCGTCAGAATCATCAATCGCCTTTTATACCGTGGATATGATCCTAATGTCACCAGACGGACACTAGGCTTGGTACTTGACCAATCTACAGTCTTGTACAAGCGCATTTTTAAAACTTGCACTCTGACTGTGAAGACGGGACTCCATGACGGGCCCCGTCCAAACCTCTTTAGAGAAGACAGGGCCCCGACCACCTGTCCTCTCTGAATGTCAGTCGGACTCCTCGGGTGATAGCATACATGAGCTCGCGGCGGCAGAGCACGGATTGTATTACGTACGCCCTCTTTTTATATCCATTTACATATTCATCTTTGTTGCTTGGGCCCCTGCGTTTTGCGGTCTTGTTTGTGTGTGGTCATCTGACAGTGAGGAGGTTGTTTTACACCACAATTGTACGTTCTTCGAGACCTCTGGGTAATCGGAAAAGTGGGAGGGTTGTGCGCACGTAATCCAGGATAACCACACCTTCTGCTATTTCCGTGGCAGATGGCCGTCCTAAGTCGGCACCGGTTGCCCATTGGTCTCGTTGGTTTATGTGTAGTCCTTTGTGTTTGATGTTTCTGTGTTGTGCGTTGACGTTCCTTGTCCCTTATGCGTCCCTTTCTCTGCTTGTCTGATTTGTGTTTTTGCATTGAGTGTTTTGGGGTTTTGCTGTGGGTGCTGCAACCTTGTGTTGTTGGAGATCCCCTCCTTTATTTACTCAAGTGAAACATCGATATCATAGACCTGTTTAAGGTGGGTTCCTACCAGACCGTTTAAGGGTTGTTAATATGACCGAATCCTTGTGATTTACAATAAACATGCACTACTGACCAATATGTCTTGTTTTACCTGATAATTTTGTCTATTGAAGAATATTTTGAAAAATCGACTATTTTTCAAGAAACTGTAAATCAAACATCTTCGGAGTTTTAGGAGATCCCCAAATATTTTTCATAAGGGAGATGTAAACGTCTTCAAATTAATAGCATCATTTAAGAACAGATAAATTGACAACATGGACCAGACATGCACGTTTCGGGTACTTAACCCTCGTCAGTGATTCTCAAATCTAAACAATGAAATGTGCCAAATAGTATGAAAGTTACTATGTCGAAAAAACGTTTCTAAAGACGTAGCAGGATGGGTGAGATATGATGCTACAGGACCCACGTTTTAGAAATTTCAAGAAATTTTGATAACTGAAATTTTAGAATGCGTTGAAGAAACGATCAACCGAAATTGATCGAACTTGGCTACATGTGCCCTCGGGGACTACTGGTCCACCAGCAGTGACACTCACCAAGTGGTATAAATGTAAACGTCTTCAAATTGAATAGCATCATTTAAGAACAGATAAATTGACAACATGGACCAGACATGCACGTTTTGGGTACTTAACCCTCGTCAGTGATCCTCAAATCTAAACAATGTAATATGCCAAATAGTATGAAAGTTACAATGTCGAAAAAACGTTTCGAAAGACGTAGCAGGATGGGTGAGATATGATGCTACAGGACCCACGTTTTAGAAATTTCAAGAAATTTTGATAACAGAAATTTTAGAATGCGTTGAAGAAACGATCAACTTTTATAATATATAAATATATTATATAATAAATATGATTAATTTAAACAAGACAACTAAACATGAGTTTATTATAACTGAATTTTGAAAGTTTAAAAGCATATACTGGATATTTACTATTCCTAAATCGTCTGTGCTCATTATGTCATTTTGACCATTGTGTATAGAATATACCATTAAAATACAAAGTTTAACTGTTAAATCCATAAGTAGGGACCAACCTTAAGCACTTTATTCCCTTTTACTATGAAAGTCCGAAACTTGCAGAATCTTATGAAACTTATGTGTTGATAATAATGCTGATCTGGAACAGAGTCTCCATTCTGTAGTCATTCTGAAAATATTACTTTTGGCAAAAAACAATGACTTTCTCAGAATTCTCGGCTTTCGACTATGATAGCGTTGTCCAAAATGACATGGAAATCGTTTCCAGTGATATAACGGAATATAAAAGGAATTCTTTATTGTCGTTATTATCATTTATTTACTCACTTCGGAATTTTATTCATTCCGAGGTACGCAACCGTTCCTATGGAAAATCTAATGATTTTGCCTTGCCTTCTCGACATTGAGACTGAATAACTGATCGGTACTTCTTTAATGTTTATTATATACAATCACTCTGTTTCCTTATCATTATCTATCAGAGACTATATGTAAATTTAATGCATTGGAATTGTGAATGGATTTGTTAAGTAGTAACAATATTGTGTATAACCTACTTACCTAAAAGTACATGGTCTTTTGGTATTAATTGGAGATTTCGAAGTGTTGAATTGTTTAGTTGTTTGTGTGTTTGGCTTGTTGGGGGTTTTTTTTTATGCATAATCATGATATCGGTACGTGAAATGCTTTATTTTATAGAAAAAAATCATAGTAATAAATGAAGTAGCAAATATTCAAAACAAACTAATATATATATATAGAAGTAAGGTGACTAAACTCAGCAACTTTAACAATATTTCGAGTGAAAAATTAACTCGATTAAGAAATCAGAGCACAAATTTTCATGTTTTGAATATCTACCCTGACATGGTCGCCATAACACTTTCTATATAGACATTGCCTCAGACAGTGCATTGCATGTATTTTATATATTGTTTTTATTTCCGTGCATGAACATCGACGGCTGGTGCGGCTAGCCAACAGGGGATGCTTACTCCTTCCTGGAACCTGGTCCCACCTCTAGCTTGCTAGGGGTTCGTTGATGCTCAATTTGGTGCTCTATTGTGAGTGGAGGAGCGTTGACGTTCCTTGTCCCTTATGCGTCTCTTTGTGCTTGTCTGCTTTGTGTTTTTGCATTGGGTGTTTTGGGGTTTTGCTGTGGGTGCTACAACCTGGTGTTGTTGGAGATCCCCTCCTTTGCTGTTGAGATTATCGTCAGGATCTTCTTTAACTCATTTGATTCACAGAATGTTCGTGTACGTTATGGACTATGTGACATCTCTTCTGGTTAAACATCTTCAAATTCAATATCATCATTTATTTGCAACATGGACCAGACATGCACGTTTCGGGTACTTAACCCTCGTCAGTGATCCTCAATCTGAACAATGTAATATGGCCAAAGAAAGTGAAAGTTATTATGTCCAAAATGTACCGAAAGACGTAGCCGGATGGATGGGATGTGATGCTACACAACCCACGTTTTAGAAATTTCAAGAAATTTTGATAAAAGAGATTTTCAAATGCGTTGAAGGAACGATCAACCGAAGTTGATCGAACTTGGTTACATGTGCCCTCGGGGACACTCGCCAAGTGGTACAAAGTTATACACGTACGTCTTCAAAGTCAATAGAATCATTTAAGAACACATAAATTTGCAGCATGGACCAGACATTCACGTTTTGGGTACTTAAACCCCGTCAGTTCCTAGTGCCACCTTACAATGAGGATTTTGTAAAAACAGTACATCTTTTGAGACTGACGAAAAGCAGGAAGATTATGCATGTATTATCCAAATGACTACATGATCAGCTATGAATGATACTGATTGCCGTCCAAGGTCGACTCGAGGTGTACATCCCTTTCTTTTGTGTGTTGATTTTCTTGTTTCAATGTTTTTAATGGGTTGTTTGATCCTTTGTTTGTGACTTATTTTTACGATTTTAATATGTGATGCAAAATGCTCCTTGTGGTTACTGAAATGTGGCTTTCTTTGACAGCTTATCTTCCTTAACAATAGTTTAAATATCCTGGAAATATGAAATTTAACCATAATCAGATAAAGATATACCATTTTTGACATTTACTTTGTGTGTGAGAGAAGGGTGGGAATGGGTCTCACTTCGGAATATTGTTCATTCCGGGGTTCGCAACCGTTTCGATGGGAATTCTCAAGATTTTGTTTTGCTTTCTCGACTTTGAGACTTAATAACGCTCAAGAACTTCTTTGATATTTATTTCATAGGTTCCCTCTATGTCTACTATGTTCGATCACTCAAAAATATATTCTGTTTTTTGGACATAGCTTAAAACTGTAACTTGATCTTCTTAGATATCCACATTTATCAAGATACTTGCAAACGCAACTTTATTAGGGCATGATTTTGAATACAAGTTACTTCAGACATTAAGTGATTACGTAGGTAACTATCTGACTCTGAAAATTTTGATAGAAAATTGTAAGTTCACCATCTCAGTTATAAACTTATATGGTCCAAATAATGACTCACCGTAATTTTACAATGGTCTTGCATCAGTACTTGATAACCTGTCATATGATTGCATAGTGATGTGTGGGGACTGGTCCAAAACCCAAACAATGATTGTCCCCTCGGTGTGGGGTTATTATGTCCACAAATGTACCGAAAGACGTAGCAGAATGGGTGGGATATAATGCTACAGGATCCACGTTTTAGAAATTTCAAGAAATTCTGTAAAAGAAATTTCCAAATGCGTTGGAGAGACAGACGATCAACCGACGTTGATCGAACTTGGCTACATGTGCCTTCGGGGACTCCTTGTCCACCAGCAGTGACACTCTCCAAGTAGTACAAATGTTAAACGTCCTCAAATTCAATAGCACCATTTAACAAATGATGATTTTGCAGCATGGACCAGACATGCACTTTTCGGGTATTTAACCCTCGTCAGTGATCTTCAATCTAAACAATGTAATATTGCCAAAAAGTGCGAAAATCATTATGTCCAAAAATGTACCGAAGGACGTGGAAGAATGGGTGGGATATGGCGCTACAATGTACCGAAAGACGTAGAAGAATGGTGGGATATGGCGCTACAATGTACCGAAAGACGTAGAAGAATGGGTGGGATATGGCGCTACAATGTACCGAAAGACGTAGAAGAATGGGTGGGATATGGCGCTACAATGTACCGAAAGACGTAGAAGAATGGGTGGGATATGGCGCTACAATGTACCGAAAGACTTCGAAGAATGGGTGGGATATGGCGCTACAATGTACCGAAAGACGTAGAAGAATGGGTGGGATATGGCGCTACAATGTACCGAAAGACGTAGAAGAATGGGTGGGATATGGCGCTACAATGTACCGAAAGACGTAGAAGAATGGGTGGGATATGACGCTACAATGTACCGAAAGACGTAGAAGAATGGGTGGGATATGGCGCTACAATGTACCGAAAGACTTAGAAGAATGGGTGGGATATGGCGCTACAATGTACCGAAAGACGTAGAAGAATGGGTGGGATATGGCGCTACAATGTACCGAAAGACGTGGAAGAATGGGTGGGATATGGCACTACAATGTACCGAAAGACGTAGAAGAATGGGTGGGATACGGCGCTACAATGTACCGAAAGACGTAGAAGAATGGGTGGGATATGGCGCTACAATGTACCGAAAGACGTAGAAGAATGGGTGGGATATGGCGCTACAATGTACCGAAAGACGTAGAAGAATGGGTGGGATGTAGCGCTACAATGTACCGAAAGACGTAGAAGAATGGGTGGGATATGGCGCTACAATGTACCGAAAGACGTAGAAGAATGGGTGGGATATGGCGCTACAATGTACCGAAAGACGTAGAAGAATGGGTGGGATATGGCGCTACAATGTACCGAAAGACGTAGAAGAATGGGTGGGATATGGCGCTACAATGTACCGAAAGACGTAGAAGAATGGGTGGGATATGTCGCTACAATGTACCGAAAGACGTAGAAGAATGGGTGGGATATGATGCTACATGACCCACGTTTTAGAAATGCGTTGGAGAGATATACATTGATAATATGTCTTTATTACTTTATGATCGCCGTTTCTCTCAATGAGTTGAAACCAATTTTTTGACGTACGAGTTACATAAGCGTTGTAGTAATTGAATGCTGGTAGAACTAATTGTACATAGTGATTAGCAGACACACCTGGTTGACCATGGGTCACCACAGGTCAAAGACAGACACACCTCACATAAGATCATACATCATTGGCTATTGATTTCAAATACATGATACAAATATTTTAATTGGTTTCCTAGTTCCCCTCTATGAGTTTTTTGTTGTATTGCCAGATCCAGAGCGTCCCTTTGTTTGACCATTTTCTATGTGCGCGTTCATGATATTATCATTTGTATTGATCATTGAAATTATTGACTACGCTGACTTGTAAGTAATTTTCTTTTATTAATCCATATTTCTGAATAACTGGTGAATTATGCAATTTCCCAATTACTAATGATTTAACTATTTTGTACTATTTTTCAATTTCATGTCTTTGTGATTTTGTAAAGTCATGCCGTTATGAAATGCAAGCACATAATCGATTAAGAAATCAATTTATTCATGTAATTGAAATATATTCTGATTTATATTTATTATTTTTATTTATATATTTTAGAGTTTTCTACATTTATATAAATATATATCGAACCTGCATTTTGGTGATTGTTACACAATATGGGGATAACCGCACAATTACATGTACATAATTATGAGTCAAAGGAGAGATACTCGATGACTTGAATGAGAAATTTGAGAAATACCGACAATATCAGTTACAGGGAATTTTTCTTCGAACTAGAAGTAGGTGGGTTGAGTACGGGGAGAAACCAAGTAAATATTTTTGCTCTCTAGAAAAACGAAATTTTACAAATAAGAATATAAATGTTGATGACAAAAATATTTCTGATCAAAAACTTATATTCCTTGAAGTAACTGAGTTTTACCAGACCTTTATAACAACAGCGATAATATCGTAGATAATGTAAACATTTCTTCAATTCTTGATGAAACTTTCTCACGACGACAATATGATACTTGAATCGACTATTACATCATCAGAAGTTCTTGCCAGTTTGAAGAGACTTAAAAATAGCAAGGCCAACGCTGCATGATACGCCCGTCGGGGTATTAATTTCTCATAAATAATATTGTGAATGCAATTATATCAGTTTTAGTCTCAAAGTGACTTGACCTTTACACTTAATTTCTCAATTAACATGATTAAGAGACCAAAAAAAAAAACTGTTGAGAAATATGAAAGAACATGTGTTGTTCTTCAAGTGAACACAGTTTGAATCAAAAATAGTATTCAAATAATAAATTGTCAAAATAAAAAATTCCATAAAAAAACCTGTTAATTTCGGCCACAAAATGACATTGACCCCTAACCTTATAAAAAGATTAGGCTCTTTGACTTGCTAGAGCCAACCCACATGGTAAATTGGAAGGTTCTAGGGCTGAGAGCCATTCTAAGTTCAAGGACCATAACTCTGCAAAAAAGTCAATTGAACACAAACTAAAACTGGATCTGTAATTCATTATTTTGAAGGTGTATGCCAAGTTTCAATTCTATAGCTGCAACGGCTGCGAAAAAAAGACCGGAAAACTGTAAAATTGCTGAAAATTTCTATGTTCAAGGGCCATAACTCAGCTAATAAAGGGTCAATTTTTGCAAACCTCGAACTGGATCTGTAATCATTTATTACAAAGGCATATATCAGTTTTCAATTCAATAGCTGCAAAGGCTGCCAAAAAAGTATGGAAAACTGTAAAATTGTAGAAAATTTCTATGTTCAAGGGCCATAACTCTGCTAAAAATTGGTCAGATTTTCCGAAACTCGCACTGGATCTTACGCCGCTTGATATGAAGTAATGTGTGAAGTTTCAATCCAATATCTTGAAATGTTTTAAAAAAGCCATGAAAACATGACCTCGGACGGATGGACGCACGGACGGACGCACGGACAGCGCCATAACATAATACGTCCCGTCTTAAGACGGGCGTATAAAAATTGTAAAGCACTGGGAACATCGGGCTTTCAGGCTGATTCCTTTAAATTCTTTTGGAGTGATTTGGGGCCATTCATTGTAAGATCTTAATGAAAGCATATTGACGATACAATTTTGATATTAGATGGAACAGAAAAATCACTCAAATCAGCTCTTACTCTTGTACATGTGTGAACTAATATACCAAATTTACAGGATTAAGACTAATTTATGATAAAATGTGTGTTAAAATAGGAAAGCTTAAGAATATAGATATGCTTTTAAGTCAAATAACAATATTCTATAAACCTTTTTCATTGTAAGGGATAACTTTTTCTGCTTACCTTAAAGGTATTATTGAGCTAAATTATGAAGAGAAGATTAATTTTATATGTAAACTTTATTTCTTCTGGGACTAAAAGTAACATTTCAACTATAGGTAGAATGTTGTTATTTTCAAGAAACGAAGATTTTGATTGAGAAATTTTGTTGATACATCGATCAACAAAACTTTTCTTCGAAGTCTATTTATAGCACTATTTTTAGAACCGGGGGTTCTCTCAAACACGAATAAACTAGTTGCTGAAATGTTTGCTTAACATTTCAAGGGTAACATTTCTTTTCTACTTACTAAAAAATTAACTGCTGCATGTAGGATTTGCTCAAACTGGTCCATATTCCAAAGATATAGAGCACAGGGATTTATCACGCTAATACCGTTTGCTGTATTTACTATATATATGTGTTAAAGGGATCTAACTCGGCGTTTAACGAAAAATCGACAAGTCATCTTTAAGTCTTCAGAAATAGGCTAATCAATGTCAAAACCTATTTTCTGTGGTATATTTCGATAGATTTATTCATACTGAATCTTCATATGAAATTTGAAATCAGTACCTCCTTTACGAGCCGAGATATGCCCAATACCGCTGTCTTATGAGCGCCGCATTTCTAGGTCGGACAAAAAGGTGTCCGGTGATAATCAAGCAGTATGGACAAAATTTGGTTACTGTTTGATCGTTTAAAGGTCCTAACACTTCAAAGACATACAACTGCATGATTATCTACTCTTCACATGCTTTTTACCAACTCAAACATCGCTGGTATATGAAAATCCCTCATATAGCTACCTCTTTGCATGCACGTATATGTCTTTCATAACTCTGCACATGTTGAATTTAATCTCACTTAAATTCGACGCTTTTCTTATTTCAAAGTCGTCAAAAAAGACTTTATTTGAAATTGTACTAAGCATATATGGGACTATTTCATGCAATGTTATGTATTTGAGATGTTCGCATCATTGAATGGTCAAGCGGTGCCTCAAGTTGATCACTGATGCCTGATGATCATCGGACACCTTTTTATCCGACCTAGAAATGCGGCGCTCATAAGACAGCGGTATTTGGGCATATCTCGGCTCGTCAGAGAGGTACTGATTTCAAATTTCGTATGAAGATTCAGTATGAATTAATCTATCGAAATATGCCACAGAAAATATGTTTTGACATTTATTAGCCTATTTCTGGAGACTTAAAGATGACTTGTCGATTTTTCGTTAAACGTCGAGTTAGATCCCTTTAACACATATATATAGTATATACAGCAACCGCTATAAGCGTGATAAATCCCTGTGATATAGAGAGACGATCATTCGCTGCTTAAATCATGGTGGCTGCCATAACTTGTTTTCGTCTTTGGCGGCAGTTGTATCACTGCGCAACACCATCCCCACCCCCTCCCCCCCCCCCCACGAACATACGAAATATAGTGCGGTGACTGATTGTTTATAGATCTAAGAAAACAGTCTGTTTTCCATAAGAAGATTATATAAAATATTAAGAAATGAATCTGATGTTTTTCTGTTGATGCGGGTATCACCCGAAAAAATGGACAGAAAACTTTTGCATCAACCCGCTACGCGCAATTTTTCGGGTGATACCTGCATCAACAGGAAAAACATAAGTTTCATTTCTTAAGGGAATTTCACACAATAATGAGGATCGTAAATAAACTGAATTTTTATCTAAAGTACGTCAGAATCATCAATCACCTTTTATACCTTAGAAATGATCTTGTTGTCAGAAGAGAAGGGCACTCTGCGTGAAAATTGACCCATCTAAGGTGTATTTCTAATAAATACATTCTGACTAACTGTGATGACGGGACTCCATGACGCACCACGTCCAAACCTCTTCAGAGAATACAGGATCCTGAACACATCTCCTCTCTGAGTTTGTCGGAGTCCTCGGGTGATTGTTTGCATAAGCTTGCTCCAGTTCATAGGAAATGTGAGAGGGTTGTAACCCGGATAACTACACCATTTCTTCTATCGTGACACACGGCAGACCTTAGTTGGCACTGCTTGTCCACTTGTTTTGTTGGTTTATGAGTTGTCTTGTGTGTTTGGTGTTTTGATGTCGTCTTTAGTGTTTGTTCTTCCTTGGCTTTTTGGTGTCTCTTGTTGTGTTTGTCCACTCTGTGTTTGGTGTTCCTTGTCCCTTTGGTGTCTCTTGTTGTGTTTGTCCACTCTGTGTTTGGTGTTCCTTGTCCCTTTGGTGTCTCTTGTTGTGTTTGTCCACTCTGTGTTTGGTCTCCCTTGTCCCTTTGGTGTCTCTTGTTGTGTTTTTCCACTCTGTAATTTTGCTTTTTGGAGTCTCTGTATTTTGCTCTTGGTGCTGTAACCGGGTCCTGTTGGAGATCCATCATTTCTTTTATCTTTATTGTATGTAAATAGAGGAGAGAATAAAATATGAATTATGATATCGTAATCATTTTTGTATAATATCATGGCTTGTAGGAAGGACTAAACATGGTCTTTCAGTGGATATACTCTTGAAAAACAATGGTGCACCCAAGATCGGTGAAAATTGTTATGATGGTATAATGAATTGACGTATTCCGGACAGATAGGCACACAGACGTGTTTGATAAGATTCCTTTGCATAATACTTTTCTTTTTGCATTAAACCCTTTGAAAAACGTAATACGGAAATACTAATGAAATTGATGCAGAATATAGCTGTGTTACCAATGAAAAAAAAATCTCCAGTAAGTAAAATTTTACATCTATTCCAAATGTATAAAATGGAAAGTAACAAATATTCATCAAATTACATATACATCAAAAGCTAGTCAATATTCGCTCACAGAGGTTGAAGATTTTTCACAGTAAGGTGAATCACAGATATCACTGCCATCCGTCGTGACATTACAATAACTGAATCAAATCTGTTGAATTATTTCAATAACAAATAGATTGGTAATGGAAGAATAAAACTGTATAGATAACCAAGTGAAGGTGAATCTGAGGGAGGAGCCAGGGTTGGAATGGAATATAAACATTTCTTGTAGAAGAAGCCGCTTGCGTACAGACATTTATGATCCGGGTCACAACAGTCTCCCCGGTTAGAACAAGTCTCCCAATAACCTGCACAACATTTGTTTTTATTTCCACAAGTCAGACGACCTTCACAATGATAGTCATAAAGACACTGTTTTCCCATGGGGCTCTTGGTACATCTGGCATTTGTCCCATGATGCTTTTGGATACACAATGTACTGCAACATTCAGAATTGCTTGAACATCCCTCGTTTGACCATTTGCATCCGTAACCTGGATAAAGAAAATAATCAGTTTTAATTTATAATTTTAACATTACTCTACATTATGACATGCCATATTTGGCAAATCGTAATATGTCCCCTTAATATTCCTTCATCCCTTCAAATGACAATTCCTCATCCCGTCCATTTGTATGATCGGGAACGTATAAAGCTGAAAAGTTATCCTTAAATTTGTCTGAAATTTTCTTCGGGAAGGTATAGAGTTGGAACACTTCCATATTATTAAAGTATAAATGTAATCTAATGGTAACTAAGGAATTATTCAAACTGAATGTGTTGATAGAACAACATGTACCTGCAAAAATATAGGAGTGCGTTTTTCGAACTTCTTGAATATTTTTCCAAGTAAAATAATTTATTGTCATATTTCTCTAATTTTTTTTGTAATTTAAGAAAAAGAAAAACTTAAAAAAAAAACTTTAGAATTTAGCATCAAAGTTTTAGCAATATAGCGCTTATACAATATTTTCAATGGCTCCGATATCAATCAAAGGTAGTTTTAGCTTTACTTTCAAACAAAATACAATATACTGTTTTGATGACCTCCACTCACCGTCAAGACATCTGAAGAAGCCACAAGACATCAGCAACAGTAAAGCTTTATTCATAGTCCTGCATAGTGTTCACGGACCCTGTCCTACAAAACACAAAAACAATATTCGTTTCCTTTTCATGGTGAAATCCTATGTTATTGATTCTGTGACAGGACTGCTTTCCTTTGATAGTCTTGCTGTCTTTCAGCATTATAATACCGTTGGTTTTACCCTTAAGTCCCCACGTCATGTTATTTCATAGAATGATGGATTGTTTTATAGCTTACATTCTGGTTTAAAGGCATTCATCAAAGGCTGAACCGCTTGATTGCTCGGGTATATCTATTTGAGTGGTTGTTACTTTGGCTACACGGATAAGGCGATTTTCTGTTTGGTTTGCGGTCATGAAATTGGCGTTTCTGAAGCATCTTATGTAATCTATCTTCTCATTAATGTACATTGTGACATATTGAATTGGAAAGAAATTAACCTTTCCTTTATTCCCAGAGAAGAATGAGAAGTAAGAGTTAGCATTAATAAATGGGGAGACGGAAACAGCCTGAATAGATATTGACTTCAAGTCTTTTACAAGAGAAATCAAGCAATGCTCCTATTTGAAATACCAGGATTTCTGATTCCAAAACTGATACAACCTATTCTGAAACAACTTTCTTCTTTATTCAAATAAAAAAGTAACATCCAAGTTGAAAGTACATCCAAATTGCCACAATCAAGTTTAAGTCTAATTACTTTCATCTATGCCTTTATTTTCTCTGCCAATTACGACAAAGCTTTGTTATTCAAATTTTTTTGTCTCCCGGAGAACGTAGAATCACATGCATCGATTCCTGTAAACTCTACACTATGAAGTTCTGTTCCTAAGGGAACGAAGAAAACAATTTAGGGATATAATGCCATAATTTCACCATGCTCCTCTAGTTAAGGGCTTTTTAAAACTCGTTCTATCAGAACCATGGTAACGAAATTACATTCCGGTGAAGAAATTTACATTTAAATTATGTTTACCGGGCTATATTTAGTTTATGGGGGTTACGGTGACAGCTGGATATTGGATGGTGTATGAAGTCTAAATGGCAGTAAATTATCTGTGAAATACAAGATACTATTTTATTCTAGTTCCAAAACGTCTACAATTGATGGACTCATCAGTAATTCCAAATGAAAGGAATTCCCAAGGAGAGCCTTAGCTACAGCAGTTTTTATGATATTATTGGATTTTTGCGTGATACAGACCAAATCTCCAAATACCCATGTCCGTACAATATAAAATGTTTGATTTGTGGCGGTATTGTCTTCCGCTTTTAACCACTGACATTTACCAAGAAGTAAATTAGTCTGAAACAATGCATCATTTTGATCGAGATTCTAGGAATAACAAGAATTCCTGCAGAATGGTTCGTTCGACGCTTCCTTAAAATTCAATCATGTCTAAAGATGAATATTTCGTAATTAGAATTTGAAAATAAGGTAGTAGAATGACCATGCAAACTTTACACGGATTCTTCAGAACTTAAATCAGAGGTAAAACAATACGCCCGGGATGGCGAATCATCTCCTGTTTCCTACAACCGCCTTACCTTTTCATAAGGACAGAGAGAGTTTGCAAAAATATCAAATTGCCGCAAAGCACAGGATCAAGTACAACTAATATTTGACATTAAGACGATGAACAGAGCTTTTGTTGAACAAGTCTTCATTATACATCAATATTTAATGTGTTTGTGCACTATATTAACGTAACCTTTGTAGGTGTGTATTTGCCTTGAAATATGGGTATTATAGATTTATTAAAAAATAAGGAATTGTATAGGAAAACGTTCCATAATGCCTTTAAGGTAATCATGTAATTGTCTGATTCATGTGACAGTTACACGAATGAAAACAGACACAAGGATAATTACAGAGAAATAAGTGACTTCAATTTCGTTTTGAATTAGCAAAATCACGAAAGTTCTGTGACTCAGAATGAAAATGGAAAGAATTCACGCAAAATGTTGTGATGTATCAGAAAGTCTGCACAATAAAGTGTTCTGACTTCTCATATTACTCCGCCTCCACCAAATTAAACTACAAAATAATTGGTAATCTGATACCATCATGAATATGGTGCATGTTTTACATGTAATGAAAAAGATAGCATGTGAAGAAATAATTATCGTTATAAAACAAAAGAAAAAGTAAGACTGAAATACGAACAATGCCCAGAGAAGAGGATTACTGTCATCTTTTTTCAAGCCGCAAGTCACATACATAACGTACATATATCTTATGTTTGAGTATACCACATGATGAACATGAAAAATAAATAAAACCTATGTTTGTGAAACACGAATGCCCCCGTCGGCATCTTTGTTAGTATTAACACCATTTTCTGTTCAGTAGGTGAAAGGCCAAGGCCATAAGGTCAAGTTTTCTTTTTTTTTTTTTTAAACACCACAAACATGTAAACAATAAACTGACAAAGACATTTAGTATATGACATAGAACATTGAAAAGTGTATATGTCGACCGACCCGTGGTCTCAGTGAAACTCGAACCAGCAACCTTACGATCACTGGTCATACGCCAATACCACTACTGTCCGCGCGGCTCACTTCGGAAACTGGTTAAACGAAATTTTGATAACTTTGTCGTGCAAAAAAAATGGGAAAAATTAGCATTAGGAACATAAAGTTTGATTAACTGCACTGAATATCATATAACTTTTAAGAAAATTTACGACTAAGCGAGATCTACTGAATGAAATCGATTTCATTAAAATTTTCCATGATAAAGTAGTCAAAATCGCATTTATCCAGTTTCCGACGTGAGCCGTGCGGACAGTAGAGCACGACGCCGACATGAGGTCAAAAATGTTGGTATCAATAGGAAAAGTATTGTCACAAGGAATACACATGTGAATTATCAAAGCCATATCACTAATACCATTCAAAAGTTATTCCAAATGTTAACTTTTTTTTAAAAGTACCGTGTAGGTCAAAGTACAAGGTCAAGGTCATGAGGTCATAATGTTGGTATCAATGGAAAGGAATACAAATGTGAAATACGAAAACCCTATTACTTACCATTCAAAAGTTATGCCCAATGTTATAGTTTTTCGGACAAACACACTAACAGACGGACAGACCAAAAACTATATATGATTTGATTCCGGGGGCTTAAATATTGTGTCATGATACCATATTGCAAAACAAGCACCATAATGGAAAACATGAAAAACTACCTCGTTCATCGATACCTTAGAGGTGAACATGAAAAATGTTTTGTTCAACGATACCATAGTAGAAAATATAAAACAACAAATACAGTGAAGAATGCGATATATATATATGGTTCCATGCACTTCAGTAGATAGCAGAAAAACGTGTTTCCTCAATACAATATGTATAAATTGTCGAACATGAAAAAATACGATTAAGGCCATTTCTTGTTTTTATTGTGTTTTGCGTCCTTTTGAAATTGAGAAACCTACCAGCCAGCCAGGGAGAAAAACAAACAAACATATAAAAAAAGTTGCAATTTCATATTATGTGACTGTGTGCTTGTTTTATTTTATCATCTTGACATATTTTAGTGAACAAAAGAATGATAGACAATAAGTCATGGTAGCACTTTTACATTTTACATGAAATATAAAGAAATATACAATTTTTCTTTAATTTTTGTAAAAACACACATTTAATTTGCAAAACATCTTATATTTTAAGTTTGTTTTGTTTTATGACTTTGGGCTCAAAACCTACCAGCACGAGGACGCAAAACAGAAAATAACAAAGAAATGGCCTAAACGATACCAAATTGACAAACATGAAAGATATTATCCAACGATACCAAAGTCGTGAACGTGAACGTATATTGTTTAAGGTTACATTAAGGGAGAACATTTACAACTGTGGATAAAATGAAAGATATTATTAGTAATGAACATGTAAAATATTTGCCTCCATGATAATACAGCGAAGAACGTGAAAAATTATAGTTCGAAAACTGTCATAGCGCTGAAAATTGTTGTTAGAGAATCGTTAACCCTTGTTATCAAATCCCGATAAGGAAGTTCGCTAAAATCGCTAACCCTCGTTATCAAAACTCAATAATGAAGTTCATAGAAAACAGTCCTACATAAAAAATCAATAAACCTTAGTAGATCAGAGCAACTTATGTAACTATCAGAATTGCATTTAATACTACATAGAATTAACATTGGTGTAAAACCAAATGATATCAAGCGTCATCGCCCGGTCGACTTTCAGGAAGGACAAGAGGTGAATACCATTTCTTCCTTATGTAGGTCCATAGAGACACATTTGCATACTAGTAACAAAATGTGTTTTGTCTTTGTGTTTGAAATACTAGAAGAAGATTCCCATGTTGCCAAATTGTGTAAGAAAAAGAACAATTGTTTCTTAAAATCAATATTCTAGCAAACAAAACAATGCTTGAATGATCAGAAAACTATCACAATTCATGGAACGTGACGTCTTTCTGTATCAAATGGCTACATTAGGGACAGACGTGCACAGTCTCCATGTAATATAATCACCACATTGACAAGAAAGAAGGAATTATTAATCAATACGAAATGGAAATTAAAGAAAAGTTTACTATACGTTATTTCTTTGATTAAAAGATCTTCTATACCAACTATCACGATTATTATTTTGGCTTTACCCGGTATGGGCCTTAACCAGAATATTAATCATGATAACTGTAAAGCCAAAATATTAATCATGATACCAACATTACTATGACCTATAACAAAGCATGACAAGGCATTGCCATTTTTCAGATTATTTTCTGAAAGTTGATAGAAAGCGATACTTATAATTGTGGTTATCTAACGGTGTTTATTTCCCGTATACTTGTCTAATAGTGGGGCTTTTTATGCTGGTCTTTCATGACTCTTTCTTCTTTGTGTGGTCTTTATGTTTTTGTCGTACAGCACCTTCTTGTTTCCATGGTTGTCTAACAACGTCTTTTTGCTTGCACGGTAATCTTACGTCATTATGTTTGTGTTGTTGTCTTATCTGGCGTCTGTCTGTCTTTCTGCCTGTCTGTCTGTCTGTCTTTCTGCCTGTCTTTCTGTCTGTCTGTCTGACTGCCTGTCTGTCTGTCTGTCTGTCTGTCTGTCCGTTTGTCTTACATCGATCTTCCCGTTTGCTTCTTACTTGACGTCTGTTTGTAGGTTGATTATCATAAATTGTGTTTCTTGCTTGTGTTGGTTGTCTTAAATGGTATCTGTTTGTTTGTGTATTTGTCTCCGGTCAAGCGTGGATCCTTTACTGAAATACAGCGTAATCTCAAATCACCAGGCTCTGAATGCCAGTCATTGCGCCCATTAGGCTTTTTACAATACTCTAATACCGCCTAGAACACTGCCTCTTTAAATATCCTTTTTGGGGGGTGTTTTGTTTTGTTTGTTTAATTGGGTTTTGGGGGGTGGGGTATGAAACCCAAAAAAATGTCGAATATTGTTGTTTTATTTTGTTTTAAAAATCTATCATATTTTTATGCACGTTTTAAATGTTCCAGCAAATTCATAAGTTTCATAGATTCTTTCAATTACATGCACGACATCAAAGTCAAAGAATATGTCTGACATTTAAAGACAATTTAATGACATGAAAAGTAATTAAAATATACATGTTTCAAGTTTTAAATTCAAGGTCAATATACCTGATAACCGAAGTCGATATGTGAGGTGGTTCAATTTACACCTTTTTTTTCTATTTTTGAGTTGGCAAAGCCAACTCTCATTGCTATGGCTTTCAACTTTGCACTTGATAACCCTGCACGGACCAAACAACGCACAATGTTACTGGCGCAGTAAGAAATAGGACCACTACGATTTGACAAAAGAACATATTAGACGACAGACGTTTAAGTTCAAGTTGTAAATAATGGGTTAAATGCATTATGAGAATGCAAAAAAATGCTACAAGGAACGATGCTACAGGAATATCGATCACATGTTGATGTCAGTACATTAAAATATGGCGCATCTTTTTTCTTTGTACTTCCCTCCTCTGTATAAGGAGCACCCCATTTTTAGATAGAAAGGTAAACGTATTGTATTTAGGATAAAAAAGACCTTAGATTTTTTTTTAAAAAATTGTGGATGTGTAGAAGACTAAAGACAAGTAAATAAATCAATCAATCAATCAATAATATTTATTTAAAGTCAGACATAATTTATAACAATCAACATTAGCTCTGATGAGCTATTTACCGACTAGGAAAAAAGGTTTTTCAGTTTGATACTTAATAAACCTAAGATGTTGGTTTTAAGTTGGTCAAGAAGTTTCAAAAGCAAATATCTCCTAAAGTAAAAGTGATAGGACATTATACTTCATACATACACCCATAACAATTGCAACAAATTTGACATGATCATATTGACCTTGAACTCTGACCTCAAAATCAGTTATTTGGTTAAGAAGTTCTATCATTATATATATTTATATATTTCCAGACTTTTTTTTTTTTTAGATTTGAGACAACTCTTGAATTGTGAGAATCACTCATTCAAGCATTTGAGGCATAGATTTGGAGTTTGATTTGTGCCAGTTTTATACTTGTCTTCTGTATGTTCGTCTCAATGTTACTTTTTGCCAACTCGCAGGACTTTCAGTCCTTTGATTTACTAAAGTAGATCTATATCCGGCGTATGATCGCTTGCTTTGTTCGAAAGACTTGAATTTCTGGCTCAATTCATTTTCTGAGAGAGACTAGCCGAAGGGAGTCTCAAACCTTCACGGCAATTACGTAGATTCAGTACGGAGAGTCACTATTTGCAATTCCAATGGGAATAACGTTTGAGCACTTATCTTTAGGCAAAGGGACGGTCGCAAATGGCAGTAGGCTAGATATGTATAGCGTAATGGAGAAACTAGCCGATACGATCTGGGATTCCAATGAATGGGGAATTTTATGTCACTGAATCGTTAAGTTGATGAGATTGTATTTCAACCTTCAATAAGTTAACAGTTCTATTGGCAATTCATCGTATTTCTCCATTGTGGTGATTCTGTTGGAATCATTGAAATATCACGCATCGAGAAAATGATGATTTTGAAAACATACATGATAATATGAATCACCGTATTTTTTTCTCTTAAAATTGAATGACAATTGACTTTTCACTCCAAGTTCCCAGCGTTTATTAAATTCAGATTAAATAAATAATACCTACACGCTAACCTTTTAAAATTGGTCCGAGTTTTCATTCAAAATATGAAAGGCCGAACAAACACTTTTAAACTTATTTTGATTTCTATCATTCAAAATCCGTATACTACACAAAAGATTTAAATCATAACCTTAAGGATGAAATTCTTTAAACATTTGCATTCGCCATAAAGACAAATATTTTCTTTCATAAATATAGATTACAAGTTGTATTGGTACTGAGTACCATGTAGTTTGGGTAAACTCATGAATTTTAACATTTCCATCAACACAAAATATAACAAAACAATTTCTTGATGACCATGAGCTCAAAACACATATTGCATGAATTACTGAACATTATGTTTTACGAACTATTTCCACTATTCTACTGCGAAAATTAAATCAAAGTTCATTTTGAGAGAACCAAATCTTATGATCCTTCGTTAAAATCAACGGAGTTAGTATTCCAAAAACCAAATGATAGGATACAAGAAAGTTGTCACCTATAAGTATAATTATTAGAGGCTGGCAATGAAGATCTAATTTCAGTCTAATGAAATATACGTTGACAAACCTGATAGTGCTACTTATTTCCTGGAGCAACCAGTGTCACCGACAATTCTATTACATTCTCCCCCTTTTTGCCTTTGTTCTGATGCCAATGTGTTGTATTGTTTATCTTCCCAAAGAGACCTTGACTGCAGCAGCAAGTCTTGCAAATGCTGTTGTTCTGCGATCGATCTCAATATAAATAAATCAGAAATCTCACCCAAATGATAAGTTCCAGTGCTCAAATGATCGATACATTAATCTGTAGTAATCGATCGACCCAATCTTAAAGACGAAAGTCCTAGATGCGACATTAGGCCCGGGGAAGGTGTCAATTATGACGTCCCCTAATGATGATTGATTGACATTCACTTCATATCGATAGCTGTCCCTCGGCATCCTTTCTTTATCATTGTTTTAAAGAGAACTTTAGGTCTGGTTAAAAAGAATCAAAAGGCCTGAATAATCATTATACGATAGACGACTTACCCTAAATAGAATTTGCTTGTCATTAAACTTCCTATTCCTTCCCGTGTATATAACAGATTAGATGTACTTTTAAAAAACAGTGGTATTTATGAATTGACAGAAAATCATTATCTGTTTTGGTGGCTGTAGTCAGTGCTGAAACCATAGATGATTCAAGAGTTAGATACGTAGCTCTAACAATTTTGCTTTTAAGTCCCCATGGGTCCATGTAACATTCTGTTTTACCCCGTTATTAACGGTCTTCTTACAATGTCATGGACCATACTATTCACAACCTTTTTTTTGAAAAGTTAAAAAAAGAAGTGTTTAGAATTATCTGTACATTACATAACTGTTGAGTCGTAAGGCTGAAGGCAAATAAGCATTAAACCATTAAACCTGTTTGGAGAGAACAGATCAAAAGAATCAACAAATTTGATTTGAATGTCTCTTAGTTCTTTTGTCTAGTTAAATGAGGAAGCGTTCGATGTATTACGTTACACTATTTTAACGACCTTAACGAAGATGATGTTGTCAAGAGAGTTGTTTACTTACAATTAATTTATTCCGTTCAGGGAGCTTGACATTTACGGAGTTGGTGTTATGAAATCTGATCTTGACATACTATTACCTAGCTGATCATTTCAATCGAAGATTTTTCAATTGAGATTAATTTTTATTCATGATTTCATTTTGAAAAAAAGATGTGTATATTTCTTATTTCGTTTCGTGTAAGAAAATCTTAATTCTGTACAGTTAGGAAAGCACGATACTATTACTCCTCTCAGGTTGTGCAGATATTTCCCGAGAAATCCTTTTTCTGTATGTAGGTTATTCTACGCAAAAATATCTAAAAGAATAAAATGCAAGTTGCCATGGAATTTACAAAAACTAATTTAAGATACAACGTACATGTGTATCCAACAGAAGTAATTTCAGGCGTAAACAGCATTAGTATACATAATAAATCGTTTTATGTTTATATGGCTTTCTCCACTGTGTTACAAATCTTTATCGTTAATCAATTGGTGATTACTTGTTACCATATATCTCAATTAAATCTTTTAAAAACCATTAATGGAAATACCATCAGTGTTCGTAATGGTGTCAGTGTGCTAAGATTAAGGAAGATCTCTCTCTCTCTCTCTCTCTCTCTCTCTCTCTCTCTCTCTCTCTCTCTCTCTCTCTCTTCGTTTCCATATCGTTCCTCTGCGTTCACCTCGTTCATGTTTTATTAAATGTATAAAGGGAAGAGTGATTAGATTCTGGGGTAAACTCGGAATTGATAGAGCGGGATCAATAGGTAAGGCAAGGAAAAAGACAATTAATAGCTTATCCATATTGAATCAGGGCACTTTGCTGGAGAGCCTCAAGCAGGAATCCTCACAAACCTCGTGAACTCTGGACACAGTAATTAGCCGACGACAGCTGAAAACCAAAAGGAATCAATTTGAAAACTAATTTGTATCTTTCGAAAGATACGGCAGTGGAAACAACAAATTATATCGTACTTTTGTTCATTGTAGCAATGCAGATGAGAGAAAGTGGTAATCGTCTTCCCCAAGATACTGAAAACCATATAGAGCATGTAAGGGTTACAATGTGAAAAAAAACATCAAAGGAAACAAACGGAGCTTGATTAAGAATTGGTAATTGTTAACAATGGGCACCTTTAAATGCAAACTAACAATAAAACATCCGAATGACTTGAACCAAACATATTGAGATGCTCTTCTCAAATTCGGAGTAGGACACAAATGCATCAAATAAATGAAATAACAGATCAACAAGCAACCATGTAAGGTTACTAGCAATTCCTTACCATATGATATAGTTATATAACTTTCCCCATATGATATCGTTGGACAGTTTTACTTTATGATGTAGTTGTGAGAGTTTAAACCGGGGGTCATCTTCGATTCACTTTAGCTTGACGTACCGCCTTTGAGGATTCATGATGCATTGCATGTCTGGTGTATTGAATTATTAAGTCAAGAAGGCTACTCTCTAAAAGTTACGTAGCAGATGGCCGTCCTAGGTTGGCACTGGTTGCCCATTTGTCTCCTTGGTTTATGTGAGTCTTTGATGTTTCATGTTTTTGGTGTTCCTTATCCCTATTGCGTCTGTTGCTATGCATGTCTTTTCTGTATTTTCACAATTTTGTGCCCTATTGTGAGTGCTGTTGAGATTATCGTCTTTAACTCATTTGTGTCCACACTTATGCCCTTTGCCGTGTAGAGCTCGTAAAAAAGTTCCTCGCGAGGGGTTTGACAGTAAGTGTTTTGAATATTTTCCCTGACATGGTCGCCAGAGCACTTTCTTTATAGACATAACCTCAGACAGTGCATGCATTTTATATATTATTTTCATTTTCGTACGTGAACATCGACAGCGGATGCGGCTAGCCAAACAGGAGGTGCTTACTCCCTGGTCCCACCTCTAGCTTGCTAGGGGTCTGTCGATGCGAAATTTTGTGCTCTATTGTGAGTGCTGTTGAGATTATCGTCATGATCTTCTTTAACTCATTCACTAACGATGTTCTAATGTTTTGCTGTTGGTGCTGCAACTGGGTCTTGTTGGAGATCCGCTCCTTTCTTCTCTAAAAGCATGGTTGGAACATTTCTTTATTTCATGTGATTTAAAAAAAAACAAAATTCCCTTGTACTTCAATTAAAGTCTATGGGCTAGAAATCAATGTATAATATTTTGCGATATACCATTGTTTCTGCCAATATAAAGATCAGAGCTGTTATATAAATTGGGAATCAAACGAAGTTGCATGACATTTTTAATTGTATGAGATCCCCTTCTTGTCGGTTACTTATAAGGTAGCGCAGATGGGTTGTTGGTAAAAGTATATTCCGGTGATAGCTGTATTTGAAATAAGATTGATAGCGCTAGTCATTGTACCGGTATTACTAAAACATGATGGTTTATAACGATCTGGTAGAGAAAGTGATTAAGTATGTTTTAATGAGAGGAGATACTTTTTAACATCAGTTTTCATTAACATCAGAATGAGTTTGTCACTAAAACAAACGGTTACAGCATCTTCTACCAGAGAGAACTGGACTCCAGCAAAGAATGTCTTATGAGAAACCAGCCACATGTCTCCTACTGGGGACATTACTTTATTTCATCAATGTAATTAAACTCATTTTATTTTCTGTATCACAAAGATCTTGGCTCGCGTATAGTTCTCATCCACCTCTATTGAATTCAGATTTATCAGCTGTCCATTGAATTAGATGAAAATAATGTTCCCTCTTTGGCCATTAATTTAGGAGGACTCTACCGAGATGGAAAGTATTTGATTTCCATAGGCTTTCGGCTCATGTATACACCCTATGAAATATTGAAGTGGTAAAATCGGGAATTTCTATGAAAGGAGGGGATCTCCAACAACACCTAGTTGCAGCACCAACAGCAAAACCCAAAAACACCCACTGCAAAAATACAAAGCAGACACGCACAGAAAGAGAATCAAATGGTACAAGGAACGCTAAATTACATAGAAACCAACGAGACCAATGGGCAATCGATGCCGACTTAGGCATGGTCCATTTGATATTCAGGGGGGGGGGGGGGGGGGGGGGCTTGGGTTTTTTGTCGGAGCAAGATTATTTTTTTCGCCCCGGACCGGGGCAAAATTATTTTTTTCTGGCAAAGTTGGAGCAAGGAATTTTTTTAACAAAGTGATGCGCATATTAAGAATGTTTGTGTTTTATCAATAAAAATTATTAATATTTTACTCAAAACTCTAAATATTAATAAATTAGTTTATTTTTATGCAAGTATTCAATTCACTTTTAAACAGAGAGATAAAAGATTTTTACAATACAATTCTCAATATTTTATATAAGATACATGTATATAACATGTATAAGAGGGTCTGAGGGGAAGGTCTCCTAGACAATTTTTTAAATGTTGCTAAGAATTGTAAATTGGTGAATAACTGAAGTTCTTCTTCTAAGCTTACAAGAACATGACTCTATGGGATACATGCAACATGTATTAATAGCAATACATAAATATTGATAATTTGGTAATATATTTAAGCTTTTAAGGAAGCCCTTTTTCATTCACATACATGTATAACTTTTTTATATCTTCATATATCTGAACTTAAAATGCTATTAGTAAATAATGTTTTGATAGAAAACTATGGCGAGCGAAGCGAGGCAAAAATTTTTATATAATTTGAGAATTGCGGCGAGCGAAGCGAGCTGGAAATTTTTCAAGAATTTTGCGGCGAGCGAAGCGAGCTGGAAAATTTTCAAGAATTTTAGCGAAATTTTATGGTAATTCTTCAAATTCAGATTATTTGTAAGAGCAAGATTATTTTTTTCTATCACACCATAAGCAAATTTATTTTTTTCATCAAAATTGAGAGCAAAATTATTTTTTTCGAAAAAAACCCAAGCCCCCCCCCCCCCCCAGAATATCAAATGGACCGTGCCTTAGGACGGCCATTTGCCACGTTAGTAGCAGGTTATCCTGGATAACGTGCGCACAACCCTCCAAATTTTCCGATTACCCAGAGGTCTCAAAGAACGTACAATTGTGGTGTAAAATAACCTCATCACTGTAAGATGAACATATAAACAGACAGCATGACGCAGGGGCCCCAAGAAACTTACAGATGGGTATGTAAATGGATATGAAAACAGAAGGCATACGAAATGCAGTCCATGCTCTTTCCGACTGTGGCGAGCTCATGTATGTGATCAACCGAGGAGTCCTACTAAGATTCAGAGAGAACAGGTGGTCGGGGCCAAGTCTTCTCTGAGGAGGTTTGGATAGGGCCCGTCGTCCTGTCGTCAAAGTGCAATTCTTACGAATGTGCTGGTACAAGACTGTAGATTTTTCCAGTACCAAGCCAAGTGTCTGTCTGGTGACGTTAACAAGCTGATAATTTCATGTTCTAATAGAGTTAACAGCAGCCATCTGTATTTTGAAAAATTCGCCGATTCGTGCCGCCGATGAACCCCGTTTTTTTTTATTCTATTATCGTTTAACCAGCATTTAAAAAGGAAATGGGACCACCTTGACTTTGACATGTAAGACACGAAAATACGTACATTTAGTACCTCGTCCAAAACCTTCGCCCAATAAGTTGCGCTTGGTAACGAGGATTTCAAACGAAATAAAAAAAATGATTAAATTTAATTTACATTCCTTTTTAACTAAGATGATCTATCAAGTTGGATTTGTGCTCAGTTTATGATGCAGTTTCTGCTTTAAGAGACATATTTCCGTCAAAGTTACCAACCACTTTATTTGGTGTGTATCTGTAACGAAACTTTGGAGAAATCAATAGCCGCTTAGACAGGGAAATTTTTCCTTTTAGCGGAAAGTGTCACTTAACAAAGATGTTCAATTTATCAATTACTGTGAGAGGCGGTGTACAGCAATGCAAGGAATACGTTTACAATTCCAAAAGAGAGAAGAAGAGAATATATTGAACAACTTTCACATCAATATTCTATGTTACAGTAATATAAATTCCACTTGTAGTTCTTCCATGCTTATTCTCTGCTACACAAGAATAGTATCCTTGATTTACATACTGAATATTTACAATTTTGAGTTGCCCTGTTGACTCCTCATTGCATTGGGTGACCATTGAAAGCCTGTTCAAAAGAAAATTGAAGTGTAGCATTTCTAAAACAAGGGACGAACATGATTCAATATCGCTCACCTGTGACATAGCAAGCGCAGTTTTGAAAAAAAACCTTGTCTAATCTGATGTAGAGGACATCGAGGACGAGTTGAAAATGTTTAAAACAATCATACTAATTGGCGATCGTCTAATTCAAGCTATGGTCGGATAAAAGAAGACATAAATTTGGTGGAGGGACCTTGAGAACCACACCATTTGCTACTTGAGTGACAAATGGCCGTCCAAAGTCGGCACCGGTTGCCCATTGGTCTCGTCGGTTTATGTGTAGTCTTTTGTGTTTAATGTTTACATGTCGTGTGTCTCTTTTCCGTCTTGTGCTGTACTCGTCTTTTGTGTTTTTGCATCGGGTGTTTTGGAGTTTTGCTGTTGATTCTGCACCGGGGTCTTGTTGGAGATCTCCTCCCTTCTTCTATAATGCTTCGTAAGATTTAGCTGATGATCTGCCATCTTCTTTGAAGGAACAGATCGAAAACTGGAAATTGAGCGTCATTATTGTTCAAGAAGTTCTGTACCGAAGTTGCGGAGGAGAAGTGGAAATGCGCCAAACCCATTTGCTGCACATTATTTGGTGGAAACTTTTCTGATCTGAGCAAAGCCGAAAACGCCAGCTAATAAGATTTGTTGTTAACCATCTTCTTTGGAGGAACGAAAACCTCAATTTTGGTGGATGACCTTGAGTTGCATCGGGTGTTTTGGTGTTTTACTGTTGATGCTGCAACGGGGTCTTGTTGGAGATCTCCTCCCTTCTTCTTGTTTTGTGTAATGTTATGCGAGAATTATTTCAGTTATTTTAGAGAAAGTTTAACTTGTGGAAAGTTTATGCCGGACACACGCCGGACACACCCCAGATAGACAGACGAAGCAACGTATCAATTAAAGAAAAGCTCACTTTAGCTTCTCTGATTGTCGTTTTATAGTTTTCCAAAAAAGGCAGGGCTACACCACAGACTTGAAGTCTAACATGACAATTGTACCTGATACATCAAAAGTGAGCATTTATGTGGCCAAAATCCATTCGAGGGACGGAAAACAGAATATCATCTTTAAAGACCTCCATTAATATCATATATCATATGATCATTGGAACTGCCCAGTGAACTTAAGGTACAGGGTTTCCAGATGTTGCACAAGTGATAGTGAGCGTTCTTCCAAGTATGGCAGTGCCAGTGTAGATTTCGGTTATCACAGGCTTATACTCTTACGTAAAAATTATTATAAAGTGTTATAATATCTTTACATGATTTCAACAGTGTTAATTTTATCATCTTCAGAGCTTTTTTTAATTGAATCTTAACACAGAAAAATGTATTCCATGTATGACATACCCTGATATGAGTTTGTGGTCAATGGAAAACTTGAGGTTGAAGATGTACTGTTTGGACTCGTGTAAGACTGATATAATCGGAGATTACACATGTCGTAAGAGCAACATACGGCTCCATGAATGCTCTCTCGCTTCCCAAATACATTTCTGCTGCAAAACTTCAATTATACTCACAATTAATACTAGTATCATCTTATACTTCTATAATACTACAATAAACAGAGTAAACTTTAGGAGGAAAATTTGTACACAAACTGTAGTTGCCATTAAGAAAGGTTTTTGGCTAGATCATAATTTGATAATCTTATACTTTTTTCTTTAAAAATGCTAAAGCCACATCCTACAGAAAGATCATATATGGATTCTGATTAGATCTGATTTTCTATGAAACAAAAGCTTTTATTCACCTCCTCTCTTCTGCAACCCATACTAAAGACATTGCCAATCCCGATTCCTTGTTCAATGAAGCATTTCTGTAAATAGATACGATTCATATTACATAGATACACTTGAAGATTTATAAGAGTTTTTTCTACCATTCTCTTTTCATGTCTTTTGAAAAGATATTCTGCTCAAAAATAGTTAAGAATTACAATGGGTTTTCTCTATACCTTCTAGTTAAAACTCACCATTTTGAGTACAATGAAAGTAGTAGATCATCTATAGATTAAGAATTCTTATAATCAGACCAGGTAGGTAAAAGATATTTTTATCGGAATGTGCAAGTAATTTGCGCACTCTCTTTAATGTAAATGTAAAAATCTAACTTCAACAAAATAAAGAGGGCGCTAGTGAAATTATTTTTGGTGGCTCCGCTCCGCTGAAAGCATCACTGATGAGAATTTAATATTCGAAACACGTGTCTGGTGCATGGACATTGGTTTGGAATTTTCTTCAAGAATGTATAGAGTTGGAACCCTTCGACATTATTAATACAGACACTTATTTCACATTGCAGTGTGGAGCAGTTAAAATCGTTCCCCGTGGCGTGATGTTTGTCAAGTGTATTAATTACTTCTTTCCCGCTCTGTCACATGAAAGAAGCATTGTTTTGGCCTTTTATCAATGTGACATCATATATATTTTTTTGGTATTTCGGAAACTAGCCATTTCACCGATATATATCATCGAAATTAAAGGAGTTTAACATCTTAGCACCATCCCTCCGATGCTATTTTGAACATAGATTTTATTTTGATATGCTACTGAATCGATCCTACAGGAAATTTGGAGCCGCGCACTCTCTGTAATGTAAATGTAAAAATCTAACTTCAACAAATTAAAGAGGGCGCTAGTGAAATAATTTTTGGTGGTTCCGCTGAAAGCATCACTTATGAGAATTTAATATTCGAAACACGTGTCTGGTGCATGGACATTGGTTTGGAATTTTCTTCAAGTAGGTATAGAGTTGGAACCCTTCGACAATATTGTAAAAATGTACTCTCCAGGAAACTACCGATGATTTGGGAAAAAGTGATAATTTTGAATTTTCCCCATTTTTGAAAATTTACCATTTCTTACTGACTACTCACCAAAATGGCACCGAAGCGCTGTCATCTCGAAGAAGACACTTCATGACTCAAAATTACAAGGCAAAAAGACTTACATTAAGACTAAGGGCTTTATTCCGAAAGTGTCTAAAAAATGCTGAAATCAAAATAAAAATGCAATATTTTTCAAAATTCTAGCAGTTTCCTGGAAAGAAATTACATTCAAATTGATGTTTGTGTTCAGTTTTGTCTTCACTTTGTACTGCGAGAAGTGAAATGTTTATAATTTTTTATACTTTGCAAAATTTGTATGATAACAGAGTACTGTTGGCTAAATGTAACCGAGAAATGGTAGCGTTATTCTGTACTTTTTTAAGCAGTATATTAAAAAGGTTTATCACTGAGTTCAAAATATTTTGTAGGTATCATTCATCTGTGTCTCATATAATTTATTATTATATAGTTTGTTTCTTTTTCCAATCTCATTGGCCGAGAGCTATCACGTGATGAGTCATTGTCACATCATATTGACCAGTGAGCGGTGATTTCATTAAATATCACTACCGCGAAAACTCTTGCTTCCGGTTTACCATAAAATATCGAAAACATTTTCAAAGAAAATTCGATGTCAGCCATTGCGAGAAGTTAACTTTATAAATACTGATTAAGTCCACTATATAATAAAACAATTGTGGACTTTTCACTCGGTGAATATGGTGTGATATTTTCTGAATTTGAAAATATTGACCTCGGCTGTCGCCTCGGTCAATATTTTCAAATTCAGAAAATATCACACCATATTCACCTCGTAAAAAGTCCATAATTGTATAATATTGTACACAATAAAACATAACTCTTTGGTCTACATTTTATGTAATTTTAGAATTTTGCTCTTCTTATATTCACTATTTGGATTTCCTCTCTTTCAGCCTCTAGCATCACTGATGATATATTATTTGTTGAAATGCGCATATGATGCATTAAATTATTACGATAAAACATATACTTATATAATAATACGTAACAGTTTGCAGGAATCGTTGGTGTGGCATAACATATGTGACTGTACTTTCCAGAATAAGTGAGACTGACTGACTTATCTGCCTGTAGAACGAACGAATTTACCTCATTTGCAGCGCATTTCCTCTCCATGCATTCTGGACCAATAGATCGCACGTTTTGGCATTCATAGCATTTCAAGCGCTTTATCCCTGTGAGATTAGAAAACAAATGAAATATGCATGGAATGTAATATAGAAGTACAAAAAATCAAATCATAGAAGATAAAAGCTTCCCAGATGGAAGCACTATATTTCATCAACGATGATCGATTAGTGTTTTTAACACACTGCAATTACACTGATCGATAACCATTAGTATGTTTCAATCCTTCTGGCTGTTCTGTTGGTATATTCCGTTTTTGTTTCTAATTATTATTATCTTTGTTTCTGGTTTTATTCTAGAAGGGAGAATCCATATATTTCAAGACCATATTCGGATACCCACGCTCAGACGTACTTTTAACTAATAAGTTCAGGGAGAAAAAAGGAACATTGCTATTTCCTACCTTTGATCAATCAATATATTCATTGGACAATAAATTTTGTAAACATTTAGGAAGAGCAAAGTAAGAAAGGACAAAACAATCCGAGATAAACCCCTTATTATGGATAACGAGATAAAGTCGTATGCCTATCCATTTCCATCAAGGTACAGGTACATCACCTTACTTTTGAAATGCACGTTTCTGTGCCGGATCCTGGTGTCACCAGAAGGACACTTTTCATGTTATTTGGCCAATATACAGCCTTGTACCAGCAAATTTAAGAATTGCATACTGACTGACTGTGTAAACGGGACTCCATAATTCGTCAAAGGAGAGAAGGTCCTGACCACTTGTCCTATTTTAAAGTTGGTCGGACTCCTCGGGTATTGCATACATGAGCTCGCTACAGCCAGCAGATCACAGACTGAGTTCTTTTTTTTTTGTGGGCCCTTATGATTTTATTTCCATTCACTTTTTGATGTTTGGGCTTGCGTTTTGCTGTGCTTGTTTGTGTCGTCACCTTACAGCGAGGAGCTACCGTACACAACATATGTGCTTTTTTCGAGACCGTTGTTGAAACGGACAAGTAAGAGGGTGCATGTAATCCAGATTATCACACCAATTGCTAGTAATGTTACAGATGGCAGTCCTAAATCGCCACAGACTGTCCATTTGTCTCGTTGGTTTATGTATAGTATTCCGTGGTTAATGTCTTGATGTCGTATTTTGTGTTTTGTCTTATTCGTATCTATAGTTTCTGTTGTTATGCTTGTCCACTTTTTTTAACTTGGGTTTTTCTTATTTTTGCTGTGGGTGCTGCAACCCAGTCCACTTTCTTAAAAATTACACAGAAAAGTCAAATCAGAATGAATCTTATTTCCAGAATAAGGATTTAAATAAAGAAAGTAAGCAGCGAGTGAAAGTAAGCTTTAAAATTGAAAAGTAACTCAAAGTTCTTTACTCAAATTTTGGCTCGCTTAAATCCCCGGTTGTACGCAAAAGTCTTTCCCGATCTAGATGCACTCGTTGATATTTTCCTCAACTTTTATATTGACTTAATTGCCACCTGGATACCTTTATATATTTTTCTTACTCTGCTTGTATTAAAGAAATGTAAATAAGATTATCTTAATTTTAGCTTTCTTTTCTTTTTTCGTTCAGTACAGTACCCAATCTCATTCTTCTTCTAAATATGGCACCGAAAGCGAAGCAACTCGAAGTGCATATGACAGATTTATACAATGTTTACTGTTTAGAAATTACAACAATGTATCATCTAAATTGATTTTCTTAAGTGATACTTTATTACATCATTTCCGAGCAGAATCTTTCAGAATTTATAATCTGTCAGACTCCCCTGTCTGGATTCCTTCTGGAAAAGATCGCTGAAAGAAGTGCAATTATATCTGTGTAAACGACGAAGGTTTTGAGAGAAGCTACAAGATAGGTAATTCCATCTTCATCCGACACGACCTCCATTCGGTGTTAAAAAATGTGTTACGAAATAGAGAGTTAGATTCTGAAAAGCATAGATTCGGCAAGGCGATAACATATACCTTGAGGAGTTACACTTGCCCAAACTGGCTTATGCGTTGTAGTTTGCACTACACTTGTCGACGATGCTGTTGGTTTAGAGGGTGTAGCTTGTATATTACTTGACGAAGACTGTCCTCTTGTCGTAGTTTTGAATCCATCAGAACATTCTCTGTTGCAGAAATCGGCTTTACAACATTTGTTACATGTACCTACATTGTTCAATGCCACACAAGACTGAAAGAAACCATAGATTCGTGTCAATTGTAGAAACGTTTTTCTTTTCGTCCCCCTTAAATATATTTCTTTCATTCATAATGTACTGAGTTTATTTCCGTTGTTTATTTGGAAAATGAATGATGGAAATGTTTTTTCTCTTTAAATTGATTAATAACAACTTACGCTGGAGTTTCTGCAGCCTTGATGGTATGTTGTTTTACCATCGTGTAGAGATGTTTCAATAGAGCAGAGCTGTAAAAACATTCAAATCGTATATTTGAAAACACAAACAGATTAATTAGAAAGTAGAATTTTACATTTTTTTTTTTTCTTTTCGTATACGTAATAGAATCCCTGGTTACAAAACCATGTAAATATATTAAAACACTTATCATGATTGATCATGTAAATATGTTAAAACACTTATCATGATTGATCAGGATTGTTTAAAATGAGATCGAAAAGCAGTTTCAAAGGTAGACATCCTCTGATGATAATTCAAGTGAAAACGTAATTTAGCACACAAAATAGATTCTGACAATCGTAAGATCAAACCTTGAACAGTATGAGTTTTATTGAAATGGTAAATGGTATGAACATGTTATTTTCATTAGTGTAGGGGCAACAATCAAGAGTAATGGCATGATAAAATTTAATCTGAAATTTTAAATCTTTAATCCAGAAATTATCTTATGCGTCTGTCTAGCATTTTCGAGGAAAATAAAACGTACATCTTTTATCAAAACGCGCTGTAAATGTTATAATGTCAGCTCTTCCAAGAAAGGTCAATACTATATTATTTCCTTTCTTCAAAAAATGAATATATATTATAATACCAATTCTCTGTAAGGACCAAAACTGGCTGGCAGCGGCATGTTATAGATTTTGCTGATTTTTTCCACAAATAGTACATTGACAAGGAAAATGACCTTTTTCGGACAATGTATAGACGGTTTCCATGGAAACGAGGTCAGTCTATTTTTAGCCCTCTCAAGACTGTGGAGTAAGCTTAATTTGGACAGTGTGTTGCCATGGAAACCACTTTAATAGCTTAACGACTTTGACAAATGTGACTCTTTAAAACTTCTATTCTAAGAAGATTTATTCATTTTAAAGATATTTCTTCTATAATACAAACAACAGCAAATCAAAAACAGTCAAAAACAGGCATAAAAACAAGGCAAAATTTTCGCAATTAATCACAAATAACTCTGAAGGCAGGCTTAATAATTTTCATCGTTTTGTTGAAATGTAATAAATATGATCTGATTATCAAAATTAGGAAGAATACTCGATGGGGAAATTAATCATTATCCTCAAATGTGCAATTCAAGATGGTTGCTATGGCAACTTTTGATGTGAACCCCCAACCATATTACTCTTTTATAGGGGTCTGTACTTGATTATTGCTATCATTTACAAAAGTGAATTTCAATGAATTGGCAACAAAGATACTCTTCTTTTAACCTTAGATTTTTTTTCAAGGTCATTGACTTCAAGGTCAAGGTCATTTCATTTTCAATGGTAAATTTCACTGAAATCTGCAATTTTCCATTTTTGTGTCAATTTTCCATTTGCGTTTTTGGGGTAGTGATGATTAGGGTAAATGTTTTAAAAGTTTAAACTTATAGGAAAAGAAAAACGTACAATTAACATGACTGTCAATTTTCTGATAGAAAAAAATCATTCATCCAAATGTAAGAAATTGATATATTTCAAACCTTTTCATTCAAATGATTCATGGGATTGAGTATTTCAATGATACAATTTTTTTGTGCAACTCATCCCTATGTATAAGAGATATATCAAATATTATATCGTATACAACAATTTTGGAAAGATTATCATCTGATTTCTGAAATATGGCTTTCTATTTTCATAAACATCACATTATGTTTGTAAAATTTTTTGGTCATTTACAAAACAGTGGCCTTGACACAAGGTCGAATGACCTTAAAATATTTTATAGGTCAACTCTTATTGAAAAGTATATTTTTGACACACTCATAAATTTTTTATACATGGTTAATTCAAAACAATAAGAAATGGAGCAAAAATATACTCCATGTAAAGTAATATAGAACGAAATGTTGCCATAGTAACCATTTTTGATGTTCTTTTCTGTTAAAATGAGAAATTTCCCCACTCTATTTTTTTTTTCATTTTTTTAAAGTCCAAGGGTGAAATTTTTAAATGAAATGCTCCCAAACTCCAGGTAAGCCTGCTGATCGAATATTACATTCTGTAAACTAAGCAAATTCAGGCAAATTAGGCACTATTCAAGTGAAGAAATGCCTTTTTCTGAGCTTGTTTTAACCCTCTCCTAAACCACTAATATAAAGAATATAGATTGATGGAGCGCATTTCTTTTTACATATTCACATATAAGAGGGTACAATGATCTAATATAGAAATTTACAGTTGACTGCTCCACCCGTTTTCATGGAAACGGGTCTCTTGAAAATGCTTTGTTTTCAATATTTTCAAAATTATGAAAAAGTCAGGCATGGTTACCATGGCAACGGAAACTTAAATTGCAAAAATGAAGCCAATTTTCATCATACTGAGTCATACCTATGTCCTTTACCAAAAGTCCTAAAATCGGTGACATGCCGTGCCACGGTCCTATGGACATTTTTGGTCCTTACAGAGAATTAGTAATAAAACATATTTTTACCCTTCAAAATAAAATCTCTTTTAGTCGCCTTTAATAAAACCCAATATCTACTACAGCTCCTTTTACGAAGACAGACAAACAGACGAACGGTAATTAATTCATAGGCAAGCTTTTCTTCACAATCTGGGAAATAAATTATGTAAAACTCCAATAAAGACAAACCTCGTCGCTGCGGCACCTTTTTACTATTGGACATGCAGCTGGATTGTTGATAGTACCACAATGTAGACATAAAGGACCCTCGTTTTGATGTTTATGGTAGACTTTAAGAAAACAAACAAATAAATATACGTAACAATCTTCTGGCATTTCTAAATAAAACAATTCATACATATTTGATATTTTCTTTCAAGTTTTCAAGAGCTCATAAAAACTTGTCAAATGTACGACCAATGAACGCTAAACTATTCAATCAAATGAGTTAAAGAAGATCCTGACGATAATCTCAACAGCACTCGCAATAGAGCACTATGTTGAGCATCGACGGACCTCTAGCAAGCTAGAGGTGGGATCAGGTGCCCGGGAGGAGTAAGCATCCCCTGTTGGCTAGCCGCACCCGCCGTCGATGTTCACGCGCGAAAATGAAAAGAAAATGTAAAATGCATGCACTGTCAGAGGCCACGTCTATATAGAAAGTTTGAAATCAAAAGAATTTTACCTTCTAGTCAACATATTTTTCTCATAAGAAGCAAATTCTCCAAATCTTTAAGTTTAGTTCAATGTTAAGCGTCTTCAAATTCATAAGCATCATTTAAGAGCAGATAAATTTACACCATCATGACCATGGACCAGACATGCACGTTTCGGGATCTCGTCAGTCATCCTCAATCCAAAGAATGAAATATGGCCAAACTCTATGAAAATTATGTCCAAAATATGCCGAAAGACAGGGGTATGATGCTACAGAACCCATGTATCAGGAATTTGAGAAAAAAATGTAAATAGAAAATTTCGAAGGCGTTTGAAGAAATGACCGACCGAAATTGTCTGGTCCATGCTGCTAATTTATCTGTTCTTAAATGATGCTATTGAATTCGAAGACTTTTAACATCTTAAGAGCAGATGAATTTACAGCATGAACCAGACATGCCGTTTCGGATATCTAACCCTCGTATGGCAGAAGTGTTTTGAGATTTCTCTATTAGATCCATGGGCTTTTCGAAACCATTCACAAAAATAGTCGTACCTTGCTCTCCACAACCTTGTTGGTTACAAAAATCCCCGTTGCAGCACACGTCACAATCTACATTTATGTCCGGCGGAGAACTGCTGCGTTTTCTACCAGAACAGGACTAAATGAGTGAATTATTCTACACAATAAATTAAAATAATGTGTTGAGTTATGTTATATTAATATTATATGTATGTATAAAGATGTAAATAGATAATAATAATAAATAATAATAAAAAAAATAATAAATTAAAATAATATTCTGTCTTATGTGGAGCATTTAGATTATTTTGACTACCATGTTTTTCTGCCTCGCTACCATTTGCTGTACGATTCCAAAAGAATTTTTCTTCATCATGTTTTTACATCAAGAAAACAATATACATGTACACTAACCAAAAAGGGTTAAGTCCTATCTTTTTACTACGGTATGTGCTTTAAAGGGCAATTTAATAATGCAGTTTAAATGCATGATGGACTGTATTCTAATATATATATATATAATATAAATAATTTTCATTATAATTACATTCACATAACGTCCTCAACAAAGAGAGGACAGAAAATCACCATTTTGACCAAATAAAAGTTTGAAGTGTAGCGTACTGTGATCCTCTGTTAGAAAAGTCGCCATTTTATAGTCAATGTAATTGATATGACCAAAATTCGCCAAATAAAGGTTGACATTATAGGGATAACCCGGCATTTTGATTGGCTGTAGCTAAAAGTTGCACGCAACTAATCGCAAGGGATATAATATGTTCTAATCTGAACAAAGCTACATGCAACTTTGAAAGGTCGCTTGCGATTAGTTTTAATCTATTCGGTAACAGGGCGATCCGGCCACTATGAAATAGGAAGCGGTCCCAGACGATCCGGCCCCAGTTGATCCGTCCACTAGTCACTCCGGCCACAAGTACCCAATACGATCCGGCCCCCGTTTAATCAAATACATACGACGATCCGGCCCTGTGTATATTATCATTAAAGTCATAATTCAATTACAGTTATTACCTGCAAATGTAATTTTATACAGCACAGGTTAACGGTGGCCGGATCGTCTGGGGATATAAAGAATTTAATGTATATGTACAGGGGCCGAATCGACTTGAAGTATAAAATATTCCATATATATCTACAAGAATACAGGGACCGGATCGTCCAGGGTTTATACATTAGCAGGGCATTGGCCACGATAAGTCTATGTAAAAGGCCGGATCGTCTGGGATACCTGTGGCCGGATTGGTCAGTGGCTGCATCGATTGGGGTCGGGAAGCCGTGGCAGATGCAGTTTGGGGCCGGAACGTCTAGAAATCGTTCTTTCTCTTGCGATTAGTTGTATGCATCTTTTTTCGTCAGCCAATCAAAATTCCGGGTATTTCTTATCGTTTTAATCCTTATTTGGCGAATATCAATCACATTGACGATAAAATGGCGGCTTATATCACAGAAATCACAGTATGCTTGCTCCAAAGTTTTCGGTGGTCAAAATGGTGATTTTTCTGCCCTCTCTTCGTCGAGGAATTTATGTGAATGTTAAACGTCTTTAAATTCAATAGCATCATTTAAAACCTGATAAATTGACAGCATGGACCAGACATGCACGTTTCGGGTACTAAACCCTCGTCAGTGATCCTCAGTCTAAATAATGTAATATGACCAAAAAGTATGAAAATTGTCATGCCCAAAAATGTACCAAAACACGTAGCAGGATGGGTGGGATATGATGCTACAGGACCCACGTTTTAGAAATTTCAAGAAATTTTGTAACAGAAAATTTCAAATGCGTTGAAGAGACAGACGATCAACCAAAGTTGATCGAACTTGGCTACATGTGCCCTCGGGGACTCTTGGTCCACCAGCAGTGACACTCACCAAGTAGTTCAAATGTTAAACGTCTTTAAATTCAATAGCATCATTTAAAACCTGATAAATTGACAGCATGGACCAGACATGCACGTTTCGGGTACTAAACCCTCGTCAGTGATCCTCAGTCTAAATAATGTAATATGACCAAAAAGTATGAAAATTGTCATGCCCAAAAATGTACCAAAACACGTAGCAGGATGTAATAAAATGAAATTGTAAATTCACGACATATTGTCAATTTTAGTCGTAAATTTCAGACAAAAAAGGTATTCATTTTGCACAAAATATATGTGATTAGTTGCGATTAATTGCAACTTGCGAGTCACTGCAATTCGCTCGGACCGTAAAATCTCTTCAATTACACGTAGTTGCATGCATCTAATCGCGTCGTGTAACAAGGCCTTTAGTATCATTTTGCTTTTTATGTCTAGTAAAACATGCCCACGGTCAAGACTGGTTGAAGCAGCCGACTCAATCCTAAGTTTTCGCACAATATTTTCCTCGTCAAGTTGATATATATTTATAGGCTATGAACTATGATAGCCAATGGAAATTCAAATGTGTCAAAAGAGAAAATCAAAGCCTTGATTGTCGAAAATGTAACAATGAGTAATCTATTGGCATTTTTTCTCTAATCGGCATTTCATAACTTACAGCCTTGTCCTTGCATCCAGACCAAAAGACAGTTTCACCCATTAAATTTTGTCCCCGTTCCAACGAACAAACCTGAAATATATTAATAAGATTGTTTATGCTTAAATGGAGCTGCGTTCTCTTCATAAAATAGAATCGCGAATTTCAGGGTGCTACAGAAAAACACTTTGGCTTGAATTACCACTGATGAGGATTCACTAACCGAAACACGTGTCTGGTGCATTAAAATTGGTTTGAAATGTTGTTCAAGAAGGTTACGAGGTAAAAATTCTCATAGTAAAAGTAGTGTGAATATTTGTGCTGTTACCGCCGAGCCGAGCTATCTTATGCCCACAATAAACCTAGCACCAGATATGTATATATTTGGAAATAAGTCCTTGTGGTCCATGGTAAGTACTATAATCCGAACTGGATAGACTGAATAGATCTACTTGCGAAAAAAAAAACTTCTCGTGATTTCATAGCTTGTTCCGTTGCTATATATATGCATCCGCCTTGGTGTAGTCGAGGGAGACACTAAATGTAAGTATTTTTTAAATGCCTTTACCCGAGGACTTTTGCTAAATAAATCTCAAATCAACCTTCATCTCCCTCCCACCCAGATAATAACCTAAAGAACTGGATATTATCTTTCTGAATTCCAGAGAATTTATAGTTCAGTAATTTCCGATTACCGACAAAGGAACTTCTCATCCCGGATATAAGACTAGTATCCGCTGTGCTTATGACAATGATCCCCAATTTCATTCTTGTCACGTAACGTTATACTAGAAAGGCGGCATATATATTTGTACGTTATTTCCATGCTATCGAGCCTGAAATAAACCAATAGAATAGAAGAGAGAATTTATTTAAGATAGAGATTTACTATGCATCCGTGTTGAAAAGAGAGAAAATCAATTGGATATCACTATTTTGAAATTTTAAATCAGTTTTAAGAACAACCAACAAAATATACAATACAAATGGCTACTCTGTTACTGGAAGGAAATCATTGCACAGTAAACCAAATTACTTTGTGGATAAGAAACACTGCTATTGGTATTTACGAATATGAAAGAAAGGAGGGGATCTCCAACAAGACTCGGTTGCAGCATCAACAGCAAAACACCAAAACACCCACTGCAAAAATACAAAGCAGACACGCACAGAATGAGACGGAAATGGTACAATGAACGCTAAATCACATAGAAACATCAAACATAAATGACTACACATAAACCAACGATAACAATCGTCAGTAGAAGACCGTTTGGTTATACTGAATTACGTACGCACAACCCTTCCACTTTCCGGTTACCCAGATGTCTCGAAGAACGTACAATTGTAGTGTAAACAAATAAATGACCACACACAAACAAGACCGCAAAACACAGGGGCCCAATCAACACAGATGAATATGTAAATGGATATAAAAAGAGGACTTACGTAATACAGTTCGTACTCTGCCGGCTGTAGCGAGCTCATGCATGTGATCACCCGAGGAGTCCAAACTGACATTCAGAGAGGACAGGTGGTCGGGGCCCTGTCTTCTCTAAAGAGGGTTGGATGTCACAGTCAGTCAGAGTGCAAGTCTAAAGAATGCGCTGGTACAAAACTGTAAATTGGTCTAGTACCAAGTCTAGTGTCTAGTCTTGACATTAGATGTTTGATGATTATGACGCATTTTCGATGGTTATGCTGTCTACCTTTTATCCTTCTTATTTTGTTATTTATGTCACCATAAAACGCAAGTTGTGAAATACCCAAAGTAATATACTCTGTTGCTTGTATGGGTCCGAATTTCAGAAGAAGTTGACAATTTTTTTTTTTTAAATTTCCAGAAAATCTTTACTAGTTTGTGAAACCGAAAACATAGAAGAAAGAAAGAACCATTTTTAAGCCTTGGACAAAAATTGTCTTTTTAGGCAAGAAGTTGACCTGTACGAGTTGTTCTCATGAATTCACAATGGGCACGAATTGGTCATGGTACTAGTGAATGGCTACGAGATTCTGTGTAGTAAGAGTTTGTTAAGGTACGAGTTGGTTATGGTACGAGTTCTCGTGAGTTCACGGTGGGTACAGCTTGATAATTGTAAGAGCAAATGTCAATGGGTACGAGATTCTGACAAGTACGAGTGTGTTTTGATACGAGTTGATATAAAATTGGGTATGAGTTGTTCCCATGGATTCGCAATGGGTACAAATTGACTTTTTATCTTGGTACGAGTTGGCCATGATACGAAATGTTATGGTACAACTTGGTAAATTTTGACCAAGATACGAGTTGGTTATGGTACGAAGTGACCATAGACCGAAACTTACAGATTACCAAGAAACTTTTAGGTCAAGGCTTCCGCTTTCGTGAAATAGCTAAGACTATCTGGAAATTTTACAAAAAAAAACTATGGTCAGATTCTTTGGAAATTTTGGACCTAAACAAGCCACAGAGTATATTACTTTCGGTATTTCAAAACTGCCTTTATGGTGACATGATAAAACAATAAAAAGAGTCAAAGGTAGACAGAATTCCCAACGAAAATTGGTAGAATCATCAAACGTCTTTCATGCCGCGGATATAATCCTGCACTCGGCAGGGCACTTGATCAATCTACAGCATTGTAACAGTGTATTCTTTAAAAGAATTGCACCCTGATGACTGTGACGTTGGAACTCCTTGATTGGCTCTGTCCAAACCTCGTTAGAGAAGACATGGACCAGACCACATGTCCTCTCTGAATATTGCTCGGATGATTACATGCATGAGCTCGCTCTAGCCCGCATAGACTGTATTCCGTGTGCCCTTTATTTTTATATCAATTTACCCATTCATCTGTGTGTTGCTTGGACTCCTGTGTTTTGCTGTCTCGGTTGTGTGATCATCTCACAATGAGGAGGTTATCTTACACACCAATTGTGTGTTCTTCGCGAACTCTGTGTAAACGAAAAAGTGGTGGGCTTGTCCAACGGTCGTCCTAAGTCGAGACCGATTGCCCATCTCGTAAGTTTATGTGTAGCCCTTTGTGTTTAATGTTTCTATTTTGTGTTTGGTTTTCCTTGTCCCTTTTGCGTCTCTTCCTGTGGTTTCGCATGAGGTGTTTTTGTGTTTTGCTATGGGTGCTGCAACCGAGTCTTGTTGGAGATTCCCTCCATTCTTCTACAAACCTAATTGAGTGTATGGACAACGACTACGCAAAGACTTTTTGTTATCAATGCAACAAATGAAAAATACAATCCATATATCTGATTTATGACAATATGTGTGCGGGTTTTTTTTTTGTTTTCTTCATTTTGCAATTTACATGTGTCTCTCACCTCGTGTATACCACATCTAACAACAATGGCACAAGTTGACGGCTTTACTTCATCCTGGCAGGAAAAACACAAAGGTCCTTGTGTGCAATCTACATGAGGTGAAATATCAAAGAAATTCTTAATACTACCTTATAGAATTGATTGACAGAAAAAAAAACTCGGTATTAAATATTTTGCAATTAAGAGACATACACATTCTTGACAATGAGAAAATAATTAACAAAATATGATCTAGATGTGGGACCAATCAAGATAATACTTACTTGTCAGACTGATTGTACACACATTTACTACAGCCAAAACAATAGTAAATGAATGCGTCATAGCTGTAGTCCGTATATCTGAAAAAAACAAACCAAAATAATCTAACTTTTATAAAAAAAAATATGCACATATGTATAGTGATGGTATACGGTTAAAGTATACCATTGAGGGAGTAAGCACGATTCTGGTTCCCCGAGACCAGACCCGAGGCGAAGCCGAGTGAAATAGGTCCGGTCGAGGGGAACCAGAATCGTGCTAACTTCCTCAATGGTATACTTTAACTGTTTTATTATACCGAAACAAACATTATACTGAAAAAACACATCTCTTAAACTTTATATCAAAACAAACATTATACTGAAACAAACATATCTCTTAGGTTCACATGGTTCCAATGGGAATTCTAATGATTTTGCCTTGCCTTCTCGACTGAATGACTGAGTAACGGAAAATATTATTTTTTGATGATAGGATAAACAGAAACATCATTTATCATACTCATACATGTTTAATTTTTGATTTGTTTTATTTTATTGCGGATTAATTTATGTGCTAACACTGTAGCATCACGTGACTTGGGTTGGTGAAAAGAAAGAAACGGGTACTGTGATGGTTATTTTGATTCAATTTTATCTTTTCATAGCCGATGTCATTGTAAAAAGTGATATTTTGATGATTCCTTGTTTGTCAATCAAGAAATCATTGTAGTTTTTACAAACATTCTGACGAAAGGAATGTTGTGGTCGAAATATGTTAAACACAATGTCGTGGTGGTTTCCACGCACAAATCTGCAGCTTTTGTCAAAATGTTTGTAAAAATGCCGGCGTTTTACTTACTAACGGGTCCATGATTGTAAAAGTATCAGTTTAGACAAGGATATAGGCTATGAAAAGATAAAATTTAATCAAAGCAAGTATTGTAGTTCCTGTTTTCTTTCTCCAGCTGAGCTTTTTATTTATCCGTGGTTTCGATGCTACACAGTGGTTAAGCGGATAGGAGGCGAATTACTCTGCTCGAGTATTTTAATAACGCACCCCTTTGCAGGGAAATAGTCTTATCAGGCGATTTTCAATGATTTAGTTAAATTTAATGAGACTCTTTTTATATAGGAAAAATCAGTAGAGGTATAATAATAAAATATAAGAATGACAAGTTTATCATTATGGAACCAATGAAGCAGGAAAAGCTCTCCAGCTTGACAACGTTACAACGAAAACAAGAAACACACACACCAAGCATACATGTGTTGTCAACTTCAAATAAATCTTATCTGAACAAGATTGCACCAAATACTAAGGAGTATCTCCCTCATGGCATAGCTCTGTGACTGTCTCACCTCGGAATATTGTTTATTCCGGGGTTAAAGCACATGTTCCAATGGGAATTCTAATGATTTTGCTTTACCTTCTCGACTTTGAGACTGAATAACTTATGGGTACTTCTTTTATGTTTATCTGTCCTAAGCTGACTCTTTGGTATATATTTAGGTCATGTTTAGAATCTTCACTGTTTGGATTTCCTCTTTTTCAGCTCCGAGCTTCAATGATGATACATTATATGTTGAAATGCGCATATGGTGCACTAAACTATTACGATTGAACATATATTTCAACAACCAGGTTGGTATCTCTGCTGATGGACTGTTAGTCTCCGAGGATATCGTTCGCCTAGTTTTACTGTGCTTGAACGCTTACTTTGAAATATATTTGAAAATTTTCTTATACTAAATTTGATGAATAATTCTGCAACTAAAAAGTATTTCCCTCGTGGCAAACCTCAGCCTTTAGTTAGATTAAGTTTTATGTCATACATTTTAGGTCATGTTTAGAATTTCGCTCTTCGTATACATTTTTGTATTCACTATTTGGATTTCCTCTCTTTCCACCTCGATCATCACTGATGAAACATTATATGTTGAAATGCGCGTATGGTGCACTTAACTATTACAAAAGAACACATATTTCAGTATGATAATAAACGGTAACGTAAACGAGGAACCTAAAGGGACCAAGTAACAAATGAACCATGCAAGAAATAAAAGAAAGGGACCAATGTTCATTCGGAACAGATTTTGGATTGCCATCTGCTAGATGAATAGAAAAAAAAATGAAGTTATGCATATTATGCGCAATAAAATCTCCCACTTATCTCGATACACAGAGTTTTCGCAAGGCGAACAGTTGTTGTATAATATACAACCTTCTCATTATCAGATGATTTAGGTATAAGGAAATTTCAATTCCATACAAGAGACCTGTACTTACCTGGTCCAAGTTCACGATCTATAAGTACTAACGACAACTACTCCACGACTTTATCAGAAACTCTACTATTATTTATACACTATTCAGTGAGATAAATTTAGAAAATTTTATATCCCTGAAAATGATATCAAACAAACACATTTCGCATGCGTGTAATATTTTTCCCGAGAAACACAAAATTATTTTATATCTACCATGCATGTTTTCAGAAAAGATAATCCTCATGATATCTTTGCAAAATTGAAAAAAAGTAAGGTCTGATGAAATAATTCCAGGTATCTTAAGGGATCTTCTAAGGCTGTTTGGAATAAAGTTAGATCATGTCGTCATATTTTCATATTTATATAATGCACTAAAACTATTACAATAGAACATACCATTGCAACCTATACTAAAAAGTGAGATGTGAACTTTCTACTGTCCAAAGCCGACGTATTAGAATAATACTGTTTCAATGTGGACATAATAATCTGCTTTGGATGATAGTCATAAGACAGGATATCTCAACAACCGTTACGTTCATCTTAAATGTGTATCCGTAGATGTTTTGGATTTTCACGGTAGGAATTTACAAATTACTAAGAAACTTTAGTGCGAGGTTTCCTCTTTCATAAACTATATAGTTCAGAATTCCCATCGAAAATAGGTAAGAGTCATCGGTCGCCTTAAATTTTACCGTGCATATGATCCTGGTGTCACCAGAAGGACAGTCTGCATGGTAATTGACCAATCTACTGTCTTGTATCTCATTCTTTTTCTTAAGAATTGACTTTGACGACGGGACTCCATAACGGGCCCTATCCAAACCTCATTCGAGAAGACAGGACCTAGACTACCTAGATGTCCTCTCAAAATTAATGTTGGTCGGAGTCCTCGGGTGATTACATCCATGAGCTCGCTCCAGTCGGCAGAGAACGGATTGTTTTTGTACGCCCTATGATAATTGATATCAATTTACATATTTATCTCTGTGTTGTTTGGGCCTGTCTGTCTTGTCCGTATGGTCATCTGACAGTGAGGAGGCTTTTATTCACAACCATTGTGTGGTCTTCGAGACCACAGGGTAACCCGACTATTGGGAGGATGTGCGCACATAATCCGGATAGCCACACCATTTTCTACTTACGTGGCAGATGACCGTCCTAAGTCGGTACCGATTGTCCATTGTTTTCGTTTGTTTAAAGTCTTTTGTATTTAGTGTTTTGAAGTCGTTTTTTGTATTCTTTGTCCCTTATATACATCTCTTTTTGTGCTTGTTTCATAAGGGTGCTGTGGGCACTGCAATCGAGTCTTAGAGATTCCCTCTTCTCATGTACACAAAAGGAAACATCGGCCTATCTTTCATCTTAGTACAAAAAATGTCGACAACGGATACAAATTGATCTCCCTGAGGTTTTTTTTTCTGATGACGTCTTCTTTTCATTTGACAGTAAGTGTTTTAAAAAATATTTTTCCCTGACGTGGTGCATGTTTTTAGATAATGTTTTCATTTTCGAGCATGAGCATCAACGGTGGATGCGGCTATCCAAACAGGGGATGCTTACTCTTCCCGGGCACCTGGTCCCACCTCTAGCTTGCTGGGGTCCGTCCATGCTCCATTAGGTTATCTATTGTGAATGCTGTTGAGATTGTCGTCAGGATCACCTTTATCTCATTTCCTTATGTTGTATCTCTTGGTGTTCTCTCTCTCTCTCTCTCTCTCTCTCTCTCTCTCTCTCTCTCTCTCTCTCTCTCTCTCTCTGTTGCTATTTTTGATTTTGTTGAGTGGTTTGTTTTTGTTCCAGTCTCTTTGGAATCTGAACTAGAACCTTCACAAGTTCATTTATATACCAAGATGATGGAGAGGTTGTGTCACTGTAGTGTGGTCTTGTTGGAGACCTGCTTATTCGGAGTATATTAAGAATCTGTGTAGTTTTCTGTAAATTCGTCTTGGTCTGTGAATATCTTCGGGTTTATACAGCTTAGCCTGTAAACTTGTGTTGCAGATATATATGTTGCCTCAACTTCGAACTAGTACTCACTAAGAAACCTTCTGATTGGTCGTAGGACTAGTGGAATCATCTAAACAGAGCGGCTTCAAATTTTGTGTATGTTTTACTAGTATTCAGAGGCACAATTAAATTAAATTAAAATAAATAAATATAAACCACAGAGATTGATATACTTATAAGGATACTTTCATAGCCAAATAAATTCATATCTCACTGTACATCAGTAAATGATGAGAGATTCGTTAATCTATTGCCATTTATTACGTATTAACAAAAACTGCGCTGTGAGGAACAAGAAAATCCAAATACAGATTTCAACTTTGACAACGAATACCTTGCAATCAATTTGCTCTATATGACAGTTAACATATGCCTTTCTTTTTTCGTTTATTTCATTGTAATATTTTTCACTTGCGGAGTATTACATTTATTCACATGTCCTTTTCTCATATTCAAAGGAATTCAGACGGACACAAAGATGGAGATGTGATTGGTAATTAAACAAATGAACATCATTACTTGTATTGTACCGAGGTTGACCTTCTTGCTTATCTAGCTTCTGGAAATTAAGGTGACAGGTTTGTATACACACCCTCAGTAGGTCTATAAAAGTCTTGAGAATTTTCTGATGCACTAGTGCGTGCTAATTAGACGTTTTAAAGCCATGGGCAAAAAACTGATGTAGGCTGAATGATTCCGTCCCACTTTAACTCAAGAGACAAAGGTTACTCAGATCAATTCTATTGTCCGCGTACCTCACTTTAGAAATCGAGGGGGTGGATCTTTCTAGTGCGATTTTTATTTTAACAAAATTATTTCGATACTCTCTGATCATAACTTATTACGTAACATTGATAAAAATGCTACTATGTACTAAATAATAAGGCGCAAATAAATTGCAGCAAACTTTCAAAAAGAGACAGGAAAACGCCTAATTTGAAAACACAGAGTGACAACAAGAGAACATCATGGACAAGGAAGACAAAACACAATATTTACATATGCCCATTCATTTGTATAAAATTTACACTGTGATTATAGGAGTATAACCGCAGTGGCGTGATTTGAACTGTGACGTCATAGTAAGTTGGCTTAATTTGAACCTTGACGGTACGTAGTAACAGAGCCTTAGCAACGTAGTTGTAAACGTATTTAAACGTCATCAAAGCATGAAAAACTGGAATGTAAATATATAGAATAACTGTCTTTTGGAATGTGATTATACTGTGATAACCTACAATGGATCCAGGAATTATGTTTCTCATAATCCCTGGATCCATTGTAGGTTATCACAGTATAATCACATTCCAAAAGACAGTTATTCTATAAATAAACGACATCAAAACACAAAAGAACGAGACCAGTTGGCAGCCGATGCCAACTTAAGACAGACAACAGTCATGCTTAAAGCCATTGGTATGGTTATCCAGATGACACACGCACAACTCTCCCTCTTGTCTTGTTACCCAGAGGTCTGGAAGAACGCACAACTGTTGTGTATAATAGCCTCACCGCTGTACTCAACAAGACGGAAAAACGCAAGATGCATGTGCTATTTTCCGATGTCAGAAATGAAGTTCACTGCAGTAGATACAAATGTATCCAGAATTATATAGACGTTCCAAATGTATACAAATGTATGATGAAATATGGCTTTCAGACAATGGATAATCGAAAGTTGGTGTTTGGTATTGATGTATGCAATGCTACACGTTTCTGAACAATTGTGTATTTCCTTTACTCCGATTTTCTTTATAACAAACACATATTTTCATCAACTAAAAATGATATTAGGGAAAAGAAATTCTCTCTCTCTCTCTCTCTCTCTCTCTCTCTCTCTCTCTCTCTCTCTCTCTCTCTCTTGCACACACAAAAACGCCCCCTAGTGGCGAAGAAGCGAAGATACTATGCGAAGAAGTGAACTTACGATACGAAGAAGTGAAGTTACGATGCAAAGAAGCGGAGAACATTACTTCGTGACTACGCTTCTTCGTACCTTCGCTTCCTCGCATCAACTTCGCTTCTTCGCTTTATCGCAACTTCGCACCGTAACTTCGCTTCTTCGCTCCTCTGCGACACAATTTGTTTACTCGAAGAAGCGATGTCCCAAACGGAACACAGTACTAGTGTCAAATGAATATAGGTACACAAATCAAGTTGTAATTCAGGGGGGTGTTCGGGTGTGTGAGAGCCCACACGCACATATACACACGCTTTCTCACACACACAAAAATTGCAACGTGCTTTCTGCAGAAACTCACTCTATATACTGGAATGTTTGTGTTAATCGACACTATTAAAATGTTTCTTTCTTTGTGACTTTTGATTTGATGCACAAATCGTTTCCTTGTCTTGTATATAATGTAACACTTTAAAACACTCTCAGATATAAAGTTCTAACAATGATCTCGAGCACAAATAAACATTTCCCACCAAAGTTCACAATTGTCTCTGATTTAGTATACATGTACTTCCTTGTCGTTAAATGATGAATTTCCGGCATCGATCAGCATTATAGAGTTTCATGAGGAACTTTTTAACAAATCGTGATATCAAATATGAAACTTATAATTCATGATACATGTCTAAAAACACACGTGGTCTCTGTATATTGCCTCATGATTCTTGTCGTTAGTTTCATTGTTTGTTCTGAGTGATTGCCTCGTCGTAGGGAGGGGGTGAAGAATAACTAGGAAACCGTTCTCTGTCACCTTGACCTGTAACAAAAATAAGATATTTGCACTTGAAAGTAACATGTGTATTATGCATTCGATAAAATAAAGAGGAGTTAACTTCTTTAATAATCACTGAAATAGAAATTCAGTTTTGAATTTTACACATTATAATTCGAAGTACCGGAATCGTTGGCGGTGGGGTAAATTCCTTGTGTATAGGCAGGAGGTTGGTCTGAGACTGGTACATATCCTTGCGGTACTGGTATGTGTCCTTGAGGTACTGGCCCGTGTCTTTGATGTACTGGTATTTGACCTTGAGGTACTGGGTTAGACTGTGGAACGTACTGGGGTAATGGCTGCTGTCTCGCTACAATAAAGACGTATTCATGAATGTATATGCAACACATCATAATCAAAATAAAAGAGATAATAACATTTAAAAGCAGAAACTCTTTCATAAAATTTGCATACACCTGGCATGTATCGAGCGAACAACTATCACCATTCAATTGTATTTCAAATTGTAATTTGCACTTGTAAGAAAGATGCTAATCTGACGTAGGTCTACGTATTATTAGCGACGGACATACTAGGAAGCTAGCAGGAGATGATTATCCTCCCTATATATGATATATTCCCCCTTTTAGTTGCATAAAGTATCGATTATACATTTCAAGTGTTTTTCTCTTACCACTTGAAGACAGATTGATTTCACAGTGCATTAATAAAGGTAATTTTAGTTCACTGTTTTTTTAACCTTACCGTGAAGCACATGGAGAAAAAATACGTTTTTGTAAGTAAGTGTATACTCACCGTACAGAGCTGGGTCAGGTGGAGAAATGACGTAGCCTGGATAAGCAGGACGGTTTCCAATGGGAGGTAAGAGAGTGTTCGAATGGTCAATCTCGGAATTACAAGTTTTAAGCAGAAATGGTATGCGGAAAAGATCTACAAGCCATCCGAGTCCAAAGAGACCAAAAGTAAAAAAGTAAACTAATCCCCACACAGGACGATTAAGGTAGAAATGATGTAGTCCCAAAATTCCCAAAGGAAACCACAGTAAATAGGCATCATCCAGTGTTTTCTTTGGTCTTGATCCCGTTGTAATTTCCTTGTTTTTCCTCATTACTAGAATTGGAACACGGATAATGTCAGCCAGGTACCCTACTCCCGCAAGACCAAAGGTAAAGAAGTATACAAAACCGAAAAAATACCGACGCAGATAGAAATGGTGACCACCAAGTATTCCCGTGAACCACAGAGAAAAGGCATACGTCATCAGTGTGGATTTAGTTTCCGTAGACTCATCCTTTTTCTCGTTGTTGGCATTTTTGACATCAAATGGTAGGAAGCATATGTCCCGAAGCCATCCAAATCCAAAGATTCCGAAAGTGAAAAGATACAAAAATCCCAATGAAGGTCTCTTCAAATAAAAATGCTGGAATCCTGAGAAAAAAATGGTACATGTTTATGTCATAAGTTATCAACCACATAAGTATCAAATCAGTATCAAAAAGTCGTGCCCGAATGATAAGTTATTCCCATTTTTTTTTTCTTTTTCATACCTCATAAAAGACTTTAAAGCAAATACAACTTTAAAAACTTTTCAAATTTTAATGCTTACCAAGTAATCCGAAAACGAACCAGAGTAAATACGCGTCATCCGTGCGACGCTTGTTTTCTAACTGTGGATTCTCGATGCGATTGTTGGCGTCCTTCACTAGCCATGGTAATCTGAACAAATCAAAAATGACGCCTACACCTAACAGTCCGAACGTGAAGAAATATAAAAGTCCAAAAAATGGTCTACGCAGGTAAAAATGATGGGCACCGATCAGACCTAGCGGGATAACCAGTAAATAGGCCTCCAAGACAGACTTGTGTTTGGTCGACGGCCGAACTAGTATGCCATTGTTGTTATGGTAACCATTTGGGGCCGTTGCCATGTAAACCGATGACGGGATCCTCGCGGTTGGAATCGTTTGGTAGCCCTGGCCATTGTGACAAATCATTGTTTTCAGCTGTATGAGAGAAGATTGATTTTGATCTTTACGTTTTTATAATACATGTAGCAATACGTACTTATAAATATAAAAAAAACTATGAAAGTTGATCACAAATTCATTTTCTTACACAAATGTAATCATTTAAAGTGTATAATAACTTTACCTTCCTGTTTTGTTGATCTAATGAACTCTTTCCACATCACATGCACTAACGATAGGGCAGGTCATGTGATGGAGTTATAAATACATAGAGGGATCTCCCGTATTTCCACATCGATTTCTCTGATAACGGCCCTTAATGTGTTTATTACATGTACGAGGACTGATTGATATGTTGTGAGCCTCGTATTGATGAATTTGAATTTTATCAGACATTTTGCATTAATTTTCTACATAATCTCCTTCAGTATCTAAACATTTTTGCCACAGGTGTTTAAGGGTCCCAACACCACTTTTAAAGAACTTGACTGGTCAGAAAGCCATCAACTGCAAGTATGGAGTCATCATCGGACTGAAAGTGGGTGCCAGAATTAGCTGCTTTCAGTTTTGGAAATAGATGAAAGTCTGATGGAGGCAGATCATGTGAATCAGGCAGATGCTCAAATTAAAACCAAAATCCTGAATGACAGCCATAGCAGTGACAGACTTGTGAACAGGAGCATTGTCCTGGTGGTACAACAAACCTTAAGCTTTCTGCGGCGCTGAAGTTTTTCCCGTAACTGTGTCAGAAGTGAAGGATAGTATGTGTCATTGATTGTTTGTCCTCTCTGGAGATAATCTATCAGCAGAATACCTTCAACCGAGGCTCACAACATATTAATCAGCCCTCGTACTTCACCTTATTTCAGCTTTATTGAATGTTTATTTTGAAATATTTAAGTGCTGATACACTTTGATATTTTGTGTATTCAAAGGCTAAAAGGGGTTTCATTCATTTTTCTAGATCATACATGTTCAATGTGTAAATGTATTTATGTAATGCTTTATCTGTATGTTTATCAAAGGGAAGACTATTAAAGTTAACACAAACCATGGTACAAAAGTAAATAACCTTGCACAGTATTAAGTTGATTTTAGCGAGGTACTTATTTTCGCTGTTTTCGCAAGTAAGGCCGTTTCTTTGTTATTTTCTGTTTTGCGTCCTCGTGCTGGTAGGTTTTGAGCCCAAAGTCATAAAACAAAACAAAATCAAAATGATAAGATCTTTTGCTAATTCAATGTGTTTACTACATACATCAAAAGAAATGGTTTATTTTTAGCTCTACTGGTCTCAGACCAGTCGAGCTTATGCGATACCCCGTCGTCCGGCGTCTGTCCGTCCGTAAACAAAATTCTTGTGCTCGCAACTCCTCTCAAACCATAGGTGATAGAAAGTTAATTCTTTTTGCATCCTACTTGGTATGTGGTCTAGTTGTGCACCTGACATTTGGTTTCAGACCTTGACCCCAGGGTCTTAGAAAATGGGCGTGGTTATGAAAATCTATGTAATCTTGTGTTCGCAACTCCTCTGACACTATAAATGATGGAGACTTAATTCTTTTTGCAATATGATGGGTCTGTGGTCTAGTTGTGCACCTGATATTTTGTTTGAGCCCCTGACCCCCAGGGTCTTTGAAAATGGGTGTGGTCATTTTCTCCTATATAACTCTATGTAACCTTATGCTCGCAACTCCTCTGACACTATAAATGATAGATTCTTTTTGCAATATGATAGGTCTGTGGTCTAGTTATGCACCTGATATTTTGTTTGAGCCCCTGATCCCCAGGGTCTTAGAAATGGGTGTGGTCATTTTCTCCTATATAACTCTATGTAATCTTGTGCTCGCAACTCCTCTGACACTATAAATGATAGAGACTTAATTCTTTTTGCAATATGATGGGTCTGTGGTCTAGTTATGCACCTGATATTTTGTTTGAGCCCCTGACCCCCAGGGTCTTAGAAATGGGTGTGGTCATTTTCTCCTATATAACTCTATGTAATCTTGTGCTCGCAACTCCTCTGACACTATAAATGATGGAGACTTAATTCTTTTTGCAATATGATGGGTCTGTGGTGTAGTTGTGCACCTGATATTTTGTTTGAGCCCCTGACCCCCAGGGTCTTAGAAATGGGTGTGGTCATTTTCTCCTATATAACTCTATGTAATCTTGTGCTCGCAACTCCTCTGACACTATAAATGATAGAGACTTAATTCTTTTTGCAATATGATGGGTCTGTGGTCTAGTTGTGCACCTGATATTTTGTTTGAACCCCTGACCCCCAGGGTCTTAGAAATGGGTGTGGTCATTTTCTCCTATATAACTCTATGTAATCTTGTGCTCGCAACTCCTCTGACACTATAAATGATGGAGACTTAATTCTTTTTGCAATATGATGGGTCTGTGGTCTAGTTGTGCACCTGATATTTTGTTTGAGCCCCTGACCCCCAGGGTCTTAGAAATGGGTGTGGTCATTTTCTCCTATATAACTCTATGTAATCTTGTGCTCGCAACTCCTCTGACACTATAAATGATGGAGACTTAATTCTTTTTGCAATGTGATGGGTCTGTGGTCTAGTTGTGCACCTGATATTTTGTTTGAGCCCCTGACCCCCAGGGTCTTAGAAATGGGTGTGGTCATTTTCTCCTATATAACTCTATGTAATCTTGTGCTCGCAACTCCAATGATGGAGACTTAATTCTTTTTGCAATATGATGGGTCTGTGGTCTAGTGATGCACCTGATATTTTTTCGAGCCCCTGACCCCCAGGGTCTTTGAAAATGGGTGTGGTCATTTTCTCCTATATAACTCTATGTAATCTTGTGCTCGCAACTCCTCTGACACTATAAATGATGGAGACTTAATTCTTTTTGCAGTTTGATGGATCTGTGGTCTAGTGTTACACCTGATATTTTGTTTGAGCCCCTGACCCCCAGGGTCTTAGAAAATGGGTGTGGTCATTTTCTCCTATGTAACACCGTATGATGGAGACTTAATTCTTTTTGAAATATGATGGATCTGTGGTCTAGTTGTGTCATTGATAGTTCATTTGAGCTAGAAGGCTCTGGCCCCTAGGATCTTTTGAAATTGATGTGGCTTTCTTTTTTGAAATACTATATCTCTGATATTATAAATTATATGAGTGATATTATAGTTGCAGTCTAATGGATATGTTGTTTTGTCGTGCTACTTATAATTTGTTAGAGCACCTGCTCCCTATGGTTTTTGGTTAAAAAAAAGAAAGGAAATTGATGTTTTAAAGAAAAAACAACCAGGAGAGCTACAGTCTCGTCAGAGACTTCTAGTTTATATTTCATGTAAAAAATGTCAGAGTAATGCACTGATATACAATACATTGACTTATATATAATTCTTTTGTCAAATTAAATATGTTAATTATCAAATGAAACAAGTTTCTGTCATGTTTCATTTAATTAGATAAAGTGAAATTGCAACTTTGTTTTATACGCTTGTTTGTTTTTCTACCTGGCTGGCTGGTAGCTTTCTCAATTTCAAAAGGACGCAAAACAGAATAAAAACAAGAAATGGCCTAATTTGAAAATAAGTTTGCGATAAAATCGTACTTCCTAGAAATTTCTGAAATGGCATCTTAAGTTTCCTCTTGATGGTAATGAACATGCTCAATACGCCACTTATTCGTACCCAGCACGCCTGCCTAAACACATGTATCTGTCACTGCTTTTTAAGTTCTGGAAAATACCTGCATCAAAGATTACGCTGACTTGATGGATAAATAGACTGAACTTAAAAATGATGATCAATCGCTTTTTATACCATGAATAATGATTCTGAAGTCATCAAACGCACATAATGCATGGTATTGGATCCATCTTCAGCCAGCAAAGCACGGACTGTTTCCTGTATGCCCATTTTTTTCTTTTATCCATTTGTATATAGTTTTTATGTTGCATTTAGCATTTATGTTTTATGGCCTTCTTGGTTTTTTCGTTTGTTTTATATACAGAACAGTAGTCCGTCTTTCGACATATCAATATATCCGGATAAATGGGAGGGTTGTACATATGTAATCCGGATAACCACACCACCTACTAAAATACAGTAGATGGTCGTCAAAAGTCGGCGCTAGATACACATTGGTCTCCCTCCTTTTAAGTGTTTTCATTCATGTCTTCGTGAAAATCCATTGCGTTGTTTCTCAGTCTTATTATGTGGAACGTTTTAATTGTCCCAGTGTTTTTGTTTTGGTAGTTGTATGTACGTACCGGAATTGCTTTGCTATCCAGTCAAATATGGTCATTTTAATTCTTTTTAACCTGATTGTTGTGGTCTATCTTTTCTGACATATTTCATTCCAATCCTTTCCTATTGTGCCTCGCACTATCTATATTGTCTAAGGTAAATGGATATATATATGTGCAACTTCTATAACAAGAGGCACAAGAGGCCCATATCGCTCACCTGAATTGCAGATAAAAGAATGATTAGTGGACAATTTAGTGGAGGCCCTTGAGTGCTTGTTTTCTGTAAGGTTTTGAGAAATTCTGTGCATCAGTTTCGGAGATGTCGAAAATGCGTCAGCTAATCAGAGTCTTTGGCAGCCATATTTGTTGACCGTCCAGCATAAAAACACAAACTTGGTAGAGGATCTTGAGTGCTTGCTTCTTAAGGTTTTGTGAATTTCTGTACAGCGGTTGCAGCGGAAGTGTAGAAAATGCATCAGCAAATCAGAGCTTTCGGTGGCCATATTTGTTGACTATTGGCATGAAAAACAAAAACTTGGTAGCGGACTGAGTACTTGGTTCCTGTAAGGTTCCTTGACATTGCGGAGAAGTCGAAAATGCATCAGCCTATCAGAGCCCTCGGCGACTATATTTGTTGACCAATTGGCACGAAAAACATGAACTTGGTAGAAGACCATGAGTACTTACTTCCTGTAATGAATGTTTTGTGAAATTCTACGCAGCGGTTGGAGAGGTCGAAAATGTGTCAGCCAATCTGATCCCTCGGTGGTCATCCTTGTTGACAGATCAGCACGAAAAAAAAACACAAACTTGGTAGACGACCTTGAGTACTTGCTTCCTGTAAGGTTTCGTAAAATTATGTGCAGCGGTTGCAGAGGAGAAGCTGAAATTGCGTCAGAGCCAATCAGAGCCCTCGGCGGCCATATTTGTTGACAGATCGACACGACAAACACAAACATGAACCTTGATTACTTGCTTCCTGCAAGGTTTCATGAAATCATGTGCAGTGTCGAAAATGTAAAAAGTTTACCCCGGACGGACGACGCGCTATCACTATAGCTCACTTCAGGTGGGTTATAAAATGGCTGATGGCAAAACTTTATGACAGGTTGGACGAAAAAGTCTTCATAGAATTTGCAGCTAGTTTCTAAGCTATATTAACAATCTTCTTCACTTTCAAGCACATCTACTAACTGGTCTGTTTCTCAGTCAACTTTCCAAGTTGTGAGGATATTCATTGCTCTCAAATCAAAAGTCCAAGTTCATAACTCCTAAAGAAATGACTTAGCATTCTATCACATACATTTAAAGTCCTTTTCATTCAACTTGTAGATACTGTGCTGCCAAGACGGTCTTTGATACTAGTGCACTGCGCTACCAAGACGGTGTTTGATACTATTGCAAAACTTCTAAATCAAAGGACCGAGACTCTAACTGAAAATTTTGGGCAACAGTCGAATTGTCGGTCTTATAAGCTAGGTTGAAGTTTGTCTAGTGGAAAAGAACGGGGCAGACGGATTAGATGATTTCTAAATCTTCCTGGAGGTAATACGTATCACCTTGATAACAACAACCATTACTCTAGTATACAGAATAAGCTATAGCCAGCTATGTAAAGTTGTGATTACGGACAGACAGTAGGACTTTGTAGGCGATATTAAAAATTACAAGGAACAATCATTATCTTGTAACTTTAATTCTGGCAACGTGCAAATCATAACACTCTGATCCGATACAAAACAACTTAAAAAAAAAACAAAAATCGACAATTTTGACAAACAATGCTTGTAAAAAATAGTCAGTAAATGACATCGTTCTAATAAAAAAGTAAGCAACCACAATCATTTAATGACTTTTTAAGTGTTCATAATAGTTGCTGCATGATCGATGCTAATGAAATTTTGTAAATTTTACCAATGCTGAATTAGCACCACAAAAGCTAATTTGTGCACTTATTCTTTTTACTCTTGAGCACTTTCAAATGAAGCGAAATGGATGGGTAATAAATTAGATAAATGCATGAAGCTAATGAATCCAAAAATTAGCACACAATACAAATATTACACATTGTTTGGTTTCGTGGTGAAATGATGTAAAACGTCGGTTGAATTTGAATGAAATTATAAGTAATCTAAGTGAACAAAAACGTTTCAATTCAAATAATTTTGTTCAGTTTACAGTACTCGTATTATATCATTTCCAGGCATTATGGTATTTCTAACCAAGTCAAAGTTTTCCCTACTAATTTGTCCTAAAGAAAAACAATAGAAAAAAGCAATACTGGTTCAAACTTTTTAAAAATTCTCTTAATAAAAGGACGTATAACTATAAATATCTGAATAAGTTAATGAAATAAATACGTATAATGACTACAGGAAAAATTATGCATTAAATTATCAAAATCGAGTATATTGTTTTAAGAGCTCCTTGATTAAGATTACACCTTTCTATTGTAATTACAACTGCTAGCTACTTTTTCATAGTTTTAACAATAAATATAAAAGAATTTTCCCTATCATTTCTACATTTCATTTTTGGCGTGCATCAAAAATCAGAAATTTTCATCATTTTCAAAACATATTACATTGGGTTTAGAATGAAAAAATAACTTAAATGGGTTCCTTCGCACAAATAAACGAATGTGTATTAAGCTTGTTATTTGAGTACAAAACTATGAAAAAAGCTGCTTTCGAGATGTTAAGGCTTTATAAAAAGAAATATTCATATATTAATGCCATTTGGAAGTGACCATTCTATGCAAGTTATGAGACAGAACAAAATTTCATCCATTTGAACCCATTACATAGGTGAAACCTTGGATCAACCTGAATTGTTTTCAATTTAAGCTTCCATATCTTAATTTATCTGTATTTTAGCTCTAAAGATAAAATGGACGGATATTAAAACAACAAGTAAAACCAAATTAATAAGCAACGCTAAGACAAGCAAAGTTCAAATTTGAGAAAGAAAAACATGGAAGAAGGATCCAAATACCAAATAAAATTAATTCATAATACGTTCACACGTAAACAATCGCCATGCTAACCTGGATTCACAATCTCATGACGATCTCTATCATGGATTTACCAAAGGAGGGAGGTTTTGTTGTGTTTTAAAGTACATTATTGACGTTGTCTACGGGACTCTACCCCCCCCCCCCCCCCCCCTTACGAAATTGGAACTTTGTGTGAATCCGGGTCATGTTCGATTGGTAAGGAATGTTCAAAACTTGACAAAAGTTTGCTCCAAAATCGATGGAGAAAATATATACTACATGACAAATCTTATTTCTTGGAAGTGGTTAGCAATACTAGTAAGTCATATACAAAATTTCATTTCATTGGAAACACTTTCACAGCACACTTTAAGTGTAAAATAGAATCATGGTATTTGGATTTACATCAATAAATCATAGAAATAAAGGATCAGAAATCACAACAATGAGATCATAGGAAAGGAATAACACAGACAAAGTATAACATCACTACTCTCTCACTGTTTATCATTTAAACTCCTCTATCAAGAATTATTTCAAATTTTATCATTTCTTTTATAAAATTTAGTAGCCATTCTTGGAATTTAGAATGCCACAAAAACAATGCTGTGATCATAGATTACTAATAAACAGAGAGAATGTGTGATGTCACCTTTATCTGTAAATGTACATACATGTACTATAAATATCGCAATAGAATATGTAGAAAAAGCAAGGGTCAGTATAAATAGGTTAAATGCTAAAACTTACAAAAATTCAACAAAATAATTTATAACTCTATGAAACAATAAAACTGTCTCCCTTTTAATAGCAACAATCCTGAAATTATCAAAGTATAGATCAACGTTTCTCAAACCACACATAAATCACTTAATGCTTGTTTCTCTCTTATGTTTTTATTTTTTTTTCATGCAAACGGTAAAAAAAAAATCAAGGTTAGGTGTGGCTTTTATTTTTTGAATTCATGTATATACCCGGTATGTACATGTCAAAAATAAAAATGGAAATATGTAAATAATTGAATGTAATCCGATTTTTCAAAATGAAAGTAAAAATTGCTGCCATTAATTCAGGAGACTGGTATATGGGGGTAGCACTAAAGAGCTTAATATAAAATCTATGTATAGAACAAGTTAAATTATACACTGTACACAGTAAGCGTCAATCTTTAAAACACGTCAAAATTCAAGGAAATGACGAGCAGCGAAGGGACTTAATGGATCATGCTAAAATATTAGACATCTTGCTAACAATAAGTTGTAATTCATCGGTGTAATGCATCATTACAATCATTTACAACAATTTCATAAATAACAACAATTTCAAATTACAGTATCTACAAATAGGATAAAACTCATTCGATATAAGTGTTCAAAACACATTTGATGTCTGCACTGACATGCTGGCAGACGAATTGAAACAAAGCTGGACTGATCAACAAACAGCCAGGCAAAATGACCCTTATAAATGTCTATCTGATCATAGAAGTATCATTATATGATATGGAGAAATACATCTCCATCATTACTTAAGAAGACTTTAAACTTTATCAACAGCTGTTTTAGCATGTACTATGCTTTCATAGTGTGGCTTTATATAGGGAAATCGCTCCACGGTTATTCCCAAAGCTACACTGGGAGAGCATAGAATCAAAGAAAAGCTTAGTGTATCATATGATATCAAATTGCAGTTTACTTTATGTAAGTTCTACGGCTAATTTCCAAACATTCACTATGCACGACACAACGATGCTCGCCAATGGACCTACATTTAACGACATTGGTATCCAGTTGGCCGTCACTACTGTCTTATAGTCAACACTTGCTTACTAATCAAATTTCCCAAAATTAACTATGTAAGACACTACTAGCTCAGTAGCTATCCCTTCCCTCCTAAATCCCTTAAATCTCTAAACAAGTCAATCGTATTCGAAAATACATGTATAACATCACAATAAACTGTCAAATGTCAAAACTTGTCCATAAACATGATAAAATGTAACGATTCCATCATCTTTCAAAGATGTAACAAGATAATTCACTGCACTCAACAAAACAAATCTCACTGACGTTTAGATCCCTCCACATCAAACGTGTCATGCTGGAAGTACTCGCTGTCCACGTCTTTGAGGACGTCAAGTGTCGTCTGCAAGTCAAACTGATCATTAAACGTCAAACTCCTCTTGGCCGTAAACTCGTCCTCGTGAAAAACTTGATCATTCATTTGTAAATCGTCCTGATAAAGATGGTTGGTCAGTATTTGGTTGTTCCCCTCCTCAAACAGTCCCGAAATATCAACATTTGGCTGGTTACCACGGTAATTTGCATTTGGCAAATCGGTCAACGTCTGCATTATTTGGTTGGAACCATCAACGTCGAACTTCTGTCGCCTTGTATGTGACAATGGTGATTTAAGGTGCCCCAGAATGTTATTGATGATCTCATTCTTGTCCTGATTACGAGTCTCATTCTGGATTTCAGTCTCCGGAGATGTAACATCTGGTGGTTGGTCTGTGCTTTTACTTCTACTGGACAACTGAGCAAAGAAATTCGAAAATGGATAAGAATTCTGTCCGTGTTTCTCCAAAAAATGAGGAGTAGGATCCTCCTGGGGAAGCTCTCCGGCCAGCGGAAGTTCTTGTTGAGGAGGGGCGGCAAGAGCAGAAGGTGGGGGCTTATTACTGTCAGCCAATAATATAAAGGCTCCCTCTGCATTCCTTGACAGGGCATTAGACGTCAAGGATACTGTACCAGAGATATCTTTACAGTGCTGCTGCTGAACGGCTGTCGTATAGGGTGGTGGAGGTTTGATGGGTGCACTTACCACTTTAGGTAAGAACACTTCTGTAGCTTGTGGTGTCAATTTCTTATCATCAGACAGACACTGACTTGCCACCGTCACAACAGGCTTGATTAGGGTCACGCTATTGTTGGTCTTGTATGTTGTAGCCTGTATCGGCATGAATCTTATTGGTCCATTGTTTTCGCCTGGCCCAGGACTCATTAGAATTGCCTGATTAGGTGTTGGGCATGGTGATCGCAGAGGATAAGGAGTTGAAGTTGAAAACCTTGGTGATGCCAGTGAGACGGGACTTGGTGCTATGTTATCACTGGCTAAACTCTGTGCTGAATCTGGTCTACCTGATAAATGGCTAGATGTCATAGAACTATAAGTAGAATCACATATACCACTTGACAGTACATTGGAGGTCCCATGTACTGGACTTGGTCCCACACTGCCATACCCAGGATCAGAGAATGGAGTTTGGTTGATCACTCTTTCTACAGACATCTCCTTCTGGGACCTTTTGGTAGATTGTACTATACTGTTCAGTTTAGAATTGGACTGATTTGTTCCTAGTTCCACAGATGGAGTACGTTGTCGACGCATAGGTACCTGAGGACTAATAAACTGTTCCTTAACAGGTTGTTGTTGTTCATGTCTGGCTGTTTGTCCGATTCCTATATTCTTTGATGTTGTTTGATGCTGGGCTCTTCTGCTGTGTTGACTAATCTCATTTTTCCTTTGCAACGATCCAAGATTTCCGATGTCAACATGGGTCATAATTTCAGTAGCGTCTGGAAAGGTAACAGACTGTGATCGCACCATATTAATGTGAGCAGTACTGTGTGGAATTTCTGGTTCAGTGAATGTAACAGAGTGAGATCTTTGTTGATATGTACCGTCTTGAGCCATATTTGGACTGATATGTAAAGATTTGTAAGCAGTTAGTCCCTGGTGAGGACTTTTAAGGTGCTCTTTGATTTTCTGTAGCTGTTCTATTTCAGACGCTGATCTAGAACCATCTGACAAGTGTCTTTCTACCATAATGGGACTTTTGGAATAATCAACAGAAACTGTAGTTTCCATCATCTGTTCTTTCTCTGGATCAGCACTGTGAATTCTGGTGTTCTCTATTCCCGTCATAGCATCAGTTATAAAGTCTGCCACATCTGGTGGAAGTTCACTCTCAGCCTCCATCTCTATGTCTCCTGAGGCATTCTGACTTTGTTCATTTGCCATCTCAAGTTTCATATTAGTCTGATTTTCAGGCAATGCCTGACTTGACGTGGTTGGTTCTCGCTGTTGACTAAACAATTTCATCCTTTGGTCTAACATCTTCTTCTCTTTCAGAAATTTTTGATGTGTTAGAGATAGTGAATTAACTCCTACTGCTGTTGACTGCTGGTTTTTAGAGACTGAAACTTTGCTGCGTGGTTTGTTCATTAACAGAACTTGATCATCAGACAGGTCTAGAAGGGCATCGTTCTCCAGGTCTGAGATATTAGGATAATACTGATTTTGGCCTGTTTTAGCTGGTACTGTTGCATCAAACGAGTTGGTTTTGTCTAGATTTTTCTTAACAGCACTACAAGTCAAAGCTTCAGTTGGTACCGCCTGCATCTCTTCATCACCATCATCTATGGAATCAAACTTTTTGGAATTTTGACGAACTATGAAGGAATTTCCATTATCAGAATTAAAGAACTTTCGTTTTCTTCCGAGGAAGGACAAAGGAGTTTCCTCCCTTTCAACAGAACCTCTGCTCCCTGGACGAGATGACACATTGCACTCATTGTCAACAATTTTGATGAGTTTTGATGGTTTTTCATCATTACCTGGTGAGCAATCAGCATGGTCAGATAGATCAGATACATTTAGCTGTTCTGTTTTAGATGGTATTGGGCTCTCAAATTCTCTCTCAGATGATGAGTTTGTTCGACTCCGGCTCTGTCTTGATGACAGACTTGTGGAATGCAAATCTTTTGTTCCTATGGCACTAATATCAGGTCTACATGTTGTTATGGTATTGATGGTTGAGTTGATAGGTGTGTTCATATTGGAAATGGGGGTAGCACTAGTGGTTGGTGTAATAGCTGGATTAGCACTAAGAATTATGAATATGTTTCCCTTGTCTGCTACGGGTAGCGTCCCACCCTGAATGCTGAGGGGAAGCTGTTGTGGTATAAGCTGTGGTACAGGGGTGGTTACAGATGTGGTAATTGATGATGAATTATGTGATGGTTTACCAGACTGTTGCTGGGCCTCTCTCGCACGTTTCTCTTTCAGAAGTTCAGCCACAGGCCGTGATTTATCATACCTGTCACTATCTAAAGCTGCAGATTTATTTTCCTTCAGGATGGTTGATACAGTCTTAGCAGGAGAAGCCTTGGGTCTTATTGGAGTGAATCTTGACTTAGTTTTCTTTGGCGTGGATGGAGAAGATTGGACACTGGACGGAACACTTGAAGACTCACTGGATGAACAGACTGGTGATGGTGAGACATAGATACTTGTAGGTACGGTTACAGAACTGGAATTTGACCTCACTATAGCTGATGTATCAACTGATAGACTTTTTATTGTACTTTCAGATGGCAATGATGAAACTGCAGAACCAGTTGTGGTGTTTGAAATGGGTAAAGATGCAGAGACTGTAGTAGGAAGAGTAACAGAATTAACATTATTAGTGGTTTTCACAAAGTCAGAAATGGACGGATTTGTACCCAAAACCACCAAAGAATTTGAATCTGCAATAAGAGTACCATCTTTTAGAATAAGGCCTTGATTCTGATTATTACCAGACTGTGTGAGATTGTCCATGCTTCTGAATTTCTGCTTGTTCAAACACAAAATGGACGGTGAAGTGGTCACAGAAATTTCACACGGCAAGTCTTTACGGTTTGACACTTGTGAGAAAGGAACAAAGGCACTTCTTGCTGATACAGATGATGTAGAACTGATGACTTGCTGCTTGGTGACCAGTTCTGTTGGTTGTCCAGCATTAGATGGAGGATTGTTCAGTGCCGGTGTAGAAAGAGACAACTGAGGCATGGAGGATATGTTACTTGTGCCTAATATCTTTTTCAAACACAAGTGTGAGTTCACAACTTCATGGTTGTTTTGAGGTATACTCGGTTTGGATACATGAACTGATTGTACATAAATTGTTTTGTCACTTCTTTTCATACTTCCATCAATCACTTGTGATACTTGTGCCTTCTCTTGCATTTCATTTTCAGGTTGTTTTCTTGAAGAATCACAAGTGTTGGTTCCTCCTTTCATGGTAGATAACATGGTGCCTGGTGCCACTTTGGTGATGGTACACTCAGTCTCTGTCCCAGGTACTGTCCATATTCCTCCACGTTTCACAACAGCTGGTTTCCTTATCGTATGATACACAGACTTTTTCTCTGCTTTTATTTCACTTTCTGATGAGGAAACTTCCATACTTGTTTCGTTTGACACTGGTCTATTTGTGGCATCCATTGGAACATCGTGAGCATTATTCCTACTGATCACCTTTGGAATGGCTGGCTCTTGATCACATATTTGACTTACTTCCATAGCAGAATCTGAATCTGTACGTTTGCGAGTTTGTTGACTTTGGTCGGCTATAGGGACACTGTTTTCAAGCACCTGTGGTTCTGCTGCAATGTTGGTGGAGTCAATATCAAAATGAACACTAGTGGTGGATTTGGAACGTATCTGGCCTAAGTTGCTGGAATCTGATACTGGAGTAAACATTGTCACAGACTGACTGCGCAGCATGTCACTGTCTAATACAGATTTAGCACCCTCGCCCCTTGCTTCATCAAAAATTCTTCTGGCTGGTGACATCAGGACCTGGAAATGGAAAATATCAACATATAAAATATCTTTGCAAAGAATATCCTTCATTACATTACAGGATAGATTTTTTCATCGCAAACCCAGTATCCTACAAGTTTACTGATTAGGGAATAAGTTTTTATCAAGATAGTTTTGCAAGAGGTAAATTTTCAGATTACCTTTGTAAGTTCAACTTAACCTTAATCATTTCTTTTCTGACATCACATACATGTACTAAAGAAAGTAAACATACACAAGACTATTCTTCTTTCAACAATTTACATTTATTTACCTGCTGTATGGTAGGAGATGTAATAAGGGGAGTCTGTCGTTCATGTGACTGACGTAATCTCTGTTGGTTTTCCTCCTTTTGCTGCTGCAGTTTCTTTTTCTGTTTGGCCAGTAGTTCTCTCTCCTGCAGCTTCCTCTGAAGCTGTAACTGGGTTTCTCTATGTCGGTCTCCACCAGTCGTGTTGTTAAACAATGATGGAACTGTTTGTAAAAATATTTAACATTATCAGTCAGATAGCAAAATAATAATTTACAAAGAATTACTTACACAACTAGACAGCCTAAATATGAAACTGTTTTTCTTTTACATAAGAGCATGGTATGTCAATTCAAATCCTCTTGAATATTTTACTTTGTATAACAAAAAATACTAGTTCACTGTAAAGGTTCTGGAAATAATTCTCAGTATATTTAAGGTATACCATAGACACATTTGCACTGTAAATTACCTTTAACATTCTGCATGCCAGATTCCTGCATGGCAGCGATAACAGTGAAGGCGGCCACAGATTTACTGTTGACGTAAAGGTTACTGACAAGGAACTCGGACAGCTCGCGTACTCCGGTAAAGTTCTGACTGAGTAACTTGGAGGCCCATTCCAAAACAAGATGACATGAGGCATTAACAAGTTCATCATCTTCATTCTTTTGATTCTGAAATGTTTCAATTATGAAATGTAGTTACTGTTTAAAGAAATTGAGTAAATCATACATCAGAAATTTATCCATCTCTTGTTCGCTCTTACCATAATTACAAACTCTTGTTTGCTCACACTTTGCAAAGAATCAAATCAAAAGAAAAAGCAAGCAGTAAATATTGGGAAATTAAAAATTGCAGTACACTGACTTGGTAATAAACCTTTCTTTTATTTTCTCCTGATCCTTAACATCTTAATTTACTTACCTCTTCTTTCTTTGGACTTATGACTAGTTCTGGTAGGGATGGAGCTTCTATGTCAAGCTTCTTTCTCAATCCACCATAGCAATATGTACAGAGATGTTAAGGTCAATACTAAACATTGCATTGCTTTGTACAAAAAAATATTTTCATTTAATAAATGTTCAATATAACATGGAGATGAACTGTACCAAACTTTATATACTAAGATAAACAAAAACATAAAAAGTTATCCTCTTGACACCTGCATCAACACCGCATAAAAAACCCCTTACTTTGATTCATCCTATTCATTTCCCTCAATTAAAACATTCTTCCCATTAAAGCAATCTATCTACTTCACATTTCTTCAATGAGGGAAGTAACTCTCTCAATATTTTTATGTTAAGGGTGAATAGGTGCTTGTACCGGCCATTTACATGTATATTAGACTGTTTTCAGGCATAAGCTCTATCAATTATAAATCTTGAGCACATTTAATCGTTAGACCGACGCTGCACCATAAAATATACGAATTATTGAAAATCGTTTTAAATCAAACATGGTACACCTACAGTATATGTTGTATACTATTTTCCCTAAGGCCACACCAATTTAATCTTTAGTTCTTCGTTACCTACCGCTCCTGATTTTTCCGATTTCAAATTTAAATATTTAAATTTCAATCCCGCACCTAAGACGGCAGCGACCGCTCCGTGAAAATTCCGGAACGTAAATTTCCGTTTTTCTTCGTATTTTACCTGCTGAACTGCCGAAAACGAAAGTACACCGGCGAAATCCCATGGAAGATATGGTACAATATTATTCCCTAGATGGCTTTTATGCCTTCAATGTGATTGTCATGGGAAAAATTCTGTTCAAATAGAGCCTTTAGACATGTGATAAAAGAAGGTTTGTAAAGCATAACACAAATTTTGACACAATCTAGATAATTCATTGTCAAATGGCCAGTAACTCGACCCAGGTGAATGTTTTACCTGTGAACAATTTTTGAGACATTGCAAGGAATATCTGTATTGAATTATTAATTCTGAAAAAATTAGATTCACGGTCAAACATAGAAATAACACACAAAATATGTTCTAGGATCCGATAATGCAAATATCTGATTTCTTTATTTGGACACCCTTTTTCTGCCTTGCTTTGTAAGGTCTAGGTCTCTATCTAGATATATCAATGTTATGTTATCTTCCATGATACAAAACTGTGTGATTTTGAAAGACCTAGTCACTAAAATATGTCATTTTCCAACATAACCCTTCAAAGGTAAGTTTTGTTCATTTTGTGTACATTCTGTATCTGTACTGTTCTGTCGCAGTATCCCGTACGGGCTTTAATGCTCACTGATTGACACTTACATTTTTTTCTTAACCGAAGGAAATTTAAATAAGATATTTTTAAGGGGTTATATCCATTCCAGTGATTTTTTGCCCAATTTTCCATCTAATATGAGTGGTTTCCCCTTTCAAAATTTGGCTTCATTTTCCCAAAATATTAGTTTTAGATTCCCGATTAATTTTAAACTCCTAAAGTTTTTGTTTTGAAGTATAAATTATTTGCAATACCAATCTTCTTCTGAAATTGATTTTATTGATAGTTTCAATGCTTTACCTCTACTATGCCCAAATATTTTATTGAATGATTTTCAACAAGTTTTTGAGTGTTTTAAAAGTATAAGAAGTAGTTCCCTCTTTATCCCAAAGTGTCTCATATTTTCCCAAACAAAAGGTTAGGGATGTTTTTTGAAAATGGCAAAAAAAGAATCACTGCATTCAAATCTATACATGTACATGCAGATATGCCCTCACACTGACTGAGAAAATCTGTACTTCCCCAGAGTCTTGTTTTGATTTAGTTATACATGTATGTCTCTTATTTGTAAAATGTTTCATTTTACTGCCATTAGGTTTCTTTTCATAGCTAACAAACACACAGAAATCTTATTTTCATAATAAATTATCAGTAAAATGATATTTTGGTTCTGAAAAAAATTGATATGTGAAACTTGAAACTGGAAATTAATCTGATTTTATCATCAAATGGTAAAAAAAGGTGAAGAAAACTTGTTCGCTTGCTCGCTCGCTCCATGTTTTGGTCATTTGGAAATTTAAATATTTAAATTTACATCATCGCTCGCTCGCCCCTAAAAATTATTTTCAGATTACGAAGAACTAAAAATTAATTTGGTGTGGCCTAATTGAAGCCATTATGACAGAGGAACAGAGGAACTTCAAACATCTTTTACATTAAATGTTGTATAAAAGGATATCTGCTTTGGCCCCTCTGTCCGAGTCGCCGAGGTTTGACATTAGGAAATACGCTCTTCATTAACTTCCCAAAATCAGCTATACTTAGTGATCTGATGTTATGTATATCACAGTATTGTCTGAAAAGTAAAGGAATCCAGTGTTTAAACAATATGCTTACAATCTTCTCATTTACATGGAAACAATCTTGTCATAAAAATCATTATATAACTAATTGTAGGTTATACAACTTATTATTTTATGTAAGATGTATGTAATCAACTCTGATGCATACTTCATTTCAAGCAAATTTAGAATTTAGACTTAAACACCAATGGATAAGTTTACTTGGTTCTTATAATAATGTATTTTATATTCATTGCGATGTACCGGTAAGCATTTGGACACATGTAGTACATACTTGTAATCCTCGTAAACATCTTGTTTAGGTAAGCAGATTTCACTGTCTTCTTCCAAATGTGACTTGATCCATGTGTACGCCTGACCATGTTCTAAACGATTAGAGGCATGAATACAGGACGTTGGAGTTCTGTAAATCGTAAAATGTATAATGATTGCTTGTTTTATTTGTCTATTTATACATCATAACATGGTAATTGTTAAGAATACATGCTGAGAAGCTATTATGTGTCAATAACTAGTCCTTGTATATGATAATATTAATACAATGAGTATGCACCATTTCATAGTATACAACCCTCTTTTTGGTATCTTATTTTATTCTCTTTCATACTGTCTCAGATTAGCTATCATTCTATTTCTTTTTTAAGGTTTTTTTTTTTTAATGAACTTCCCGTAAAAGAGGGTATAATAGGATGTACTTGATGTATTTCATACAACACATACCTGTAAAATATTTGAATTTTATCCTAAACATGTTTAAAGTCTTTCATACATGTGTGCATTGCACATGTATTTATAAGAGAAATTTTGATATATTTCCAACTAGTTTATATGCTTATGTTACTACGGTACATGTGTTATAGAAATAGGAATATGTATCTACAATACTATACAAATATGGTACCCTCTTGATTTATTGTATCAATTCTCAAATTTCTAAAATATGTACATGATAGCCATACATGTACTAGTTTACTACTGTACTACACTTACTGTCTTAATTCTTCTGATGGTGTATCCCCTGTAGGAAGTCTCAGATATAATGACAACTTCTCCACATCTGACAGGCTCTTGATTTCACTCTAGGAAAAACAAAAACAAGAATGTGAGAAAAAAGTACTTGACCATACTTACATGCAATGTATACATATATATTTTTCCCATTAATCAAACAGCATGTACGCATGCAAATGTAAATTATAGGTAATCAAATGCATAAAAATTAAATAGACAATACTTTCTGCCATTTTTCTTGTGCAAATATTTTAACATGTACATTTTGTATGTTGGCATATGCAAATAATTGAATTTGATGATACAGATACAAAGTTAAGTGGAATAATTCCTCATTGGTGAATTCATGTACATGTATTCCAGATAAAATCAACCTACATGTAGTTTTAAAAACAAAACACTACAACTTCTTTCTTTACTGGAAAAATTACCATTTGTTATTTACAAATTGAATTTCCATAAGATTTATTCTGTGGTAGGTTTTCTTCCAATGTCTGAGTTTTATCAGAAACTCCTTTACAAGTAGTACAGTAAATATCAAAGATTATCATTATTATTTGAGTCTTGACATCCCTAATGTTGCAGTTTTCACTTGAAATTCAACCCCTGAAATTATCGCTGATATATCATAATATGTATCAGTTATACAGAAAAAGTGAAGTGGTCAGCATCCCCTTGCAACTTGTCAGAAATGCTATGACCCCTCCCCTCTTTGTGTATTCCTTACCACTATCCGGGAGATCCTTTTCTTTGCATCGTAGCTGTAAAGATAAAAGATGAAACAGATATTAAAGATTTCTAATATACTAAAGTAAATTCTAGCTTACATGTATATTACTGTAAAAGTCAAATATATACTGGCTGTCACCTCTTCATGTAGCTAGTACTCTGCTGATCAATCTTTTTTTTTTTTTCCTCTACTCGAGTTCTGACAATGACAGGCTATGACAATTGTTCTTTTAAAGGCATTAGATTAGGTTAATTTAAAGTTTGCTTGTTGACAGAGCATGTGAACATAAGCTTTGCAGAGCTTTTGACTGAATTTTGTGCTTATAACTGATTCAAACTTTGTGTTTAACTTTACAGTAGCTATGATTAACTAGAAACATATGTAATAAATTTTGTAGTATAAAGTTCAAGTCCTCTCGGAATAGTAGAGATATATAGAAAGATTCAGAAATGATTCATACTTTATTTCCCAAAACGTTTTCGCCATGGATGAATCATTTCTGAATCTTTCTATATAATAAATTTTGTATATACTGCATTGTTGTGTTATCTCATCTTGTTTATATGTTGACCAATGTGACTGAGTGAGGCATTGTACAGCAAGTTTGAGTAAAATACTAAACTAAGATTAAAGATGGTAAATGGTCAAAATCACTGCAAAGAATCAAGGTGGATGAATCAGACTCTGTCTGCAAGCAGCATCCAATGACTCATCTATTACTCAGAAAACACTGTCTGTATATACAGAAAACTTACCTTATGGTAGACTCTAGACCTTCTCTTATGCTCTGGAATCGGCTATTACCAACTGTGGGCTCGGTGTCTTCCAAGCAATCTTGTACTTTCTTCTGATCCGAACTGTCATTTGCCCCCTCTCCAATGTAAACAGAGGACAATTCGGATGACCTCGCCAATGTTTGATGCGATTCATGGCATCTGTTGCCGAGAACCGCAATTTTGTTCAGATCGAAAGTTTCTACATGATTCTCTGCATTATCAAAAGTAAAAATGGTATGATTCATAATGAATCAAATTGATAAAGATTAATTTTAAATTTCCAAAAAGCACACATGGCGTCGTCGATCGTAAATATTTAGAAATTTTCGACGTCGATGCGCACGCGCGAACTGCCGTAAATTTGTGTATTGCGGTGTAAAAATAAGACAAATTAGAGAACAAATGAAACCGGAAAAGTCAGTGATCTTTGATCTTGGATTCTTTAATAGATAAAGGTAGCTCATTCCAATCTTTTATGCCACTAAAGTTAAAAGTACTAGATTCGCAGGCCTTGACTCTAGGAATAATAAAATCTAAGTTTGTACAAGATTTTGTCTGACGCCCAGCAATCTGATTAAAACCAGATCTCTACATGCTCCCGATTTTGTTATGTCGCGACATAACAGAATCGGGAGCATGTAGAGATCTGGTTTTAATCAGATTGGACGCCCAGAATTTTGTGCTTTCATGACAAAGTTATTCCTTACTTTAGACATGATGGCGCCCTATCATGGTATACAATGTGTAAGTACTACAGTTCCTTATTCTACTGTCCTGTTCACTAAATCCAGAGCACCCTGTTGTCTACTGTTTTCCCGGCTTTCTCTAAAATATGATACTGTCATCTTTTATTGCATAGTACTACTCCTTTAGTCGTATCAGAAAATACCATTGATTTGGCAGTGCGTCAATATTAAGTTAATAGAAATAGGACGGAAAATAACAAGTCTACAGGGACTTTCTATAGTAAAACCAGGAACGTATATAACTAAACTTTAGTTATATGCGTCCCTGGTAAAATCGCTGAAAATGCGTGACGTCGGGAGCTTTGACGTCACTGTTTACACGGAGTACAATATGGCGGTGGCTTTAAATTAACATGGGAATTTCCCGTTGACATTTTATTTTTCACATTTCGGTTTGAAGGCAGCTGATAGGGTAAGTTGAAGTTTTCCAGTTACGACTAAAGGAGGTCAATTCTCGGAAACTATAAGTTATAGAAAAATTCTTCAGATGACTGAATAAATCGCCAAAACAGGGTGCTCTGGATTTAGTGAACAGGACAGTAGATGAAACAATAATGAATTTATGCGCTTTATATCACTACCTCACGTTGATTCGGATAAGAGGTTCATAGGGTAAGATGAATACAAAGTCACCGCGTGGGATCGAAACGTATGGTGTTTTGTTTCTTTACATAGTTTTGGGGTATTTTCTAAATTAAACATTACAAAACTTGACAGCGGTTGCAGTAGGGCAACACCTAATAAATCAATCCATATCGCCCAGGTATATGAAAAGTGCATAGTTTTCGCAAACACTTCAATAATTTGTCAACGAGAGAAAATAATTGCTTCCGACGAACTCTTGAAGTGTTTGCAAAAACTACAGACTTTTCAGATATATAAACGATATGGACTTACTTATTAGGCATTGCTCTACTGCAACGTCTCATCAGTTTTGTGCAGTATCACTTGAATGATGATAAAACATCAAAATTCTCCGTAAAGAATCACAACATCATACGTTTCGATCCCACGCGGTGGAAGTGCCCACACGGAAAACTCAGTCCTGAACAACCATTTGATTTTATAATAATAATATACGCCTTTTTTAATGCCATAACTACAAAACAACTGCACCAAAAATCATATATCCCCGCTCTGAAAATGCTTAAGATTAGAGGAAAATCATGCAGGCGAAAATCTAACACCCCAACCCCATTGAAATTATCCCGCCTCCATAACTGCTGTGAAATTTCCGAACTAGATGATATTATCTTGACAGTATGCTTGTACATTCATGTAGAAACCTTGTTTTGGAATTTCATAAAAGTTTACTGATTAAAACGAGTGCAAAATATCCGCTATCAAGTTGTGCTTTTATTTCTGATCCGATCGAACATTCTTCCAAATTCTGCAAACTTTTATATAATCAAAACAAGTTACCGGTACTAGTCAACAAATATTGCGACCAAGGTTGATTTTCTGACAAATTCTACATTAATTAGATAATTAATATAGTCAAACTTTAACGCAATCGTGATTCCAACAAAATTAGTCCGGTCCCTTTCCCTTTAATCTGCGGAAACACTTAAAGAAAATGGATAGACGAAACATTTTCAATTCAATTATTTATTGATATCACCAAACACGTTGAACAAGGCAAAATAAAACTAAAAATTACAACGTGAATATACAAATTAACAGTAGACTAACAACACTATGCGTGGATCCAGCATTTTTGGTCAGAGGGGGTCCAAAATTGTAGGAAGTCTACCTATGATGTAGGTATATTTCGGTGCACATCATGGGGAGGGGGCAACGTGTGCACTAAGGATTGATTTTTGAGGGCTTGTATTGTTAGCTTTCCCTTCACGTTTATTTTTATGAAGAATTGGCGAGCGAAGCGAGCTAGAAATTTTGTTAGATTTGTCTTGCTTCGATTGAGATGATTATCTATAATCGAGCGGAGCGAGCCGCAAAAATTTTGATTAATTCACATTTTGTCTATATTTCATGAGAATAAATAGATAAGTCATTTTCCCAAATAAATTGACATCTTAAAATTACAAAACCTTGAAAAAGATGAGGGAGGTTACATCCTATGAAGTAAGGGACTGTTAAATATACGAGTTCATGATACCCAAGATTATTTAGTAAAAAAAAACTGAAAATGATGAAATTTTGCAGAAAAAATAAATGTGTATTTGTAAATGGGGAGCGAAGCGAGCCGAAATTTTAGGTTTCAAAGCCTTTTTATGCATTTTTATACCCCTTTCAATTAGAAATGGGCTAAAGCTGGACCCCATCTCCGAAAATCTCAGGGGGGGGGGGGGGGGAGGGGGGTTCCAGACCCCCGGCCCCCCCCCCCCCCCCCTCTGGATCCGCGCATGAATAAACTAGCAAAGGGACAAGTTTTGCGATTTAACAAGTTGTCATTTTGATCATTATATCATACGTATATATTTAAAGACATTTGACGGTTTCTATATCATGTATAGAAAATGAAGATGAAGAACAATTATACTGGCTACAAATCAAGAAGTAAAAGCAATGAAAAATAATTCATGTACAGTTCTCAGATATTTGTAGTTATCTAAAAATGAAAATCCCATCTATATGGTAAGGCATGTTAGACCTGACACGCGAAATAGAGTTACCGTTCTTACATCAGTACTGTTCGGGTCGAAATCTGTTCGTTCTTAGGGCTGGAATTTGTCCGTTAAAGTTTGTAAATAAAATGCATTATTACATTTTCTTCTTATTTTTAAAAATCTTTATCTATATTATAAGCTGGGAACTTGAGCCAATCAGTCTAATTAGATAGATAATCAAATCCAAAGGTGGCAATCTTTTGTTTGGTGAATAGGGCGACTCAAAATGTACAGAACATGGAACGCGCTATAGGTACCACTGCATAGTGGATTCAGGAGGGACAGACCCCTCCCCTATCTGGCAAGGAGACAAGCAAGTACAGCTCCGCAAAGTCCTATTACAAATGCAGTCCCATGACAAATGACAAATATGCAGTAAAGTCATAAAATCACCTATTAGAATATAGGAATGGAGTTATTCAAAGAAAAGGTTAAAAAATGAGCATTTCTGACAAAGTCAGAAAACATGTCAAATACGCATCTAAAATTTCACTTTGGAGAGGGACCAAAAATAAGAACACTTTGACATTAAAATGATATCCTGTCAGTAAAATAATACAACATAATAGTGACCAATCAGATTGCAAGAAATTTGCCAGAGGCTGGTTAAATTTCTAGATCATCCTGATGCTTTCGGTTTGTCGATACATGCTTCGGTTCCGAAAAAGAAGTTTGTCAAAGGAGGGTAATCCCCCCCCTTTCGCTTCGTATTTATCAGTAAAATACGTATCAAAGCATTTAAGTTTGATAAATATGCAGTAAATGAGAGTGTAAAATCATACACTTATTGAGTTATTTAAAGAAATAGTGCAAAAATGTACATTTCTGACTTGGTCTGAAAAGACGTCAAATACGCGTCAAAAATTTGACTTCGGAGTGGAACCAAAAATAACAACACATCTTTAAACGACATCTCTCTAGATCATCCTGATGCTTTCGGTTTGTCGATACGTGCTTCCGCTCTGAGGAAGAAGTTTGGCAAATGAGGATACCCCCAGTGACCTACGTTTACCTGTGGTGTCGCCATCTGTTGACGGATCAGGACGAAAAACCACCAACACTTGTATGGGACCATTAGTACTTCATTCCTACCAAGTTTCATGAAAATCTGCAAAGTGGTTATGGAAAAGAAGCTGAATATGTTTGAAAATCACCCACCATCCTTTTTACATAAGAAAAAACAATCATAAAAAAAATCAAAAAATTAAAATTTTAAATTAAAATACATATCAAAGCATTGAGTAATTTAAATATGATAATTATGCAGTAAATCAATGTGTAAAATCATTATTACACTTATTGAGTTATTTAAAAAAAAAAAAAGTACAAAAAATGTACATTTCTGACTTAGTCCGAAAAGACGTCAAAAACGCGTCAAAAATTTGACTTCGGAGTGGAACCAAAAATAACAACAGATCTTTTAAAGACATTTCTCTAGGTCATCCTGATGCTTTCGGTTTGTCGATGCATGCGTCGGTTCTGAAGAAGAAGGTTGTCAAAGGAAGGAACCCAAGTGACCTACTTTTGCCTATGGTGGCGTCATCTGTTGACGGATCCGGATGAAAAACAACAACGCTTGTATGGGACATTTAGAACCAAGTTTCATGAAAATCTGTTCAGTGGTTCTGGAGAAGAAGTTGAAAATGTATTAAAATCCCCCACCCCCTTCCTTTTTACATAAGAAAAAGAAAATAAAAAAAAAATTAAAAAATTAAAATTTTAAGTACAATACACATATCAAAGCATTGAGTAATTTAAATGTGATAAATATGCAGTAAATGAGTGCGTAAAATCATACACTTATTGAGATATTTAAAGAAATAGTGCAAAAATGTGCATTTCTGACTAAGCCCGACAAGACGTCAAAGACGCGTCAAAAATTTGACATCGGAGTGGAACCAAAAATAACAACACTTCTTAAGACATCTCTCTAGATCATCCTGATGCTTTCGGTTTCTCAATATGTGTTTCCCTTCTGAAGAAGAAGTTTGTCAAAGGAGGGTACCCCCATGTCCTACTTTTGCCTGTGGTGGCGCCACCTGTTGACGGATCTGGACGAAAAACAACAAAACTTGCAGGGAACCATTTGTACTTCATTCCTACCAAGTTTCATGAAAATCTATTTAGTTATTCTGGAGAAGAAGTTGAAAATGTGAAAATTTTACGGACGGACGACAGACGAAGCGGTATGACAATGGCTCAGGTGAGCTATAAAAACGGAGACGAATACGCGAATCTTAAGACTGTTTTCTTAGAAGGAGGGATTCTAATTGCATGTACACGAAATAGAGTAAGTTGAAAATGAAGCATTTAGTAATTATTCAAGTCTTAATTTGAATTTTTGTATGTTTATGATTTATCAACGGCGTAGCTCTGCCTGATTAAGTGGAGGGGCACAACATCCCAAAACTTCTAACAAGCAAAAAAAAAAAAAAAACAAAAAAAAAAAAAAAAACAAAAAAAAAACCGGGGGGGGGGGGGAGAGAAGAGATTAAAAAACAAAATAATGGGGGGTTCATGTTCTGTATGCACAAGTTTTAACATTTCTGGTGCAATTCTAAATTTTAAGAACATGAATAAATTTTTTTAAGCAAAATACTGGCTTATGAGAAAATACTTTCTATACCTTCTATCATTAACAAGTACATGTAATAATATTCTATATAGTTTGAGTTAAATGTCTTTATGTACATTGATAAAGTAATATGTATAAAGGATGGATCAGAATAGCTAAATTATTCAGAAAGTCTATAATGAACTGGCGAGCGGTGGCGAGCGAAAGAAAAATTTTGAAAATTGACCGAAAAATTATAGATTTGTGGTACAAAATGTTGCTATTTTAAACAATGTTAATGCATCATAAACTTTTGTGATTGAAAAGTTGGGGGGGGGGGGGGCACAAACATGGTTGTGCCCCCACTTTTCAAAGGGGGGGGGTATGTGCCCCCGCTGCCCCCTTCTCCTACGCCCTTGTATATGGATACATTCAAACAAAAATGACAAAGAAAGTTGCAGTCAAAGTAAGGACGGAAAAATAGACATCTAATGAAATTAAGTGCGGTGAGCTAAGCGAGCCGTAATTTTCCCAAAAGTAAAGAGATAAAGCATAAAAAAGAGAACTCTGAATCAATAACTTTGGATGGCAGTTTACAGTTTATTATCATCTCATCACCTCAGTTAATACAATGGTATTGAGAAAATGAAAAGGGGTGGGGGTAGCCCCCTCTAGATCCGCCACTGTAGATGGTGCTGTTTGAATCCAATGAAAGCTTTTGTCGTTTAAGATTACATATGAAATTGAAAAATGAAATTTGAGTAAACTGGGTATTCACTGTCCACGCTTCAGCTTCGATTACACGAGGTATACTTGCTCGCATGTCATCGGTTGGTCTAAAAAAATTCTAGGGGATCCAGCCTATCGAGGGAGGGGTGTCCAGCCTATGATTTTTGAAAAAAAAGTGCATGTTTACGTAAAAAACAGAAAAGTCAACATTTTGCAAAAAAAAAAAAAGAACACCGGTGACCCGTTTACAGAACACTTCCTTCTTCTGCAAGTTATAGTATAATGAAAGCCATCTCACGTAAGGACACACTTCTACACAGAGTCAGAAAAACACTGAATACAATCGCCACTGAAAAGACAGTCACAATATTTTTTCCTATACGAATACTTTTCTAAAATACAATTTGAAAATACTTGTAAATTGAAAATAAAAAAAAAATCGTTTAATTTCTTTTAATTTAAAAATAACTTGATTCTTTTGTCAGCTGTTGTGCCCATGTTTTGCAACCGTTCCTCTAGATTAACATAGATATATTTTATTTATATCCTTTTTAATATTTTTGATTCATTAATTTCTTGGCCTTTGTCTTAAAGACACGGAAGAATAGACATAAGATAAAGAAAGACTGAAATATATTACATTGTACCTGAATACTCGTCGTCACTTGCATGATAAAAGGAACAAATTGCATCAATTTTTCACCACAATTGCCGTATAATACATAATTTGCCTCCAGGAATGTGTTATATGTTGATTCAATTACAAGACGTAATAAAAAATTTATCTCCTCTGGGACATTGTTTAATTCTCAGTGGTTGGACCCTAATTGATTCCGATATCCGCCGCTACAGTACCGTCTTTTATTGTCTTAGAACCAAAGACACATCTGCCCACTTGTGAAACAATGAAAGGGTTTTTACTCCATTCGTCTGTTCTATAACCAATTTGTTGATTACTTTTGTTTGCCATCAGTCATACACGTATCATATTGTAAGCTTACTTACTTTTCAAGAGACAAGATTTTACGTCATTGATAACATTCTCTAAATGCTAATTGGTTGATACATACTAATAAAACATATTATAATACTGGTGTTATGTAGTAGTCTTTCCCCTAGCCTTCTTTTCCCCCGGAAAAAAATTGCTATAAAATGGCCTTTTCCCCCGGAAAATCTACTATATAGTTGTTTTTTGCCCGGGGGAAATTCTGCTATAAAGTAGACTTTCCCCCATGTTATGGTAGATTTTCCCCCGGGGGAAACTGCTATATAGCCATTTTACCCCCCTTGAATGAATTCCGGAATTTCATTTAATCCATGTTGTAAAAAAGCATGACAAAAGTCCTCCAATTCCAAACACAGCATATCTAGAAGAAGATTTGAAATAAGATATTGGCTTTGACATTGACCTTGAAATTTGACATTGTCCTTGTAAAATGTTATTTTGAGTTATGAAATACATGTATCATATTTGCTTTGATAAAGAAAATAATGAGTTAACTTCAAGATTTCAAGTATTGACCTTGACATAGATTTTTTACCTTGAAGATACAATTTTGAATTTGACTGTATCGTAGTAATGTACATATAATATGTCAAATATTCCGTTTAAGGTAGTTCGATAAAGAGATGATGAGTCTGACAGACACACAGGGACAGACAGATAGGCAGAAAAAAAACACAAATATAGACAAACACAAAGACGGACAAACACAAATACTAACAGATATTTAGAAAGTCACAGACAGACACAAAGATAGACTAATGGACACATACACACATACAGAAAATCTCAGAAAGACAGACGTACACACGGACAGACACGACAGACACATACAGTCAAACACACTCAAAGCATAGATGCACTCTCAGAAAGACAGACAAACAGGCACAGGAATACAGACAGGTAAATAAACAGACAGAAAAGGAAATTTCTTTTATTGTAAGAAAGGAAGAAACGAAAGGACAGACATAAAGACAGACACAAACAGATAGACAAACAGACAGATAATACAAGAAAAATTGAGTGAGCATTTCGAAATCAAAAAACTCTATTGAAAGCAAAATAATAAAAAAGATAAGATCCAAACAGGTAACGGTAGGGGGGAATCTGCTATGGGGAAAGACTACGATATATATAGCAGTTATTTCCGCCATTATCCATCATTATCAAGATCCGTTCATTCACTGTGTCCCTTTGAAATTCCAAAATTTATAGGAATTTAATGCAATAATTTTATTTCTTAAAATATTTTAAAGCTTCTGCTCGACAAAATATACATGGTTTGAGTTCAAAATAGTATGGGCATTCAACAATTTGATGATTTTTTCAATACAATACTCGCTTCCTGTATAAATTGCAGATGAATAAACTTGTCGCAAAGAAATGGACATACTCCACTATCACTATCATCAACTTTCTGTAAAGTACTACTTGATCCTTTTGAGTAAAGACTTGATCCGATACAGTCCAAATCAAAATGAAGTCTGTAGCAGCGTCAATCCCTTGTTTGTATTATTGAAAACGATTTCTAAGATGTTTTTTTTCTAAATCTAAAAGTTTACCGTATCTGGTTGCTTGTTATGAAAACCACTTTTGATCAAATCAATATAAACCATTGGTCCCCTTTCTATGTGTGTTATCCATCATGTCTCATGACTTTTTGTCTTGTTTTGTCATTTTGGTGTTCTTGTTCTCGTTGTACATACCCGTCTGTTTGTTGCCTTGACTGTTTTACGCGTTCCATCCCCTTTTCCCTCCAATCGTCCCATGAGTGTGTATTCCGCTATGATCACTGTAACGTCGTCATATTAGGGATATCCTACTTATCATGTCTCAAACGTGTATTTTCCACAATGATCACCGTAACGTCGTCATGTTATGGGATCTCCTCCTTATCTTATGTCAAACGTGTGTGTTCCGCAGTTATCACTGTAACGTAGGACGTCGTGTTTGGTATCTCCTCCTTATCTTGTCTCAAACATTTGTGTTCCGCTGTGATCACTGTAACGTCGTCATGTTAGGGACCTCCTCCTTATCTTGTAATAATACGTTCAATCCCCTTTTCCCTCCAATCGTCCCATGAGTGTGGGTTCCGCTATGATCATTGTAACGTCGTCATATTAGGGATATCCTCCTTATCTTGTCTCAAACGTAAGTGTTCCGCTGTGATCACTGTAACGTCGTCATGTTAGGGATCTCCTCCTTATCTTATGTCAAACGTGAGTGTTCCGCTATGATCAATGTAACGTCGTCATGTTAGGGATCTCCTCTTATCTTGTCTCAAACGTGCGTGTTCCGCTATGATTGCTGTAACGTCGTCATGTTAGGGATCTCCTCCTTATCTTGTCTCAAATGTGTGTGTTCCGCTGTGATAACTGTAACGTCGTCATGTTAGGGATCTCCTCCTTATCTTGTGTCAAACGTGTGTATTCCGCTATGATCACTGTAACGTCGTCATGTTAGAGATCTCCTCCTTATCTTGTCTCAAACGTGCGTGTTCCGCTATGATCGCTGTAACGTCGTCATGTTAGGGATCTCCTCCTTATCTTGTCTCAAACGTGTGTGTTCCGCTGTGATCACTTTAACGTCGTCATGTTAGGGATCTCCTCCTTATCTTGTCTCAAACATGTGTGTTCCGCTATGATCACTGTAACGTCGTCATGTTGGGTATCTCCTCCTTATCTTGTCTCAAATGTGTGTGTTCCTCTGTGATCACTGTAACGTCGTCATGTTAGGAATCTCCTCCTTATCTTGTCTCAAACGTGTGTATTCCACTGTGGTCACTGTAACGTCGTCATGTTAGGGATCTCCTCCTTATCTTGTCTCAAACGTGTGTGTTCCACTGTGATCACTGTAACGTCGTCATGTTAGGAATCTCCTCCTTATCTTGTCTCAAATGTGTGTGTTCCACTGTGATCACTGTAAGGTCGTCATGTTAGGAATCTCCTCCTTATCTTGTCTCAAATGTGTGTGTTCCACTGTGATCACTGTCACGTCGTCAAGTTAGGGATCTCCTCCTTATCTTGTCTCAAACGTGCGTGTTCCGCTGTGATCACTGTAATGTCGCCATGTTTGGGATCTCCTCCTTATCTTGTCTCAAATGTGTGTGTTCCACTGTGATCACTGTTACGTCGTCATGTTAGGAATCTCCTCCTTATCTTGTCTCAAACGTGCGTGTTCCGCTGTGATCACTGTAAGGTCATCATGTTAGGGATCTCCTCCTTATCTTGTCTCAAATGTGTGTGTTCCACTGTGATCACTGTAACGTCGTCATGTTAGGAATCTCCTCCTTATCTTGTCTCAAACGTGTGTGTTCCGCTATGATCATTGTAACGTCGTCATGTTAGGGATCTCCTCCTTATCTTGTCTCAAACGTGTGTGTTCCGCAGTGATCACTGTAACGTCGTCATGTTGGGTATCTCCTCCTCATCTTGTCTCAAACGTGTGTGTTCCGTTGTGATCGCTGTAAAGTCGTCATGTTAGGGATCTCCTCCTTTTCTTGTCTCAAACGTGTGTGTTCCGCTATGATCACTGTAACGTCGTCATGTTAGGGATCTCCTCCTTATCTTGTCTCAAACGTGTGTGTTCCGCAGTGATCACTGTCACGTCGTCATGTTATCCGCTATGATCACTGTAACGTCGTCATGTTAGGGACCTCCTCCTTATCTTGTAATAATACGTTCAATCCCCTTTTCCCTCCAATCGTCCCATGAGTGTGGGTTCCGCTATGATCATTGTAACGTCGTCATATTAGGGATCTCCTCTTATCTTGTCTCAAACGTGCGTGTTCCGCTATGATCGCTGTAACGTCGTCATGTTAGGGATCTCCTCCTTATCTTGTCTCAAATGTGTTTGTTCCGCTGTGATAACTGTAACTTCGTCATGTTAGGGATCTCCTCCTTATCTTGTGTCAAACGTGTGTATTCCGCTTTGATCACTGTAACGTCGTCATGTTAGAGATCTCCTCCTTATCTTGTCTCAAACGTGCGTGTTCCGCTATGATCACTGTAACGTCGTCATGTTAGGGATCTCCTCCTTATCTTGTCTCAAACGTGTGTGTTCCGCAGTGATCACTGTCACGTCGTTATGTTATCCGCTATGATCACTGTAACGTCGTCATGTTAGGTATCTCCTCCTCATCTTGTCTCAAACGTGTGTGTTCCGCTGTGATCACTGTAACGTCGTCATGTTAGGGATCTCCTCCTTATCTTGTCTCAAACGTGTGTGTTCCGCAGTGATCACTGTAACGTCGTCATGTTGGGTCTCTCCTCCTCATCTTGTCTCAAACGTGTGTGTTCCGCTGTGATCGCTGTAACGTCGTCATGTTAGGGATCTCCTCCTTATCTTGTGTCAAACGTATGTGTTCCGCTATGATCACTGTAACGTCGTCGTGTTAGGGATCTCCTCCTTATCTTGTCTCAAACGTGTGTGTTCCGCTGTGATCACTGTAACGTCATGTTAGGGATATCCTCCTTATCTTGTCTCAAACGTGTGTGTTCCGTTATGATCTTGTAATGTCGTCATGTTAGGGATCTCCTCCTTATCTTGTCTCAAAGGTTTGTGTTCCGCTTTGATCACTGTAACGTCGTCACGTTGGAGATAGAATGTTTACTAGTAAGAAACACCACCTGTTTTTTTTCTGAACGGTCATGAAGTGCTTTAAAGTCTATGATTACGAACCATGATTTAATCCAATGTCACGTTTGAAGATATTAGTAATTGATCTGTTTTCTTAAAAATTCAAATCGAGCGTTGCGAGCTCGTCGTGAACAGATAGCCTTTATCGTGATGTCATCAGCATATTGCCTCACTACGCGCCAGGAGGTTTACATAAATGATACAAAATAAATCCAATAACCGTGTAATTTGTTTCATTGTTCAGTCACACTTACGCTTTCAACACATTTTGTTTTAAACTTAGACAGAAGGAGTAAATTTTTAGATAAAGGTATCATGTTAATAATAACACTTAGTCTTTAACACTATTGTGTTTACACGTTGTTTTTTCTTGTTTTCCCGATCTCTGTAGTCCACTTGTCTGACAGGGGTCTATCTTTAACCAAATCATATCTTGAAATCTTACATATCACCATGAGATATTCAATCACTCTTATACTACCAAAATGTATGAAATATCTAATTCTACCCAAAAGACTTGCACGACGCGTATAACGAAGGTCGGACATTCTGGTCAATGCAATGTTTCAGAAGTTGTACGGGCTTTGGTGTTGCACTAAATGCCACGTCAACACTGTTGAATGGGAACTTGGGGGGAAAATGTTCAATTTCGATGCCTTCGTCCTTTACAGTCTTTGGTCCAGTTACGTCATCACATATCAGCTAATTACGATGCGTGTTACATATGAAGTGAATTGAATTGCAAACGTGTCTATGAAAACCGTAATAGCGCATGATCTTATGTCCTGTACACTTCTGGTTAATTTTTTTGATCTGTAACAGTTCATTCTGGCCAAGAGTATTAGCTTTTACAAAAAGCTTGCCGTCAGTTATATAAATTCTAGATACATTTGTAGAAAAAAAACTCGGAATATACACGATGCATTCTTACTTTTGTAAGATCAATCGCATATCTCCGGGTTTTTCCTTTTTCAATATTCCAATTCAAGTGACGGAAATGCCCGAGGATGTGCGACTGTTGTGGGGCGTATCGATACAAAGACTTTTCGATGCATTTTCAGAAGAAAAGATATGACTTGCAGTTCTGAATAACCTAGAGGAACATTTGCAATTTTTTTTTGTAATTGTCGACCAATCATATTTCCACGAGGTATTCTGTCCGTGAAAGAAGGTCACGAATGATTACAGTATACCGGCAGTCATGACTGTCAAGTCCTTGTACTAGTTCTAATATTTTGACTTATTTGCAACAGATTTCAGATTTTGTACCATTTTTTTGTCCATTCTTCAAATCTGAAGCCGATTGAGACGACACGTCGTATATCAGTGCATTCAAGAAATAGCGACGTACATAAAAGAAATGTTTGCGTTCTTGTCGTATAGATTTCAGTATTTCTAGGAGCCTGATGTTTTATCTTTTCACGAGATAGACATCTTTATTTGAGCGTATACAAAAACATAATTAATTGTATTTAGTAAAACTGAAAGTCAAGTAAGACGAGGTGAAAAATAAGCACAAGAAATACAAGTAAAAAGACGTTCCTTGGATTTCTTGAGTATTGAGTTTGTTGGTCAGTCTGTCCGTCAACTCCGTCTCGTTGTGATCTCGTAGAAAATTTTGCAAAGCATTCAGGAAACTTTTGCAGATGTAAAAAGTATGTACCTTACCAAAATATTAAGACAAGCGCTAAATAGGTGTATTTCTACGTAAATGTCTATAAGATTGTGATGAATATGAATGGGTATTTGTATAGAGTCACATAGAATTATTGTGATAGACCTTTCTACCATATAAAGTTTAATTTCTACATCGATCCTGATTTTTAATGCACTTGTCGGACAGTTTTATTCAAACAACCCTAATGAATTTATGATGTTTTTTACATTTGATATTGTACATAACGGTAGGCGGCCTATATCTAGTTCAGCCTAAATGAATAATTCAAATTTCTTATATTTCATCGAACAAAAACTGCATTGAAATTACTTCTTGTTCATAGAGAGAACAAATCAAACAGAGTAAAATTTGGAATTGATTGCTGCTAAAGAAACCCGTCATAGCTAACTGAATGTTTTATATCCGTTCGAAAAGCGCGTCAAACGTGTCGATGCATTAACTGATAACCCTTGACAAATTATTATATAGCTTATTTAGGAATAACAAAGCTCTTCAAAAACATTCGCTTACGGTAAGAGTTTCGCGACTATCGACTGAGAAGAAGACGCGGTATAAATTGTAGTGATCCTTTGAAAACCCAGCGGCTTCTGTCTGCAATTGGAGTATAGACTATGGTTATGAATTTTCAATATTTATCAAAGTAAACAAAGCGATTGAAAGAATATTGTTTACCCAGTTCTATTTTATTTTCGGTATTTAAAATGCACATGGAATAGAGGATTCGCGGGGTTTTATATATTGGTACGCCCAATTGCTATAGTCCTTGAGTTGTGAAAAAATGGGAAACTATTAATAAAAATATATTGAATCTTTGCTGCGATGTCCTAACAATATCATACTCAACCTTAAGTTTGAACTTGTCTAAGATTACTCCAATGATTCAGCGGGTTTTCAGCAAGAACAATTTACGATCAATACTTATATTATGGAAAAATTACGTTTTAAATAGTGATATGGATTCAACACTATAATTACAGAGAGAGAGAGTCTTCTTTACTCAATTTTTCTATCTAACCATTTTTATGTGTATTCTTGGAATATCTTGATTATTTCTTAACCCTGTACTTATTTCACTTTCTTAAAACGATGTAATTTGTCGTGACTGACGATATAGACCCACTTCGGACTCTTTTTGCTAAAATCAAGAGAACATAACATGTCTAATATAACAGATTCGGCGAAAGACATCGAAAAAATGTCTGTGAGATGAATACTATCATGTTTGCTGAAGATGGATATACCAACAAATCTAAGAGATGCAAAGTGCAATAGTAATGAAATTATGGTTCATTGGCATGTTTATATTGTTACAGGACACAAGTATATACAATATGATACTAGTACACCAAGTCCTGCATTCTGAGCACTGCTGGTCATCGACATTGGATTGTGATGCGCATACCGTCCGGTCACAAACATAGTAAAAGGCCTTCACTATACAGATACAGATACTTTATTGCCAAATTTGGTCCTTGTGGACAAACATAATGAATACAGATATAGAGAAAAATATGTCATAAAAGGCACAAGAGTGTTACATCCCAATATATTTATTGTACATGTATCATATGTAAGAATTGTCCATGAGCTGTTGCTTTCAAGATCGCAATTTTCTTTGTCTCCACAGGGATTATTCATCTGAAGAAAAAAAATGTAACACATTTTCTGCAAAGAAGAGGGTCAGATGATTTATTATCAACATGTTCTGGGTCAGAATATTTATTTCCAAAAAGTGCCATGCTCCCCTTAGGATCAAATGGTCGTCCCTTTAATTATAATGCATGAAATATATGAAATTTTGAAATGAAAATCAAAGATGCTAATTGTATAGGCGTTAGTCTGTCAATCAGTCCACAGGTACAAAATCTTTGATATTGTATAAAACGTTTGATAAGGCTTTCATATATGTCCAATGCATACTCCTTGTAACAAGACCCCTCAATAAAAACCAAATTTTGTTTCTTTTTTATTCAAAATGGTTAAACTAATAAGAAATATATGACACACATATACTTTTGTGGGAATCTACGCAGAATTACACCTACAAGGCACGGTCCATTTCATATTCGGGGGAGGGGGTGCTTGGGTTTTTTTTTTTTCGAAAAAAACTAGTTTTGCTCTGAATTTTGATGGAAAAAAATTAATTTGCTTATGGTGTGTTAGAAAAAAAATCTTTGCTCTTACAGTAATCTGAATTTGAAGAATTATCATAAAATTTCGCTTAAAATTCCTGAACATTTTCTGGTTCGCTTCACTCGACGGGGTTTTCAATTGAATATACAAAAAAATTTTGGCTCGCTTCGCTCGCCATATTTTTTTTTTCATCAAAAACATTTCTTTAATGGAAAAGTTCATATTTGAAAATATCAAAAAGAATGCATATTTATGTAAAAAGGGCTTCCTTATGGCTTTAAAGGCTTAAATATATTATCAATATGATGTATTACTATTAATAGATGCATGTATCACTATAGAGTCTAATTTTATATACAAGTTTTGAAGGAGAACTTCAGTTTTTCACCAAGTTACAATTCTAAATTTGAAAATTTATCTAGAAGACCTTCCCCTCAGACCCAGTCTTACTGGTACCTTATATAGATTTTGTTTACTGAGGATTATGTTGTAAAATTCTTTTATCTTGAAGTGAATTTACTAATGACTATCGTTAGACAAAAATTCTTGCTCCAACTTTGCAAGAAAGAAATAATTTTGCTCCTTGTCCGGGGCGAAAAAAATAATCTTGCTCCGACAAAAACCCAAGTCCCCCCCCTCCCTTGAATATCAAATGGGCCGTGCCTAAGGTACAAGTGTCTCACTTGAAAAAAAATACACATTTTGCGGAAAAACAACTTGTGTCAAGAAAGGACTTTAAGTGAATTATGATAAATTCTACCTAGTATTGATCAGCAACATGCATGTAAAGTGACACATGTACAAGTATCGTGCTTTTATGCCCGGACGATAAGGCAATTAACCAAAAGCATAATTAATTAAAGATGCATCCAGCACCATCCAACACTTTATTATCTATCATGCAAGCTTCCCGGCCATGTTACATTCCATGTAACCCCTGCCCCCAGACGGTCCGTATTCCTCCGCGGTATTGTTTATAACCGTATGGGTGGCAGATGGCACATCATAGGTCACCTTTGATGCCAGGTAATTACTCCATAACACGAAAACAAGGAATAATATATCAATAATTCACAGAAAATTCTGTCAGAGGTGTCAGAGTTTAATTTACCACTTTTGGTCACCTTTAGCAACCTGTGGTATACGGTTAATTCGCAAGAAATACGGAATTCAGAGTACATAAAAACCCTTGTTTATTGACATAACGCATGCATTCTAATGTAAAATTGGATTCCACACCTGTCATTGCTGAGGCATTCATATTATCGACACTCCCCCAGATATGGTCTGTAGGAAATTAATACATTATTTGATTTTATAATATATACTATATACCCCGTTTCAAAATCAGCGTTATATCTGCGAATCGAAAGAAATTCGCCAAAAATGCAGATTTTTCGCATTTTACGTGTAATTAATCAAAATCATTACCCCCTCATCATGGCCTGTATGTAGGCCATCTCTCATCCTGAATTTTAGCTAATCCGAGCCAAAGTTATCATAGTGGGTGGTCTGTCCGTCTGTCGTCTAGTGTAAGTTCTGAGTGTGAGTTTCCTTGGATGAGATGTGACCTATAACAGTACGACCATCTGAGTGAGTCTTCCCGAGAGTGAGTATCCTTGGATGAGATGTGACCTATAACAGTACGTCCATTTGAGTGAGTCTTCCCGAGAGTGAGTATCCTTGGATGAGATGTGACCTATAACAGAACGACCATCTAAATGAGACTCTCTAAGAGTGAGTTTCTATGGAAGAGATGTGGCCTACAACTGCACGACCATTTAAATGAGACTCTCTGAGAGTGAGATTGCTTGGATGAGATGTTACCTATAACAGAACGACCATCTGAGTAAGACTTCATGAGAGTGAGTTTCCTTGGGTGAGGTGTGACCTATAACAGTAATACCGTCTGAGTGAGACTTCACAAGAGTGAGTTTCCTTGGGATAGATGTTACCTGTAACAGTGCGACCATCTGAGTGAGTCTTTCTGAGTGAGTCTTTCTGAGTGAGAATTCTCCTTGGGATAGATGTGACCTATAACACGTACAGTGCTATCAACAAAGGGAAACTTGAAGAGGGTGTTTATCGAGGGACCATTTTTAATCAGGGACTCAAATTCCTGTAGTGAGACTTGCAGAGGGGACTCCTATGAAGAGTCACGTCATATGGAAGTGCGACACCCCGAAGGCTAAATTCCTTGGAAGATATATACTTTTGATCACAGTACGACCTCATGAGTAGGACATCCCGTGGGTCATTTTCATTGGAAGAGAAATATCCCTTTTGAGTATGACATTTTGAGAGCGACTTTCCGAGAGCTAGATTTCTTGGAAGAGATGTGTCCTGTTTTAGTATGGAATTTTGACAGAGTTCTTTGGGGGAAACGTGTCATGTTTGTGTAAAACATTTTGAGTATAAATTCCCGAGGACCAAATTCTTTGGAGAAAATGTGCCCTGTTTGTGCAAAACATTTTGAGTATGAATTCTCGAGGACCAAATCTGTCCTTTTTGTGTAAAACATTTTGAGTATAAATTCCCGAGGACCAAATTCTTTGGGGGAAATGTGCCCTGTTTGTGTAAAACATTTTGAGTATTAATTCCCGAGGACCAAATTCCTTTGGGGAAATGTGTCCCTTTTGTGTAAAACATTTTGAGTATAAATTCTAGAGGACCAAATTCCTTGGGGGAAACGTGTCCTTTTTGTGTAAAACATTTTGAGTATAAATTCCCGAGGACCAAATTCCTTGGGGGAAATGTGCCATGTTTGAGTATGACATTTTGAGTACGAATTCTCAAGGGCCAAATTCATTGGGAGAAATGTGCCCTGATTATTTAATTCATTTGAGTACGCATTCTCGATGGTCAAATTCTTTGGGGGAAATGTGCCCTGTTTGAGTATGACATTTTGAGTACGAATTCTCGAGAGCCTTATTCTCGAGAGCCAAATTCTTTGGGGGGAAATGTGCGTTGTTTGAGTATGACATTTTGAGTACCAATTCTCGAGAGCCAAATCCTTTGGAGGAAACGTGCGCTGTTTGAGTATGATATTTTGAGTACGAATTCTCGAGGGCCAAATTCTTTTGGGGGAATGTGTCCTGTTTGAATATGACATTTTGAATAAAAATTCTCGAGGGCCAAAAGTCTTTGAGGGAAATGTGCCCTGTTTGTGTATGATATTTTGAGTGCGAATTTAGAGAGCCAGATTCTTTTTGGGAAAAGTGTCCTGTTTGAGTAAAACATTTTGAGTAAGAATTCTCGATGACCAAATTCTTTGGGGGGGGGGGGGAAATGTGCCCTGTTTGAGTATGACATTTTGAATACGAATTCTCGAGGGCCAAAATCTTTGGGGGTAATGTGCCCTGTTTGATTATGACATTTTGACTATGAATTCTCGAGGGCCAAATTCTTTGGGAGAAATGTGCCCTGTTTGTGTATGACATTTTGAGTACGAATTCTCGAGGGCCAAATTCTTTGGGGTAAATGTGCCCTGTTTGAGTATGACATTTTGAATACGAATTCTCGAGGGCCAAATTCTTTGGGGGGATGTGCCCTATTTGAGTATTACATTTTGAGTACGAATTCTCGAGAGCCAAATTCTCGAGAGCCAAATTCTTTGGGGGAGATGTGTGTGTTTGAGTATGATATTTTGAGTACGAATTCTCGAGGGCCAAATTCTTTTGGGGAAATGTGCCCTGTTTGATTAAAACATTATGAGTACGAATTCTCAAGGGCCAAATTCATTGGGGGTAAATGTCCTGTTTGTGTATGAAAATTTGAGTGCGAATTCTCGAGCGCCATATTCTTTGGGGGAAATGTGCCCCGTTTTAATCAAACATTGCATTGTGAGGACGCAATTCAGAGGCAGAAATTCTTTGTTGGAAATGTGCAATGTTTGAGTATGACATTTTTAGTACGAATTCACTAGGGTCAAATTCTTTGGGGGAAATATGCCCTGTTTGAGTATGACATTTTGAGTACGAATTCTCAAGGACCAAATTCTTTGGGGGTAAATGCCCTGTTTGCGTATGAAATTTTGAGTGCGAATTCTCGAGCGCCAAATCCTTTGGGAGAAATGTGCCCTTTTTGAGTAAAACATTTAAAGTACGAATTCCTGAGGGCCATTTTCTTTGGGGGAAATGTGCCCCGTTTTAATAAAAACAATTTGAGGACGCAATCCAGAAGCAGAAATTCTTTGTTGGAAATGTGCAATGTTTGAGTATGACACTTTTAGTACGAATTCACTAGGGTCAAATTATTTGGGGGAATATGCCCTGTTTGAGTATTTTATTTTGAGTATGAATTCTCGAGTGCCAAAATATTTGGGGGAGATGTGTCCTACTTGAGTAAGGCATTTTGAGTATGAATTCTCGAAGGCCAAATTCTTTGGGAGGGAGGGGGGGGGGAGGTGCCCTGTTTGAGTATGACATTTTGAATATGAATTCTCATGGGCCAAATTCTTTGGAGGAAATGTGCCCTGTTTGTCTATGACATTTGAATGCGAATTAAGAGAGGCAAATTCATTTTGGAAGAAGTGACACGTTTGCGTAAAACATTTTGAGTAAAATGTTTCTTGAGGGCCAACTTCTTTGGGGGGAAATGTGCCCTGTTTGAGTATGACATATTGAATACGAATTCTCGGGGGCCAAATTCTTTGGGGGAAATAAGCCCTGTTTGTTTATGACATTTTGAGTACGAATTCTCGAGGGTCAAATTCTTTGGAGGAAATGTGCTCTGTTTGAGTAGAAATGTGCCGTGTTCGAGCAAAATCGTATTTTAGTACGAATTGTACCTTGTTTGAGTAAATCATTTTGAGTACAAATGCTCGAGGGCCAAATTCTTTGGGGGAAATGTGCCCTATTTGAGTAAAACATTATGAGTGCGAATTCTCGAAGGCCAAATTCTTTTGGGGAAGATGTGTTCTGTTTGAATATGACATTCTGAGTAAAAATTCTCGAGGACCAAACTCTTTGGGGGAAATAAGCCCTGTTTGTCTATGACATTTTGAGTGAGAATTAAGAGAGCCAATTAAGTTTTGGGAAAGTGCCCTGTTTGAGTTAAACATTTTGATTGCGAATTTGGAGGGCCAAATTCTTTGGGGGAAAAGTGCCCTGTTTGAGAGAATATTTTAGTACGAACTGTACCTTGTTTGAGTAAAACATTTTGAGTACGAATTCTTGAGGGCCAAATTCTTTTGGGGAAATTTACCCTGTTTGAGTATGACATTTTGAATACGAACTCTCGAGGGCCAAATTCTTTGGGGGGAAGTATGCGCTGTTTGAGTATCATGTTTTGAGTACGAAATCTCGAGGGTCAAATACTTTGGGGGAATTGTGCCCTGTTTGTGTATGACATTTTTAGTGCGAATTTAGAGAGCCAAATTCTTTTTGGAGAAAGTGACATGTTTGCGTAAAACATTTTGAGTAAAAGATTTCTAGAAGGCCAAATTCTTTGGGGGGTTATATGCCCTGTTTGAGTATGACATTTTGAATACGAATTCTCGGGGGCCAAATTCTTTGGGGGGGGGGGGGGAATGTGCCCTGTTTGAGTATGACATTTTGAGTACAAATTCTCGAGGGCCAAATTCTTTTTGGAGAAAGTGACATGTTTGCTTAAAACATTTTGAGTAAAAGATTTCTCGAAGGCCAAATTCTTTTGGGGAAATTTGCCCTGTTTGAGTAGAAATGTACCGTGTTTGAGTGAAATATTTAAGTACGAATTGTGCCTTGTTTGAGTAAAACATTTTGAGAACGAATTCTCGAGGGTCAAATTCTTTAGGGGAAATGCGCCCTGTCTGAGTAAAACATTATGAGTACGAATTCCCGAGGACCAAATTCTTTTGGGGAAATGTGCTCTGCTTGAGTATGACATTTAGAGTACGAATTCTCAAGGGCCAATTCTTTGGGAGAAATGTGCCGTGTAATACATTTTTTGTATGAATTCTCGATGGCAAAATTCTTTTGGGGTAATGTGCCCAGTTTGTGTATGACATTTTTCTTCGGAGGAAATGTGCCTTGTTTGAGTATGACATTTTCAGAACGAATCCCGAGGGCCATATTCTTTGGGGGAAATGTGCCCTGTTTGAGTAAATATTTTGAACACAAATTCTCGAGGGCCAAATTCTTTGAGAGAAATACATGTATGTCCTGTTTGTGTAATACATTTGAGTACGAATTCTCGATGGTTCTTTTGGGGAAATGTGCCCTGTTTGAGTATGACATTTTGAGGTTAACTTCCATATTAGTTGGACTTCTGGGTGAGAAAGCTTGAAGTTGAACATCCTTTTAATATTTATTTCTTATACAAGTATTACATTCTCAGTAAGACTTTGTTACATATATAAATACCGAAAATAATCTACATTGTGATGCATATATAGGTGTACGCAACGTCATGCGAGCAAACAATCCTTTTATGGGTAAGAAATCCAGCTATGGAGAATCTGAGAGTGAGAAATAAACCATGAGAGTGTAATATATTTCTTGAATTTACGGAGATTTTCTTGACAACCTCTTCATATACTTTATTTGAATTACATGTAATTGTGAATTGTAAAATCTCTCTCTCTCTCTCTCTCTCTCTCTCTCTCTCTCTCTCTCTCTTTCTCTCTCTCTCATAGACTCGTAGAGATAATAGGGAATGATTCCAAATTAACTTTTATTTATTAGCCAAAAAAGCATGTTGTACAGCTGTTACAGGATCCATGTTTACTTGAGATTCAGTGACACAATTTTCTTCGATTTCAATTGAGTTTCCCAAAGTACAAGTAACATAGATGACGTCAAGATTAATTATCCCTTCATCTATCTTTTCTGGCCCTGTTTTGTTAAAGCCTAGGTTATCATTGTCTTAGAGGTATCAGTCATGTTTAGGCATTGTTCCATGACATTGTAATCAACATATCTCATTCTCTGGTAAAGTTTTCTTTGAATTTAACGTTTCATTAAGTCTAATTTCTACAACCAGACGAAAATACTCAAATTACAACAAGTCTGGCTCGTTGGTATTCATTTTATTTACAAAGGCTATCGTTTTGTGAGCTCCATGGTTGAAAAAACTACTACACGATGCTTTGATTTACACTGCAAAATATACAAGGAATTTGAACAACCGTCCAACTCTCAGTAATATTTATATAAAAATGATTGTGGAAACAAAATCTAAAATGTGAAGTCATAAGAATATTTTTTCTTGATATAATGGTTCAGTAATATAAGCTATATCTCTCATCAGTAATATAAGTAATATCTCACTCATTGATACCCATTTACATATTCATTTGTGTGTTGCTTTCCTACTGCCTTAATTCTCTCATCTTTTGATGAGTCCTTTTTGTCTTTTCAAACAAACAAAAAGCAAACAAAATGAGATTTTGAAGAAAAGCTGCTGCTTGCCAAGAAAAAAAAAAGAAAAGGTTTTTTTATTATTATTTACAAACATTATTTCTAATGTAAAATACTCAGTTCGATCATCGAGGCTTATTAGGTCTTCCGACTTCCGTCGGAAGACCTATTGTTTTCGTAACCGTGGAAAATTGGATCAGCGATTTCTCAAGAACCCTGTAAGCTCGGACAATGAAAGTTCTCCAACGTTACGTTTGGAGTAAAAGCTAGATTGGTCTTTTTTATTTTTGGTCTCTGTTATTTTTTTTATCATGTTTTTTAGTAGATTCAAATATTTGACGGGAGCGTCGAATTACTCAAAAGGACCGAAAATTTCATGTTTTGCTATTTGTAAGCTTAAATATCTCGTATTTTGCTATCTACAATTTCCATTCTTTTTGAAAGTCGACAGCCATGCAAGATATGAAATGCTAGATGCACACTGTAACGATTTATTACGATGACGTCCTTCACCGTCCTTCATATTTCCAAATTCAGAAGTTCATAGGAGGAAGACACTTTTTTGCTTATAATAGTAAACAAAAATTAAGCTTATGAAGTTTCCTAAAAATTTCAATATTATTATTTTTTATCCATATATCTGTCTTATTTAGTCTTTCTGATTTTTCCTATCTCTTACTGTTGAAAAGATATGAGCATCGAAATTTTGAGTTGGGTATTTCGATACACCTTCACGCCAACAGATCGGGCGCACACTAAAATTGGTAGTCCGAGTCCGACTCGAGAAAAGCAGTGTTGAGATTTTCAAATTCCGATTTCACGGCAATGATGAATATGCATTTCATAAATACATTTCGATATACACAATTTGATTTTAAAACAGTTGATTAATTTAGAAGAGATCAGCTACAAACCAGAATTTACACACAAAAAGTGGTAGTTTGATTCCGATTTCTAACCTACAAACCTGTTTCTAAACTTCAATAACTATATTTTGAACATCAAGTTTAATTTCTAATTCTAGCAAACGTTCGAACATAATTTTCGGTTGGTTTATTTACAAATTGATGAACAATTTCTCCAACATTCTTCCCCTCCCCTCGTTTTTCGAAAACAGTTCTGTTTATATTGAACGATGTCGCCATGATGGAAATTCAAAATAAACTTTGAAAAAAGGGAAGGGGGGGGTCCAAATTTGAACCTGCACAGCGAGAACCTCATGGTATTTATATATATATATTGAACGTAACTTGTTATTACCATTTCTCTTCTCAAGAAAATTGGTTCTACAGCTACGAGCTCGCCTTTTTTATGGGGGAAGGGGGCAGGAAGAATTTGCAAAAAAAAATCCCGGCTCTGAAAAATGCTGAAAAAAATATTCCGGCCCAAAGGGCCGGCAATTTTTTTTTCCCGGACCATGCAAAAGTAAGGATACATTGCATGATATGGAAATTTTTGCTGGCCCTTTGTGCCAGACAATTTAAAGTCAAAAAATTAATTAATATAAATACAAACTGTTCACATAGCTGTATCTACCAGAGACCTAATACGCATAGGCACAAAAATCTAGAAAAGGTTCTATTTAAACATCATACAATCTGTCTGAAATTCGCTAATTGCAAAGAGACATCTGAAGGGAACGGTTATTAACTCATACTCTGTAACAGCGGGGAGTTTAACTTACACAGACATTCACAACATTTGACAATTTGTTTAAATCCGGCCCGAAGAACCGGCGAAAATTTTTCTCCGACTCTGGTAATCAGTAATGGCTGAAAAAAATGGCCTGCTCAGAAAATTGCTGAAAAAATTTTACCGGCTGGCAATAGAATTCCTGCCCCCCCCCCCCCCCCCCCCCCCCCCCCAAAAATCAAATGGTTGCTCACCAACAATTATCGGTTTGAAAATTTAATGTTACTGCTATTTGAAAACTTAAATATATAATATAAATACATGTAATGTGACGTCCTTCATATTTCCAAACCAAAAATTGTATAGGAGGAAGACACTCTTGTTGCAACCGCAACAAGAAACCTTTCTAGTTTTTTCCTTCCTTTTGTAAAAGATTCTCCTCTCAAAATGATACACCCTAGTGATCACAATCTGGACAATAATCATCTATAAAAGTTTCTGTGTAGGGATACTAAGCTAACAATAATTTACATAATTAGGTCTTCCGACTTCCGTCGGAAGACCTATTGTTTTCGTAACCGTGGAAAATTGGATCAGCGATTTCTCAAGAACCCTGTAAGCTAGGACAATGAAAGTTCTCCAACGTTACGTTTGGAGTAAAAGCTAGATTGGCCTTTTTTATTTTTGGTCTCTGTTATTTTTTTATCATGTTTTTTAGTAGATTCAAATATTTGACGGGAGCGTCGAATTACTCAAAAGGACCGAAAATTTCATGTTTTGCTATTTGTAAGCTTAAATATCTCGTATTTTGCTATCTACAATTTCCATTCTTTTTGAAAGTCGACAGCCATGCAAGATATGAAATGCTAGATGCACACTGTAACGATTTATTACGATGACGTCCTTCACCGTCCTTCATATTTCCAAATTCAGAAGTTCATAGGAGGAAGACACTTTTTTGCTTATAATAGTAAACAAAAATTAAGCTTATGAAGTTTCCTAAAAATTTCAATATTATTATTTTTTATCCATATATCTGTCTTATTTAGTCTTTCTGATTTTTCCTATCTCTTACTGTTGAAAAGATATGAGCATCGAAATTTTGAGTTGGGTATTTCGATACACCTTCACGCCAACAGATCGGGCGCACACTAAAATTGGTAGTCCGAGTCCGACTCGAGAAAAGCAGTGTTGAGATTTTCAAATTCCGATTTCACGGCAATGATGAATATGCATTTCATAAATACATTTCGATATACACAATTTGATTTTAAAACAGTTGATTAATTTAGAAGAGATCAGCTACAAACCAGAATTTACACACAAAAAGTGGTAGTTTGATTCCGATTTCTAACCTACAAACCTGTTTCTAAACTTCAATAACTATATTTTGAACATCAAGTTTAATTTCTAATTCTAGCAAACGTTCGAACATAATTTTCGGTTGGTGTATTTACAAATTGATGAACAATTTCTCCAACATTCTTCCCTCCCCTCGTTTTTCGAAAACAGTTCTGTTTATATTAAACGATGTCGCCATGATGGAAATTCAAAATAAACTTTGAAAAAAGGGAAGGGGGGGGGGGGGTCCAAATTTGAACCTGCACAGCGAGAACCTCATGGTATTTATATATATATATTGAACGTAACTTGTTATTACCATTTCTCTTCTCAAGAAAATTGGTTCTACAGCTACGAGCTCGCCTTTTTTATGGGGGAAGGGGGCAGGAAGAATTTGCAAAAAAAAAAAAATCCCGGCTCTGAAAAATGCTGAAAAAAATATTCCGGCCCAAAGGGCCGGCAATTTTTTTTTCCCGGACCATGCAAAAGTAAGGATACATTGCATGATATGGAAATTTTTGCTGGCCCTTTGTGCCAGACAATTTAAAGTCAAAAAATTAATTAATATAAATACAAACTGTTCACATAGCTGTATCTACCAGAGACCTAATACGCATAGGCACAAAAATCTAGAAAAGGTTCTATTTAAACATCATACAATCTGTCTGAAATTCGCTAATTGCAAAGAGACATCTGAAGGAACGGTTATTAACTCATACTCTGTAACAGCGGGGTGTTTAACTTACACAGACATTCACAACATTTGACAATTTGTTTAAATCCGGCCCGAAGAACTGGCGAAAATTTTTCTCCGACTCTGGTAATGGCTGAAAAAAATGGCCTGCTCAGAAAATTGCTGAAAAAATTTTACCGGCTGGCAATAGAATTCCTGCCGCCCCCCCCCCCCCCCCCCCCCCCCCCCCCCCCAATCAAATGGTTGCTCACCAACAATTATCGGTTTGAAAATTTAATGTTACTGCTATTTGAAAACTTAAATATATAATATAAATACATGTAATGTGACGTCCTTCATATTTCCAAACCAAAAAATGTATAGGAGGAAGACACTCTTGTTGCAACCGCAACAAGAAACCTTTCTAGTTTGTATTTATCCTTGGAAGATGCATTCCATCAAGTTTAATTTAACAAAATACAGTAATGCTAGTACCCACGCATAGACTTAGTGCATTAACATATACCTAGCCATAGAGATCCCTAGACCTAATTTTAATCAAGGTAATCTATTAGAGAGTTATCCCTCTTGGTTAGCTTCATTTACATTTATTTATTTACTTATCTATTTACTTATCTATTTACTTATCTATTTATTCATTAATTTATCAATTTTGTTATATAAATAAATAAAATGGAGATTTTCAGGTTACTTTCCTGGTAACAATAAAGTGGCGACATCTACAGTGCGGTGTTTAAAAAGATCAAAATTCTTCAAACTTTCATTTTCAATCGTTTCCAATTGAAGAGTACATGTTGGTTTAAACAATATTTTTTTTGAAAAGCATATTAAACATTAGTTACATGAGCACAAATTCAGGATTGAGCAACAAGTTTGAAACTTATGCTAAGCTCTCTCCTTTTAATAATATTGAAAATGCAATGTGGATATTTGGACGACTTAATAAGATAAACCACTTTTTTAAGATTATGAAAGAAGCATAATGTAGAAAAGAAAATTAGTTCAAAACAATTAAGCAGCATGGTGGCAGAAATTTGTATATATAGATATGAAATTATTCAAATCTTTTTGAACGTGATATGAAAGTATGGACTGTGTTGAGTACCTGTTCGCTATAAGTCCAGTAATCTGTGACTGTCTCTGTAAATAGTGGAGATTAGGATGGTGGTTAAAAAAGATGTCAAGTCATCTTGGAATAATTTTTTAAAATGTCTTTTTTGAAAAAAAAAAACAACTCTGATATACAACTGCGCAATCTTTGTAGTCCTGACAAATAATGTTAAAAAAAAATAATATTATTTATGTTGGATGACTGCTTAACCTCCTAAAAAAGCATAAACTTAACTAGTTTGAACCCAAATCCCTGACATCCACCCATTTTCGAAACAAGAAGAGAATAACTGTGTGAAAAATCAAAGTTATTTATCAATATAAATCAGCAAATTTCATTACAATTGCGAGAAGTTTTCTTCTCGAAGGTATCGTCTTTCGTGAACCGATTCCGACTCAAAAGAAAAAGAGAAACGATTTGATCCATAACAATAATAACTGTAAAATCATCTCCACCTTTTACTTTTATATTCGTAATTTTAATGTGAAATCGAATTACATTTAAGTGCAAAACGACGACTCGGGGGAAAATGTAAAGGAGTTTCGATTACAGCAAGTTTAAAATGCATTTCTTTTGTTGTCTCGCTTTAAGATGTTCCGAATGAATAAATTAAAAAGAAAAGTATTATAATGTGCGCACACAATTGTGTATTTTATAAATAATACAATCCCCTCAAAGCCTGGTAATTTGCTAGGGCTACGCCGTTAAACTAAACCGATTTTTTCGATCAGGTTCACTGGTCAAGACTTTAAATTTCGTCGCTCAAAGAACAATGATCTCCCTTTTTGCCATACTAATCAATTGTAATGAAATTGAATGTGTATACAAGCATGTGGTTAGCAAACAATAGGCGGAGCTTTCAAGGGCCGGCTCGCCGCTGATTGAATGAATGGCTATTGAGAGTGGTGACGTCACTCACTGATATGCGTGCATTTGAATAAGAAAATAATCGAATGGAAAGAGAAACTCCGTGCTCTCGTATTCAGGTGTACTATCCGTAATGTGAAAAAACATTCTTTCACCAGAAGCCGGATGGAAAGGACGTGAATTTTTTTTTAGAACTGGAGCCACCCAAGTCTTTCCCCCTGCACCCACACGAGTTGTTTTGGTAGAGACACCCCCCAGCGCCACACGTGAATCGGATTAGTCTACCAAGAGCAGTATTAATGGACTTCACTACCTTACGATATCGGCACGCGGGTACCAGTCTATGATGCACACATGTTAGGCCTCCAGTTTCCGATATATTATTTCTCTTGTAATATGTGCTAAACGAACAGAAACAGAAAACCCTAGCGTAGTTAATTAAGTGTATACTCAGGTGAAATTAATTGCGGATTGGAGAACTCCGCATTACCTGGACATTGGCTTTATTGGTTCCTTTATATATTTTTGGTGATTGTACAATAACATGCGGACAGAAATGGCAACTACAAGTCTCAATACTGAAACAACGATAGCCCTCAGTCAGTCTATGGACTCTGTCAACACTAATCCAGAAGAAGAGGTAAGTGCAAGTTTATTTTCTATTATTTACCAACTTGGGGTTTAAATCTATTTTGTCTCGTTTCTGATTGTTCGGTACCCGACGGACCGTGCTTTCTTTCGCCCTAATTATTTCATTTTCCTGTGGTGTGAAACAGAATGGGCAGTGTCCGCACAAAGATGGTATTGTGATCTCACTCTGGGTCCCCGCCTGTGAAGATGAGTTAGTTATTAACACATTCTAGCCCCCCTCCCGCCAGGGTTGCTGATCCCTCTGTGGGAATCCACCATATTGAGGGGTTGAAGGGCAGTGTCTCTCATCGCTTTCCCATCATGTTGACATGATGTTTGTCAGCATTGAGAGTGCAAATATTGCAAACGGCCGCACCTGGACTGCATCGGAATTCAGTGCTTCAAGCTGCACCATGCTGATAATGATAGGACTTTTGACTCTTTATGTTTACTTATAGGACAAGAGTAATAACCGCGGAATCAATTTGTTCCATTTATTAGTTACTCTATCTTCTGTGACCGTAAACGCTCGATAAACATCACCTAAAAGGTATTATGTGGAATAAAAAGGGAACTGTCGCTCATTGAATCGCTCAGTGTATTTTTCTCTTGCATGGATTGACGGATTCGTGCATAATATTACCATAAAATTTGATAGGTATTGCCCGAGGAACAAAGACAACTAAAGTTATGATTTATGAAATATGAATATTAATTTTATTAAATTCTATCATCCCATCAAACCCTGCCCTCTACGCAAGTGAATTTTAAATGATTTACTCTTGTCTGTGAATTGAATAATGAACCTATATACGCGAATTTCCGTATTCTTAAAACGATCTTTGAACCAAGAAGAAATTCTTTGAAACCAGATTTGATGCCGTTTGTTGTGTCGATCACGTTATAAGGAACCACATGGTGGGGCTCGAGAGATTATTTTTCAGCTACATGATTCATAAAGTTATTTAGTAAGCTTCTATAGAATTAAGAAATGATCTTTCTTCCGATTTCATAACCACAAAGAGTTGTGTTGGAAAGAAGTGTAGGGAAATTCGGTTTTTGAACTAAAACTAAGTGCAGTACATTTACTCCTGCCTCTTGCTATTGACTTGCCTCAAATAATGACAAAATTAAGAGAATGATTTCTAGTATAGATTTAAAAAATGGATGAAAGAGGGAGGGGACTCTTATTCTATTTGAAGCGTTTTTATTTTAGCACGAGGCTAACCAACCGCCTCGTACGACACCCCCCCCCCACGCACACACACGCACAAAAAGGATTACATGTACGTATTCAACACGTCTTTGAAACTAGGAAATGATCTAAAAAGCATCATTGGAAAAAAAGAAACGAACTATATAAGTTTTCAAATTGTTTGAGCAAATGCATTTTTAACAAAGTATTAAGATTTGTATCTTGATATGTGCTGACGATTGAAATATCTTAATTTAGTTCCTTAACACCACAAAACCCAAAATCTTTGAGGAGAACGACAGTCATTCAAATATCTGCTCGAGACAGACTCGTTCAAAAATTTTGTCAATGTTAACCGTGTTAAATGGAAAAAAATATTTGATATTGACATAGCTATGTGCTACTTAATCCTCTTTTCTGGTGGAGATATAAAATAATTAGTGAATGTTTATTGAAATAAAACCACGCGGACCGTGACACCTTTGTTAGAAATACAAGCAACTGTAATAGCAGAATGTAACCGGTTTAACGGTTTAGTCATAGATGACCAGGTCAGTTTTTGGTATGCCAGAATCTAAAGTCCAATACACATAAATGAAAAAGTACAAGGGAAGGTCTGCAAAAATCGAAAGTCCAATACAGTACAAGGGAAGGTCTGTCATGATCGACTCACAGATAGAGTCCAATACAGTACAAGGGAAGGTCTGTCATGATCGACTCACAGATAGAGTCCAATACAGTACAAGGGAAGGTCTGTCATGATCGACTCACAGATAGAGTCCAATACAGTACAAGAGAAGGTCTGTCATGATCGACTCACAGATAGAGTCCAATACAGTACAAGAGAAGGTCTGTCATGATAGACTCACAGATAGAGTCCAATACAGTACAAGAGAAGGTCTGTCATGATCGACTCACAGATAGAGTCCAATACAGTACAAGAGAAGGTCTGTCATGATCGACTCACAGATCGAGTCCAATACACAAAAATGAAAAAGTACAAGGGAAGGTCTGTCGCGATCGAAAGTCCAATACACAAAAATGAAACAGTACTAGGGAAGGTCTGTCATGATCGAAAGTCCAATACACAAAAAGGGAAGTTCAAGAGAAGGGACGGATGCAAGGAAGGGAATTATCAGATATGCCTAATTGTACTCTGAATCTGTATAGCTATCTAATGAGTACACCAGATAAAGAATGCAGGTCTGTTTGTATACATGTATACTGTCGTTATCTTACGTCAAAGTCCATGTATTGAGTTAAAAGTCCCCTGTTATTAAGTAATCTCCCCTAGGTTCCCGGGATAATACATTCCCTGCTGTTGTTTTTTTCTATAGTAGAGGGGGGTTTTCAATCAAGTTACGAAAGTGTAATCATCAAGAGACTCTTTGTGTGATAAATTCAGTTAATTAACTGATTTGTCACACATCAGTTTTGTACCTAGACAAAACAACTCTAGCATTCTTCGTTTTTGAAACTCCAAGTTCTCTTTATTTTCCTCGCAGACTTCTCTTCATAAAAGGAAAATTAATTTCGCATTTTGTGCTCATCTTGGGAATACATTCTTTATTGAATTAACTGTTACTGAATCAGCACATTGCATTAGGGAATTAAAATCAATATTAATTACCTTGAATAAGAACAAAATAGAGGCCATCATAGTTTTTACAGGCGGAAGAATATTGAAATTAACTACAAGAAGATGAAGCTAAAACAAAGTTACTGATTACCTACAAGAGAATTACGTAACCGGATGACCTAATGACGAAGCAAAAGATTTTAAAATCGATTTTACTACATGTATCTAGATAAAAGAAGAGCAATAAAACTTGGATTTCTGATATACTAGTAGACCAGCATCCCATTGTTCCTCCATGTTTGAACTGTTAAGTATCTATTGCACTTTAAACTCTGATCCTTACATACTGTGTTAATATCATGAAGCTTTGTCTCTCTCTCTATACATACTTTCCCTATAGATGAGACTCTAATCGATCTTTCTCTCTGTTTAGGAGCTCAGTTCTCTTTGATTCTACTAAATATCATGATATACAGCAGAACGTCAGTCTTAGACTAAAATAAGGGATTCCGATGGGACTCGGTGCCTCTATTCACTCAACAAAGAACACGGTTTTTATTACCGATGAACTAACTGGGTTTACCGTTAGGATCCCATGGTCCGCTGTCAGTTGAACCACGGGAGCTTGATTCACTTAGAATTAGTTTTGAAATTAGGTTAATTCCGGTGTCTAACACTTTTTAAGTAAACACATGGTATTGGTCGTTTCTCCTTGTCCATTACATAACCTTTCATCCCAATTCGACAGCTATATAAGTATCAGAAAGTCTTACTGAAAAATGAATGGGACAGGCGACAAACAGTGTTTTGGAGAGCAACCATTTGATTTTTTAGGGGGGGGGGGGGAGGCGCAGGAAGACTTTTGCCTGCCAGATTTTTTTTCTTTTAAAAGTATTAATTACTCTTAAAGTTTAAATCATTCAGCGTGATTTTTCGGCCATATTCCATATTAAATATCAAACATTGAGTGAGATCAAGTGCCAAGGAAGAGAAGGCATCTCTTCCTTTTTTATTTTTTCCCCTAAAATCTCGATCGGATTTTTTTTTTTTGCAAAGCCTTCCTGCCCTCCCTTCGACGAAAATTAGTGTTTTCGAAAGTATTTCAATCTTGGTTGAGGTCTACGGAAATTTACTTGATTTATAAATTATTCAAAGGTAAACTCGTAATGCAAAAATATAATATTGAATATTGATCCCCCCCCCCATTGAAAAAAAAAGACACAAACGTTCAAAAGACACTATTTTCTGTGTCAAATCAACAGTTTTGATCTTCGTAGTCTTTGTACGTTGGTCAGAACCAATTTATTTTGAATTTTATAATTTAGCAATATCATAAAGGTGGTGAAATTAATTCGTACCCCACGTGGTGAATATAAGCATTGTATTCTACTATTATACCCGATAAAATATCACAATGACGGTTTGTACTGCAAGTGTTATTATATGATATTAGATATTAACCATTTTTCGTGTGGTTAACAATGGGTGCATTTTGAGGTATTTTCGAAAGAATTGACAAAGAAATTTTGAGTTCGTTCGGATCACCAACAAGAAAACAATTGTTGAAATCAAGGCGAAACAACGAATGTAAAATCGCCGATCCTTGTGACACGAAACTGTACCCCCAAAACACAGATTTCTAACAGTGAAATTTAATGAAGGAGAAAAAGAATTAAACTCTTTTTTGCCTTCACGGTAGAGAAAGCAACCTTAGGGTTCAATTGAAAAGAAGTGAAAAACGATTTAAGGGCTTTTACTATTTAATAAAGCGCTTTTGTTTTAAGGGTTCTGTGTTTCAACACGCCCGTTTTTTAAGAGTGCGCAAACCGTTTGTGCGATGGACTTATTTCTTCTAATATTTGAATTTCAAAGATTGATTATCAAATTAAATGAAAATCTCCTAAATGGATATATATTATCGATGGACTGATTTATCATTCAATGATATTTTTATGTCACTGATGCATAATTTTGAATCAAATTACACTGTCGCTCTCTTCTCGCTTGACACTCTATTTCCGTTACAGAGCTTTAATGACGGGCCGCCTTCAGTTATTTTTTCTCATTGTAATAGATAGAAAAATACTGATAAATGGCACACGGTCTTCTTTACAGGAAATAAAAATACAAATGAAGGAAAAAAGAAAGAAAATCTTAATCAGTAAATATGTATCTCGGTATAGAAAAAATCTCATAAATCATCGATTGCCGTTGTCTGACGTCGATCTTGTCTAATCTCAGTATAGGAGCATATGCACGTAATGCTTTCCAGACTTCTAATTATGATGTAGACATGCAAGTTACCGCGTGAAAACATACATAAGTATCCTTCTTCACACGTGTTTAATATGCTTTCATACGATGCAGATAACGGACTGTACATATTGAATAAGGAGAAATAAAAAAGAGGGGGGGGTGAGGTTTAGTCTCCCAGAATGTTGAGGGGTATTTATAAACAATGGAAATTGTTGCTTATGTAGTTATGTGCCTAAATCAACACAAATGACATTGGACTTGCCTCCTTCGCTATCTAACACCGGAACTGATTTTCTTATTTTCGGAGAAAAATCCCCGGATACGCACGTATACTAAAAATCGCAGCAACATTCTACGTGGAGAGAACACCAGTCGAGCGTGAATACTTCATACTGTACACCGGGTAGAAGAAAATCCATAAGAGCTTTTGTTCCGAACGAGATGCGGGCTTTGTGGTAATCATAAATAATTTGATATTACGAGAGTACAGTTTGTCATGGCAGATTAACACGATTAAAGACGTATTGGACAATGTGCACTCAATGATTCGGTCTTGCAAGGTAGATGGAGACTGCGTTACGACAGTATGTTTGTTTTCCAATGAATTTCATCCGATTTTAAGTCAGAGAAAATAGAATAGATAAACTGTACCTAACCAGTTCAAATATATACTGATGTGGAATCAATTCGTAGAGTTTAAATAGCCTTAGTAGTTGTTTGCAAACAAATTGTATGTGAAATACGATTTACTGAGAAGGGTAATTGTAGACTGTCTTCCATTTGAACCCCTGGGGAATGAGCTAGGTAAATGTTGGTCAACATTGATATCTAGCTAATTTCTCCTCTGTGTAACATAATAAGCTAATACCACAAAGCCATCTTCACTCATATTACATACAAAATTTCATCGGGACGACGGGATCGTGGTTTGTTTGTCAGAGGAAATTCTATCAACCTAATTTATTGAATCTAATAAATTAGGCCAGGAAAAAATTGTAATAATTTGGTCTGATCTAGTTAGTTGTGAGGCAGGTGAAATCACTTCATAAATCCGTCACATTGACTTCATAGGTACACAGACAACGCTAAATCAATACATCGTGCGAAGGGTAAACCCTTTATGTAATTTCCTTTGGTATCTTCGTATTAAATTTCCAGTTAACTAACACGTTTCTATCCTACCCCGAATATTTTTATTTGAAAGTCTTATCGGGATTGACATTACCATCTCAGTGAAATCAAAAGCACAAAGAATTACAATTTACTCAAAGATAATACCCCGACTTCCATTCAGCCGTTTCTAGGTGGTGGTGTCTATTTATTCCTCTATATAAACATGTTTGTTATTGGACTTCAAGTAGAGAATAAATCAATAAATTAAATAAATAAATAAGTAAATAGATAAATAAGAAAAAAAAAAATGTGCAAACCAAGACTTTACTGTCACATAAGATTGAATAAAGTTCTGGTAAAATTTTAGGCCGTAACGAATATTTAAAAAAATAGACGCAATGTGAATCAAATATTGCAATAAAATTAATAAGATAAAAGCTGATTTTAGCCAGACATGTTCTTTCTAAAATTCCATGTAATATGTAATAGCATTTGATTTAGTGGAAGGTATCAGAACATTCTCTCAAATCGGATAAAGTTGTGCAGTTTCCGTGTTTCGCTAATACAATGTCGCTTCGCCTAACTACGACGGCATGCACTAGTAAATGTCAAACAAGAAATGTGCAACTCTCTAGGGGATGCAGAATTCATTTGTGCGGAATGTCAAATATCATTGACAATGTTCCTGTATCAAAATTATTATACATGTACGACGTCACTGATAAAGATTGGTGGTAGAGGTAAGGTACATCATGTAGAGATGTACCCCCTGTAAGGCACGGTCCATTTGATATTCTGGGGGGGGGGGGGGGCTTGGGTTTTTTTCGAAAAAAATAATTTTGCTCTCAACTTTGATGAAACATATAAATTTGCTTATGGTGTGACAGAAAAAAATAATCTTGCTCTTACAAATAATCAGAATTTAAAGAATTACCATAAAATTTCGCTAAAATTCTCGCTTCGCTCGCCGCAGTTTTCAATTGTATCAAAATTTTTTAGCTCGCTTCGTTCGCCATATAGTTTTCTATCAAAACATTATTTACTAATGGCAAAGTTCATATATTTGAAGTTATTAAAAGTTAAACATGTATGTGAATGGAAAAGGGCTTCCTTAAAAGCTTAAATATATTATCAAATTATCAGTATTTATGTATTGCTGTTACAATTAATAATTCTACATTTAAAAGTTTGTCTAGGAGATCTTCCCCTCAGACCCTATTATACATGTATCTTATATAAATTATGGAGAATTGTATAATGTAAAAAATCTTTTATCTCTCTGTTTAAAAGTAAATTGAATACTTGCACGAAAATAAAATAATATATTAATATTTAGAGTTTTGAGTAAAAATATAAATAATTTCTATTGATAAAATACAAACATTCTTAATAGGTGCATTTGTTAAAAAAAATTTCCTTGCTCCAACTTTGCAAGAAAAAAATAATTTTGCCCCGGTCCGGGGCGAAAAAAATAATCTTGCTCCGACAAAAACCCAAGCCCCCCCCCCCCCCGAATATCAAATGGACCGTGCCTAATGGCCTGTATCCCGCGGGTCGTCGTAGTCATCCACAATGTCCGCTCTCTTTGCAATGGACAAATGAGTCTATCTTTGTTTATCTATGACAACATTGAGTAAGATGTTTCATATAATTCTTGGTGCTGTTGCATGTTTCTGGCAAATGACCCACAAGAAAGAAAAATGCTGAATGCACATCACTCAGGCTTTCTACTGTTCCTACTTTTTCCTACTATTTCCTACTTTTCCTACTTTTTTGTTTTGATCCTATTTTTTCCTACTTTTTCTCCAAAACCTCCTACTATTCCTACTTTTTTCATTTCAAAAATGAAAAAATATTATTGATAATGTGATGTCAGAGGAACATGACTGATTCAAAGTTTTAAAAATTTTCGGGCTCGCTTCGCTCGCCCATTCACTTCAGATGAAAACAAAATTATATACCAAAGCTGCAGCATAGCAAACTCTTCAGCTTTCCCCTCTGAGATTCCTTCAAAGATGAACATCACTGGTCTACAACATTGCTGAAATGGCTTGTTGTTGATTTTGTGTGTCATAAATCATGAAAATTGTCATATAAGTAATGGAAAATTTCCTACTTTTTCTCTGTTAATTCCTACTTTTTCCTACTTTTCTCCTACTTTTTTTCATTGACTACTCCTACTTTTTTACTACTTTTTCATCAAGGTAGAGTAGAAAGCCTGATCACTTTAACCGGACAATACCCAAACCCATCGTCGGAAACCCACGCTCGGTCCGCAAGGTGAGCTTGCGTGACCAAGCGTGGGTTTCCGACGATCACCCAAACCTTTACGTAAAGTTTAAAAAAAATGACGCTATATTGGAGACTAAATGCATCGATACAATTTTTAAGTGTGTTTAAAAATAATGAATATTGGGAAAAGAATCTTGGATCTATTGGAAACATCTCACTATAGAAAATAATTTACAAAAAGCCCAAAACACGTACCGCCTCCATTGACATATGAGTCAGTGCTTGACCACCGTCAATGGTCGCTGTCTTTGGGAATGACGTCATTAGGCGAGAGGACCCACCACCACGGATCATTTGGTCTGACCTATGTGTAGGATATCGTAAAAATACGTCACAATCATGATTCATGAGCTAGGTACACTTATTTTGATACTGTTTATAAGTGTTTAAAACCATTTTAGCTACATGACAATTAACATCTGAAATTCTTGTAACAATTGATTAAATGACGCATAGTTGACTATAAGTAACAGAGGGTGGATGGATTTTTCAGGGTATGTAAACCATCAGTTCATGAGCATGGAATGATCTAACTATTCTAGAATTCTAGAAAAGATTTGTAGATGTACACGTGAATGATAAGAATTATTTCCTATAAAAGTCCATGAAAAGATATCCTAAAAAAATACCAACAACAATTTGCTATTTGGACAATAATACGTAAAGTTCTTTTTGGTCGTATTGCAAAATCTAGATGAACTCCGCCTGGTTGATTTTGCAGTTATTTTATGCCATATAAGTTCTTGGTGTAGATATGTATGTTCCCGTAGGAGATAGAGCTTTGATCTGTTACCTTGACCTTTGACCATGTTGACCAGTGGTGACCTTTATCTTGGACTTCGTCACACCGTCTTTTCTTGTCTGGTTGTTTCAGTATAAAGAGTTTGAAATTACTCATATTTTCGCAATTTAATAGGATTTGAACATTGATCCTCAAAATGAAAATTTTGATATCAGATAAAGCCTTTGTTCACAGAGTATTTTGATAGTGACGAGAGCAGAAAGTATTTGAGAATTTATCTCAGGTGTTTAAACGTTATTTTTACACGTTTCTAAGTACTTTGAAATCTAAAGAAAATATAAACATGGTGAAAATAATAGTCTATTGAGACAGAGCGTAGAATAATGCTAGGGCTCTGACGCGGAAAGAAAGAGAAATTGCATTATCTGTATAAGACCTGAAAATTTATTTAATTTGAAGCGGGATTAAATTTAAGTGTTTAGACTAATTCAGAATTTATGAAAGTAAGCGTTGAAAGCTTCCTTTGTTACATGTACAGATATTAAGATTAAATATACAGGTATTTAGGCCGGGGCATAACGAAAGGTGTTTGGGTATGAAGTTCGAAGTACACAAAAGTTTAATCTAGTATTGAAAATTTCATTTTAATGGGATATATAATCACCTTCATGACCAAACATGTCTCTTTTCCTTCATGTTCCGTCGCTTTCTATAAAGAACATTTCCCCATTACTAGTACTTTTTGAAATGATATTGGTCAGAAGCTTTAATTCGGGCTACAACTCATATCCTCTAATGTGGTACGACATCAGATTTTACCGTTATAATAGAGATGCGTGCCGTTTGGGTCTCCGGACAATCCGGTAAAGCTAACCCCGCGAAGTCCCCGGATTGGATTCCGACCCGACGGCCACATATCGGTAATTAGAGTTATGCATCAATAAGGTTTGATAAGCAATCGCTTGTCTATGATTATGATCCATCACGATAGCTTTGTTAATTGATTAAATCATTGATTTGTCCTCATAATCCCTTAAAAATTACGGGATCGGGTGATATTTTCTCAGAATCCAGACCGCTGATGTCTCTTATTTCTTTGGTGTGAGTTACGGATTGGCAGTGATTTAGATCTGTAGCGCACAGACTAGAAAGAATAAACTCGGATCGAAGGAGAAAAAAAATCGTGCTGTTTTGATTGATGCATTGTCAATACTTAGGAAACTTCAAAAATCATTCCTTTATTTGATGAAGTTGTGTATCCAGCACACAAAAACTGATATTTGATTGATGTATAGAAATGTGACACAGATATGATAAATCAGTAGAAAGTAATCATAGCCAAATGGATGGCATGAAAAATAGACACACATCTGGGAGCCTTCAGAGGGCGTGATCAATGCCCGAATATTGCCAGGGACGAACTAGTTTTGTGACCAGATGCCTTTTCATCAAATATTGATGATAGCTTTTGGAGGGGATAAAAGAATGTTCGATGTCAAATAAGATAGCATTCACTAATGTAATTATCAACAAGGTATGAATTATAGATCATACAAGTAAAGCAGTTATCGTATCTTGAACAAAAACGGCAGATAGAAGCAATTATTGACAGGGACTACAACGGGCTGGCCTCTTCACACCTTTTTGTACCATATAAAGTGTATATGAGATCTATAAGGTACATCGATTTTCGAATTCAGTCATGCTCGTCTGATCAAGACGAAACTTAACATATTGAACGGCAAAGGAGACAAATTTGTTCATTGTTATACATCTTCCTTTATCTTACATCAAATGACAACTACAGAAAAAACTTCTTTTTTAAAGTTTTTATATTGATAGTACTTTTGCCAAATCAAAACCGTCTTGCCAAGATCATATGATACATTACACATCTGTATACTGCAGTTTGGACGAAAAGAATCCTCAATAGGCCTTGAAGTTCTTCAATCTGAGCATGGTAGAATTCGCCACAAACTTAAGTTTTAGTGAAATGAAATGACCCACGAGCCTTGTTTTCGGGGTCAGAGGAAATGATCACTACAAGCGGGGACTGCCAGACATGAGATACGGGCATAGAGTCACTTCCCATCCCTATTGTTGCTTAGAAAATCCATGAACTTTGAGATAAATAGGATCTGAATGTAATTCTCTACTTAAAAAAGTAAGTAAGAATGGTCTGGTTGATTAAGATTGGTGTATGGATACAGGAACACTTGGTCGGGTCTGGTGGAGAAGGTCATACTAGAATTCACAGACAAGGGATGTTCTTAGGGATGATTCGTTACACAGAAAGGGTCTGAGAGTGTTACTAACCATATTCCAGATCTTGTTGAATATACAAGGAATTTCCCTGACATACCGTTAATTGCCCGGTTCATGACGGCCCATCTCCAGTAGTAGTTGAAGGAGAAATAGGTCTCCTAAACAATTCAATGTCAACCCCCTTTACGATTATGATTTAATGAATTTGAAGTATCTGTTGATAAACAATGACAAGAGCAAAATACTCTTTGATCAAATTCCTCTCTGTTATGGACCCACTAGCTCCCTCTGGTAGTCACTTGTTAAGGGGGGTAACTCTATGCTTGTGTTCTCAAGTCGTTCTGTCATTTTCCCCTCGGTTGGCGATTTATTGATCTAGATGTTTATATAAATAGAAGATAAGATTGTTTAATTTCAAATTACCACCAGACTTATCTGAGCAAGTTGAAGTTTTAGAAGCTGTTTAAACGCCCCGATTGATATCTAAGATCACTAAGTGACCCGGGGTGCAAAGTTCTGTTGACATCTCTTTATCTCCTTCACTGATCCATGTTTGTGTACTAGAGTGCTGTCCCCTGATAGACAGGGAGCACGTTGTGATTACGGAGAAATTTGCTGGATACCTAATTACTGTATTACTGCTCGCAGTCTGACGTTTTTAGCTCGACTGGTTAAAGAAAAGTCGAGAGTATGGATTTGTCTTTATCCCTTGTCCGTCTGTCTGTCTGTCTGTTCGTCTGCCCGGTGCGCGTAAAAAAATTGTGCACGACTCCTCAAATAATATTGATTCCTACTTCAGTGCCAGGAATTATACAGATCTGTTTTCATCTCTAAGCAGGCTTATACTTATAATTGTTCCAGTCTTTACACGTTTATGACAGACTAGTCATAATATTACCTTATGCCAATATTTGCTTAGCTAGAACAAGTCTTTTAATAGACGACTATGCCTCCACCCTATAGAAAGTAATGTTATTTTTGCACTGGATTTCTCCCCCAAAATTGATTTCTTATTCAAACAGTATATGCTTTCGTGAAATGTAAATTAATTTCTTCTCTTCTGTATTCTGGTCGTACCTAGCGGAGTCATAGTAGAACGTTTGGTAGTAATTCAAAACTTTACGTAAATGAAAGACAAGTGTGTGGCACTGGGTCGATTATTTGCCCGTTTCTCCCCTGTCACCTTTAATTCTCAGTTTTCAATTGTATGTACTTTTTACTCTCCTAAAGAGATCGTGAGAAATTGTCCTTAAAACTGCTGGTTCATTGTATTTTCTCCATTGCCATACTTATCAGTGAGAATTATTGTGCGAATTCAAGCAATTTTACACAAGAGGACACCATTCACTAAACTCAAGGGTTGGATGGGGATTATTATCGAAGCTTATAGATATTCAGTCAATGCCTATAAAGACTAAACTATGCTACGTTATCATTTCTTTTACCCTAGATCTGCACATGGAATGACTAATTGAGCCCACTACCTGATACCATTACTGTACTCCTATTTTAATCAAGATGTACGACATAATTCCAACACTAATTCTGAATTGACGAACCTTCCATATAATTTGTTAAAGTCAATTAAAGGTTCATGAAAATGATAAATTATTGATTCCATGTCGAGGATTAAGTAAGCCTATAGTCTCCAGAAAGGGAGACAACTCGTGAATCCATCTCTCTGTACAAAGATGTCACCTGTCGTATTTTCTCTCGTCTTCCGGTAATTCACTCAAACATGAAGGATCTCTTACGTCATCATAGATCAATTTCAGTGGTTGACTGTAAAGGGAAAGAATATTAGCAACACTACATATCCATAGAAATAAGTGTTATACACATGTATATAACCCAAAATAAAATTCAATGCCTTGTTTTTTTTTTCGAAACGTGTAAAATTACAAATTTTCATCATGGAATCGATTATATGAGTTAGCTTTCCACCCCACATTTTTTTTTCAACTAACAACAGTGAAAGAACCACCCACTTATTCCTTTCATCTGTGGCTATAACATGATACTTATGTAGTGTGTGGGCATACATGTGTTTTACAAACATTTTCTAGTTTAATCAATGTTACATAATCTTCAAATATTTTAAAATAGTTGATGGAACAAGGTACCCCCCTTTATAAAGAAAATAAACATCTATCATTCAGGTTTATTAACATTACGTAAGAACTTTAATGGGAGGTAATGTTAGAGTGGGTCCAGACCAATCATACTCAGAAGAAGTGATATGACGGGTGAAACTGTGGTCTTTGTCAAACGTGGGGATTTGTCATTTTTCTTGCCAATGTATTCGAGAAGGGTGAAATGTCTGTAAAGACTTAATCAGTGACGAGAAACCGGTTAAACTGCTTCTGAAATTTGATTTCAGTTATTACGGTGATTTATTGTACCGTGTTTTAGAAATACGTCATGCACATGATTAATCAATTTTAATTTTGACGTTTTGAGAGTTTATAAATTAGTTGATCGAATAAGTAAGGAGTGGAATTTTGGGGGGCAGATAGGGGAGGTTGGGTGGAGGAAGAGGAGGAATGCCCTATATTTTGTAACAATTAAGAAATTATTTATATCAGAATCGGTCCCAGGGAACATTTATATTGTCACCCACGCCTAATAAAAACAGCAGGAGTGTGAAGAGGAAGAAAGATAGTTGGAAAGGGACAGGGAGGAGGGGATAAGGGGGAGGCAATGGAAATTAATGGGCAATTGTCAGCAGAAATAGTCAAAATTATTGATATTTAACCATACTGTGTCCATGGATTCATGTTATTTATTTCCTTCTTAAGCCCAAGCGGTTAATTTGCATGAGAATTGTGCATGTGCATAGCGATCCATCAAATTTCCCACAGGTTTTCTTTTCAGCTTCATATACATCGCACTGAATTTTCTCTGCGCCCCAGTGATTGCAAACATTCTTACTTTGTTGTAATACACGTCATTTTCTCACATGAATCGCGGGAAATTATTGCAATTCGTTGCTAAAAAGTGACAGTCTATAAAGGTGTTTTCTCACGTTTGACATCACAATTACAACGATCGGTTGCACATCGGGAGTTCGGTTTTTGTTGATTGAATTCATACCTTGTTAAACAGGTTTCTTGACAAACTCGTACTATATTGAATAATAATGACTGTCAGAATTATTGATGCATTCTGTCCATACAAACACTTAATCCACTCTTTTAGATGAAAATGTTCTTTTTGTTGTTGTAAAGAGCCATGGAAAATAAAAGCGTAGAAACAAGCCTAGGGCAGGACACTATTTGGGGGGTGTCGTACACTGCGGAGATGTGACGGGGTTTAGTATCTCCCATCGTTTCCCTGTTAATGTCTGAGTATGGTCTGAGGTCAGTAGGAGTGATGTATTTTATATGATTATTGATGGTTTCATTTGTCCACATGTCCAGATATTATCATCTCTGTCAGGTCCAGTGTTATTTCATCTGTTAAGCTGTCGTCTGCCCTCCTATGCACACTAAAAGTAGAAACCAGAAAATGACATCTCAATGCCGCAAACAAAATTGATGTGATAGTATATGTACTAATATATTTAATATAAATATACCGTTAACAGGAACACATCACGAACTGATATTGTCAAAATCCCCGAATCGTCAATACTAGACACAGAGTATTCCGTGTTATCCAATCTTATGTGAGCTCTCATCGTCTTGAGGAATTCAATTGGTTTAAAAAAAAACCCTCATTTTTACATGTATTTTACAATTTGGTTTGAAAAATTATGTAATGTTGATGAAGACAAAGCCTTACTTTCACTCAAGTTGAATGTTCAATTTTTTTTTTAAATTAGAAACATCTAACCATATACTAGTAAATGTGCAAATACCAAGAAACCAAGAAAGGGCAATACAAAACAAAAAGAAGACATACCAGTAAACAGAATATCACATACACACTACATTTATCGATTTATGTTTAGGAAAGAAGTGAATTCGGTCCCCGAATAGGAGGTAAGGTCAGACACAGGGAAAAGTAAGATTATCCTGCTTTTCAGTAACGTCAGTCATATTTTCTGCTTTTTAGTAACATCAGTCATATTTTCTGTACATCATGGGATAAGTTTCACGGTTCTCTATCTAAACTGGGAAAGGTTATAGTTTATATATCTGTACAATTATAAACGAAAAAAAACCGTTCAAGAAAGGTCATACTGCATGATCATACAGCGTAGTGTTATTCTTCTGGGGTTTCTCTATTCATTGACAAGTAATTATTGTATTGAATATTTCATACTAATGAGTAAGACGAAATTCTGAATGAAACAAAAAATGCTATAAAACCGAATGCCGTTCAGTCTCTGGTCATAAAGGGGTTATCAAAAAGGCATAAGTTTATTTTTAATTGATGGTGTTTTTCCTTTGTTGAAAATATACTTTCCTTGAGTAGAATAATAAAGTTAAGTATCACTCCATGACAGTATATTGATTTATTGGCAGTACAGATCGTTGTCATGGTAGTCAAACCAATCCTGTTACTTCCTGGCAACAAGTTTTCACTGTTTTCTATATTAGAGCAAACTTCCCAAAAGTACCCCGGAAGCATGCAGGGTGAAAGCAGATGAAAATTAAGTTAATTCGGATGTCTGCTACCTCAATAAAAATCACTCTTGTTTGTCACAGGCTGCTCAGTTGTTCACAGTAGATTTTATACATTTCTATTATCGATTCCTTCAGGTAAGTCAAGCGGGGAAGAAGTCCCCTTGGTGACCTCGTTTGAATGAAAGGTTTTAATGATGAGGTGCTCAGAATCCTCTGTTAATAATTGATGAGCATAGCCTACAGAAATTTGTCTTTGCAAAATACACCGATTTCACTGTGTCGCAATTTCTGTAAATTATGCAGGTGATAGTACACATTCAGGTAGCATATAGATGGGCTATCAACAGATGATTACATAAAAGCCAACATATTGTAAGAGTTACGTTTGGCTTTGAAATAAATGAAAAAGAGAGAAAACACGGTGTGCGCTCCTATGGGAAATGCATCCAACCGAGTCTTAGGTACACTTTAAAATTTATGAAAAATGATTAGAAACACTTTGGGATTTCACCTTAATGATTCTGTGTCCGTTGGACTGTGACGCTCCAGGTATATTGCAATGTCAATGCTCCACACTATCGTGAAATCAGGAAAACATAAATGATGCAGGGATATCTTTAATCAACAAACCATGGAAGGGAAGTTTTCTTGGTGAAATTGACGCACTGCCATTAAAAGAGGCTGGGATCCTAGACGTGACAGCTTCGGGAAAAAAAGTTGCAGACGACAACGATGGATGTCTGAACCAACCTGATTATTTTAGCCAGTAAAGGATAGAAATATGATGAATTAGAGTGTATATGTGGTGAAGGAATAATTCTAAGTATCACATTGACAGCTGCTGCGACACGATATTTGTGGAAACCATCAGCGATTGCGACATGAGTTACCCGCCTTACGATATCGTAAACCTGCGGGTAAGGAACTTCTTTGTAAGTCAGAGCACATAGGACCATGGGTATAGGTGGTTCTATATCAACAATATCTATATTTGTCTGTCTGAACTCATATAAGGTTCTCAGACGATGGCTTTTTGGCTGTCTATCACTGTACCATTATGTCTTTCCGTCTTTCCTCTTACAAGGCTCTCTGATGATGACTGTTCTGGTAATCTATTTCTGTACCATTATGTCTTTCCTCTTACAAGGCTCTCTGATGATGACTGATCTGGTCATCTGTCTCTGAACATTATGTCTGTCTGTCTGTCTTTCCTTTTACAAGGCTCTCTGATGATGACTGTTCTGGTCATCTATCTCTGTACCATTATGTCTGTCTGTCTGTCTGTCTGTCTTTCCTCTTACAAGGCTCTCTGATGATAACTGTTCTGGTCATCTATCTCTGTACCATTATGTCTGTCCGTCTTTCCTCTTACAAGGTTCTCTGATGATGGCTGTTCTGGTCATCTATCTCTGTACAATTATGTCTGTCTGTCTTTCCTCTAACAAGGTTCTCTGATGATGACTGTTCTGGTCATCTATCTCTGTACATTATGTCTGTCTGTCTGTCTGTCTTTCCTCTTACAAGGCTCTCTGATGATGACTGTTCTGGTCATCTATCTCTGTACCATTATGTCTGTCTGTCTTTCCTCTTACAAGGCTCTCTGATGATGACTGTTCTGGTCATACATCTCTGTACCATTGGCTGATCATCATGGACATTGCATTGTGTCATAGGCTTGATGTTATTGGCTTAGTTTCTCTGTTTTACACTGCTTACAAATGAATCATGTACTTATATTGTCGGAATGACACATATGGTCTGACTTGACAAGCGTACTGTGACGACAGAAGTACAGGCTTTCTATCTGAATCTCTTTCTGACGTAAATACATGTATGCTTATAATAGGGAGTATATATAACTTGAATTGCGTAACCTCTGCTTACTAGTACTAGTATATGTAATAGCTTACTATATCAAAGTTCGTACTTTTTTGGATGCATTAGAGAACGATCTTGCTTATAAGCTGTACTTGTATATGAGAAATAGAGGGGTCTTGAATATATTATGGTATGAAGATTAATTTAATATCGTAGAAATTATAGAAATTATTTCAGTCAATGATTTTAGTTTTGATATTCGCACTGAAGTGTCCTTTCATTGCCATAGTCAGATAGTTGGCCTTTCTATATCCTGTTTTGGGGAGAGAGAACATAAACTAATCCTTTTTCAGAAGGTGAAGTCATTCAGGTAGATCTATACATAAAATCTTAAAGTGAAGATGTGTTTTCTCAAAAGTATTTTAATTGAACTCATTGAAGCAGTCCGCAACATGTTACACTTCGCAACGCCTGTGCCCATCGACGGCAATGACGTTCAATTTAATACATGTAGTTTAATTGGAGGTTTCCATCTACTGGTAATTTCATTTTTTTTTTTTCGATGTCATTAGATAGATGGCGTTACTTTTACCATTGAAACCTAAAATTTAGTGTTTCTTTTTCCTTTGAATCCTTTGTAGGTTAAAACACGTTTACTCCCACATTAAAACTTCCACAGTTCCCTACATATGAGCATTAGTCATTCATATGTTTTAAAATGAATTATTCCGAAATGTACACCTTCAGGGTTTTCTTTTAATTGAGAGGCATTAAGAGTTTGATGGATAGAGAAAATAAGTGTTGAACATTGTATTAATATTGGTGATTGAAAGTAAAATCATTTTGTCGAGAAAAAAAAGCTGAGAAATTGACAAGCAAGGCTTAGCAAGCTCGATTAGATGAAACTGTTCCTAGAAGTCTTTGAATTATATTGAATGCTCGTCTTAATAAGAGTCTTGATGGATCGTCATAAGGCAATAGGCGAGACATGCTAGCTGACAGTACACAAACACATTGCTGTCTGATCCCGTCTTGATAGTGAAATCTAGTAAATAGATATAACAACGTTTTGAAATTGAATTTTGGCATTAATTGCTGTTATCTTATTTTCATGGGTTTTTTACTGATTGGTGAGGGGGGCATCTGTATTCTGGAGGAGATATGCTGCCATTCAACAGTTTCCGGGGCCAAATGTGTTTGTTTGAAATTAACTTTAGATAATGGTTACGTTTATTAGCCTCCCGATCTTGCTTGCATGTCGTGTGTTTCCCCGACGTAATTTGAAAAGCTCAAATAGCTTTAATTTCGTTGCGAAATTTAAGAGAAGATTGAATGAATCTGGGATGCCTCAAATATACTTGTACTGGTATTCACGAGTAATGAAGTCATTTCTAAAACGTGTTCTCATGATAATAGAATTTATCCCCTTGAAGTTTTTCTAGGAATAATTGATTTCAAACCTAGAACTGCTAGCTGTTAAATTAAAATGAAATCATATGATACCAATGTCACATATGTTTAGCCAGAATGATATTGTTGCTTCAGTCTCTTCAGAAAACTTGCAAATTTTATTGATGTCAATATACATTGTATAATGTATAGGCTTGATACAATTTTTGTACATCTCTATTACTGAAACATGGAGAGACGGCTAGTCTGGCATTGAAACTACACAGATGACCTTGTAAAACATACATTAGCGTGTGATACTCTAGCATTTGAGGCTGTGTTTTGGGTGATTGGTACAGACGGGGAGGGGGATATGTGGTGTTAAGATAACATCGCCGGTGGTTGATGGCGGATTCTGCCCTATCAAAGCATCACTCATCTGCCGATCTTTATCAGGAGCTACTCGTAAGCAAGCAGATAAGCTTTCAAGAATGAAAGATTTTTTTTCGAGTAGAACGGCATCTGGAGTGGAAGTTGTTAAAAATGCCCTCAGTGTCAAACAGAACTTATCATTATAAAGTCTTAGATAATACAATATGTTCTAATTACAGAGAATAATTGTGCTCTTCGGATTTCATCTAAAAAAATCCCTTCATTTTGTAACAAGTTTCTAATGTTACGACTTACGTGTTATTTTTTGCTTCAGATCAATGAGTATATATAGACTATTTTAGAATATATGTGTTGAAATACGTCACAATCAATGTCGCCTTTACTCTATACACCTGTACAGGACCAACCTGTGGTGATATGTTCAATTATTGCATTACTATATATACGCCATTTCAACGGACCATTAAAGATCTGTGTCAGTCAGTGTGCTCCTCATCCACCTTGATAATTACGTAAATAAAGTGTCAGTTAAACAAGAAGGGAGGATGGTAGCCCTATATTATAAATTTTCCATCCTCTATCAGCATTTTGAAATTTGAATTTATAAAAAATCAAGCTCGTGTAAGAAGAGTTGTTGGGCAAGTATAGTTTGTCATAGGTTTAGATGTTCGTTTGAATTTGAATTTTTTACCCTATATATTTTGTATTCTGTCGTTTATTGATGGTGCCCACATGTACGATTATGTCGATAAACCTAGAACTACCCTCCACCTCATCCACATGCTTTATTCAAAGTCTCGGAATCGTTTAAAAAATCTGACGGCTTCATATTTCTTTGTCCATAGTGTTCATTAGAGTGTGGAATCACACAGATTCACAGCATGGTAAAACATTTCCTGCCGTTTTATTATTTTGACTCGGAACATGAACCCAAAACCTGTGGTTCTCGATGCGCGTAGGTCGTCCCCTTAAAATGACCCTATCTCTAATATCTACTGTCTAACGGATGTTTGAGTATGCTTTTGAAAGAAAACACCGACAGCACAAATATACTGTCATTAATTCATCAAAAATCTTTTAATTTAGATCCGTTTCCATAGAAACGTAAAATTATATATTTTATCATATACAGAACAGCTGATAGAGATTAGAAGTCCCCGGCACTGGTAGCTTTTGATATTAGAGCGCCCTCATCCACGGGGGATTTGTATCCTGAATCAAAACCTAGCAGATTACAGTGTGCAACCGTGTTTATATGAAAAAAAATCATTAATACGTATGTTTTGTCCGTCCGAGTAATATACTATTTGACTTCTCATCTATAATGATTTAGCTCGTACTTAGCCCCTCCCTGTGTAGATTTGATGATGGTTATCTATTCTCTACTTCACATATTTTCGTAGTCTTGTAAAGTACATTTTCGTGATATGACTTGACTTCAATTCTTGTTGAAGCAATTTATCGCATTTACCATGTGAGTGTTTACACCTCCACCTTACATTTGTTTGTTCTGAACTTAGCAAAACCAACCTAGACAGAGACCTGTTTAAAAATCTGTCTGATTTATCGATCACCTCTCTACATTGATTAAAAGTGGATTTTAATTTATTGACAAAAGATAAAAAACAGTGATTCAATTGATCACTCTATAATCCACATTTATCCAACGCCATTGGCCAACGTCTTCACTAATGAGGGCCAATAAAACATATAGAGTGAAGAGTTATTGCCCTTGAGTAATTTCTACTGTTGAGTGAAGGGTCCTCGACGAGAGGCTGCTTTATTATTATCGTTCATTTACGATGGTCATTGATTGAAAAAGATCAACTACTCTTGTCGCTTGGACAGCATTGCACTTCACATCTATCAATCATTTACAAATTGTATACTGAATTGTTTTATATCACTTTTGATCACTATCCTACGAGTTTTAATCATCTTTCTTTTGTCTATACCCCTCTTACATCCCTAATTCTGAAAGGAACGGGGAATGGAAAGACACGTATTAGATGATGAGAATTTAGAGGAGTGGTCTCCATGTGGACATTGACCTTCCTGTCACGCCTAAATTTATTATATAAATTATATTTTAATATATTATATTTAAAAAATTCTTGCAAATGATTCGCAGGAAATTGAAAGCTGGGCTCCACGTGCTGGAATACAACCTTTCCCCCCCCCTCTTGCCCCGAAAAACCTCTAGATCTGTGATGTATGAAAAATTGACATTAACGCGCTATAAAATAAGGCTATACTAAGAATTGATGTATCAAAAATTATCTGTGTAAATAAAATACATGGTCGATGATACCATCGTTTGCAATAGTCGATATCTCCTCTATCATTCAGTACAGACAGGTAGAAATGGCTCAATATATTATAATGCATACAAAACGAAGATATTCGAAGTCGATATCATATTTTCATTTTTATTGCAGACGACATATTAGTTATCAAAATGTTCAATCAATCAGACATGAAACATTGAAGACAAATTTGTATCGCTTCATTCATATCTTGTGTCCTATACTGTCAGATGAAGCCTTGAGGGGTTCTGTAAGAGAAATATTGTGAGAAAATTGGACAATCTCGGACAGGACATGGTTCCCTGGAGATTCAGCAGCTTTACTGATGCAAATCTTATTTAGTGTATGACAGCTAAGTTTTGGCGAGATAGGACATGATTTCCCTTCATTTTGTTATAGATTCAGTATGATTTTATTTTCACTGTAATGAATAGTACTAAAGGGCTATTCTGGAGAGATGAGCATTATTGGGAATGTAGGAGTTGCTTATCCCGAGAGTGTTATTGGGAGTTGAAGGTGGGCAGAAATCACACCAAGCTTTTGTTTCGTAGAACTTGGTTATCTTTCATATGTCAGTCGTTGTAAAGGAATGTAACAATTTTAGGTAATGACGAAGTCTACCCGTCATTTACTGTGTCTGTCTGTGTGTGTGTCTGTCTTTGTGTCTGTCCATCCAAATACTATAGTAAGTGTAAAATAATTTTGCTCTTCTCTGTATCGAAGGGGAGGAACCGAGAGTTGAGGGATAAATCTAAAACCTTGGATTTTTTCTAAGACTTTTGAGCGAGTCATTGGGTACAAAAGATCTCTCCTATTAGATCGGATTTGAGTTTAGTACTCCCTAGCTACTGTCGTGCTAACTGTCTGTATCTTGGCTTGTGTAGCATCTGAAGCCCATCATGTTTATGACCCTAAATATTTTAGTCCCCATCTAAATTATTGATAAGCTGGTGCTTTATCGGACGATGTAATTAAGCTCTGTCACATTATGTATAGCCTTGTAGCGGCCATTCGTGTTCGAATCTTTTCGTGTTAAGGAATGTTCTGGGCCCATCCCATATACCATAGCTACTGGTCTCATTCATTATTCAGCAATAAGAAAGCAAACACGTCTGCCAGTGATATTCCAGTAAAGTAAAACAGTAATATCGTGAAACTTGTTCAGATAGTCGACTGTAATTTGGCACTGGGGAAGTCTTAATTACTCCGGCATCATGAAATATTACTAGGATGTTCCCGGGATGGTGCAACATGGGAAAATGGGGTCTGCTTAATTCATTTGATACAGATCAATGACCGTTGTTGGGGCGAGCTTTGTTTCTTTTAAGGGATCACCGATCTGAAGATCGATAATTTGATTGATTTTATATTGCGCGAAGCTTTGCATCACATCTCCCAAATGCTTTCCAACTCTATTGATTGAGACATATGTTCAAACACTCTATTGATTCTGATGTTTAATGTTGTTTACGCGACATTATTGTCTCAGTTCGGTCGTGAATACCTTCAATATTTTGATTGATGCCTGCAATGTTTATTTAATTTCATTACTTAATAATCACTTGGTTGATTATTCTCCTTGTTGCTGTAGTTGATGGCGTGTTAATGTCGATCTATCTCCATGCCCATCATTTCGTTGGAAGCAAACTAGCTTAGACCAAACAAGTTTACCTTTAGTGATACATGCATGAAGGATAGATCATAAAAAATGTACATAGAAGAGAGGGTCTTGAAACCGTGTCATCAGTTCTTGCCCAACTGAGAAATTTCAATGAGATCAGCCCCTGATATTTTTTTCCTCAATTCATCCACAAATCGTAACAAGGGCCCTTAAAAAGCTATACAAATGCAACCGAGAGAAAGACAATTATTTTGGCTCAAGGCTCTGGCCCAATGACCGACAGGTCAATCACATAGTCAAAATGTAAATTTGATATACAATAAAGTTCATGTCTATATTGGTATGAACTGTGAAGGGTACTTTGACAGCCAGGAAAAGATCTGTTGTAACTCGTGCTTAGGTTCTGAAGGTCTTGTTTCGTTAATGCCATGTGCAATTTTGTGCCATTGACCATGTAAATGATAAAACTGTTTCAACTTCATCGAAAATTTCTTGTCAGAATGTCCTCGGGTAAAAAAAGCAAGAAAATTACAGCAACCTTCATTTGAAGCCATGATCCAAAGAAGGCCCAAGCTCATTATTGGCATCAGGAAAGCGGCTTATAGTTATTTGACATGTAATTACGGCCTCTACAGCACGACTTCTGTTTGTAATGATACCTGTAGACAGAGGCCTGCGGACTGCAGCTCAATAGATTCACTCATGCCAAACAACCATAAAATCTCCGGAAATTTTACATTATATAAACAGTTTACTAGACATTGGAGTAGCAAAGCTATTAGCAGTTTCGTGCATTGTTCAATCCGACCCACTTGGCGATTAGAATACATATTCGATTGCCAAAGTTTCCAGATGCTGGTGACCCTTGCTGCAGAATACATGCATCTATACATCCGCCCCACCTAGGTATGCATCCCATTTAGCAAAGACATGCACATAAATGATATTTCCCTCGGCGAAAATGAATTGCATATCTTATGTCGCCCTATAGTGTTTCCTTGATCCATTCTAGGATAGCCCTCGTTATTTAGTGTAGTGTTACATAATAATACCACTGACTACACTTAGTGATTTATAAGTGTTCTCATGACAGGGTAATAGGTTCTGCAATAAATGTTCTTTTTAAAGCATGAAAGTTGATTCTCGTGTACAACACAAGTTCTGAGAAAGTTGAGATGTATCGTCTGACATATGGGCCATTTCGTGGATTTATAAATAGGAATTTACTTTAATTGGCAAAACACTAGAAACAATCTTTGGACTGTCTTTGTTACCAATTCATAGCTAAGACTTTAAAACATGTACGTTTTAAAGTTTGATATTCCATCCCATTGCATGCACCATCTATTTGCCGAAGCAAATCAAACAAAAATACATAAAAATATAGAAAGACAAGATGCCGATCTAAAAAGACAACTTTCGTTGTTTTACAAGGTTTTGTTGAGCAATCAAAATGATCAATCCATTATTATCTACATAAAACGGGCTCCATATAGACCAACAAACGCAATGCAAGGGATATTGTCTACATGTATTTTAAGCTTTATTTAGTTGTATTGGAAAGTAGTTCAAAGTACATAAAATTTAGAAAAAAAAAGACGTACTAATAAAGCCTTAGATTTGAGTTCAATATTTAGAAAATAAAAGAGAGATGAACCTATCTTGGTCTGTTCCTCATTAGTTTAATGTTACCTAATACATTTTCCTATAATAAAATAAAGCTTACTATACATGTAAGAACTACTGATAATGTCTGTAACCCACCATATATTGATTGGTAGTATATGATTGGCTATGATAGCCTTGTTGACTGATACATTACCACGTCACCTAGCTATGACCTCACCAACATTTGGACCTCATTATGTAATAAAAGGACCTTATGTCTGTAATCTATTTCTGCAACGTCTACCTACGTACACGGTAAATTATCTTTATTGGCCATCAATCATTAGGAGAAACCTTTTACCTTTTAATAAGGCAAAAAATATAATTAATAAATAAATTAATAAAACTTTGTGGAAAAAAGGGAAAAGGGCTATCTCATCAATAAAAACAAATAACGACCCCCTGGCATATTGTTTTATTTCCTAAGAATACTTTCATGATAAGCAGAAGAAATGATTTTAGTTTAACTGTTTGAGAACAAATCAATATGATCTGTGTAAGTAGTGCGCTGTTTCATATCATCACGGTGTCTTCATTCCCTTCCTTGTTTCTCCAGAACAAGCACCGAGCCGAGATCAATATTAGTAATTGTTATTTCTCCAAATAATTTACCAAATTTGATTATGAAAGCGCTGTAAATAAGGAACTCGGGATGTTAGCATGGCAAGGTGTCAATCATTATCTGCGACTTAACGTTTTTGTACGACTAATCAGGCTATTGCAGACTTCTTCCGTGGAGGGAAAAGAAAGCAAAATTAGCCTTCATGTTAAAATATTCATACGGAGAAAAATATTAGCTCTTGCTCTGTTGGAAGTCGAGAAAATCAGGGCTACTTTTGTTTACAATAATTGCCTTTTTATATTTTATGAGGCGATGAAAATTTGTTAGAGATTGGCTTAGTTGGCCTTGCTTGCCGGGTGTTCCGTTGTCGCCCGCACGGGATTGTAAAGCCAGAATAAGTAATGTAGATCCATGGCTTTATAACCGAGCTTACTGTCCCGTGCAGAAAACAGAAGACAAGGGAATTGTAAATTATTGACTATGAAATATAATTTTCTCAAGCTCTTGTTACCTTACTTCCATATCAATTCGGGAGATGGTGCACAAATATCAAAGTGAAGAATCATTACATATTTTAGTGTTAAAATTTTCGGATTCCACATCAGAAGGCTTCTACGCAAAGAACTTGTTCAGCTTCCAATCTTACATACATACGCTAGGTTTTATTCGGTCGTTAGAAGCTGAGAAAACTGCACACACAATTAAAACACTCGTTATGTTTTTTGATATTACAGATGGAAATCTAAAATTGTCGGTCAGGCATGCTTGGAATGTTTTATTGCAATATTTACGTTATCATATGGTTGACATGACATGTATTCCAACAGAAAACAAATTTTAATAGAACTTTTAAGGGAAAAGTCTGGAAAATTGAAAAGATTAAAATTCTTAAGATGGATGGAAGATAGAAAGAAAAAAAAGATAATACAGAACCGATAAGACTCAGAAAATGGCGTGCGAATCCGGATTTGGTTAACCACCTGAGCTTTTCTCTGAATAACATTTCCCCATAGCTTCACAAGCCTCCTATAGAGTTTCGGAATTTAAGGAGAAAAGAGAATAAATATATTGACTCAATAGAGTAACAATGATATTGATGACCCTTGGTGAGCGACAAATCTTTGCTTGGAGAAGCAATAAAGCACAATCATTTGCCTTAATGCTTTTCTGATACAGCCTAGGTCCATGACAAGTCTTGTTAACCAGCTGGGCCATGGTATTGATCCTACAAGGTAATCGTCCCAGCTCCTAGGGTCTATTAGCGGGGACCGGTGATACGGTACCACGAGCTGATATCTATGGGATGATGTAGGGATCCCGCCGGGCTGTGTAATATGCTTAAATATGGTGGGAGGAATTCTATTGACAAATGGGCCGTACCGGAGCTTGATGATGTTACAGAAATATCAAATTGATTACTAAACATCTTTTATGGACTGGTGCATCAGTTTCAATGTTATCTTATGTATACAGCAACTCTACCCCTTTACACTATTTATGGCGGTACAAATCGATCCCCTAAGATCGATTATCGGTCCACGCTAGATATAAAATCTATCGATGTCTCCTCATTGCGAACTCCGATTTCATATTCGGTATCCGACACGGATGCATCGCTCAGATGCCGAGATTTCAGACACCAACTAATTGAGATAATTGAATAATTGATAGATGGCTTTGGGGTCTCCTTACCAATCTCATTTGATTTTGACACGGATAACTACCGCATGCAAAAAAAAAAAAAATGTAAGCCTGAAGCTCGGCTATCTGATAGTGCTATCCATACAGATTTTTATTGGCGGGAATTTGGTTGCATGTTATCAGCGATCATATCGATTCCAGACTATTTCGTTCTCGTCATAAAGACGACAAAACAATACCTATATAGATCATGAGAACCGCTTTATGAAATTTTGATGACTCGTCAATGCGTTGCAGATGTTGCTTTTTTGGACACGATCGTTCTGTTGATAAAATTGATTAAAATAGAAGCGATATCATTTCTGGGGACTAAATAATTCAAATTTTTACTAGATTTGTTCTTAGACATGTTTGTCATACCACTTCACTTTAACAATCTTTATTGTGTAGGTGATTCGTCATCATGTCTTTTCGCCCTGTAGCACAGGAGCGTAGCCATTTGAAGTACCCCAATCACTTAGCCCATTTCTCTCGGCTGATATGAGAATGGAGATACTTAAAGCCCTATTATTCATGATCATAGCCAGTTGTAGTATCTAGTACCCAACGAGTTGTTTGACGCACAGAGGCGTACCTAGAGCACTAACTAACTTCGTCCTCCATGTGGGGTTCCATACCTTAACATGACAGACACCCATACCTTAACATGATACTCATACCTTAACATGACAGACACCCATACCTTAACATGACAGACACCCATACCTTACATGACAGACACCCATACCTTAACATGACAGACACCCATACCTTAACATGACAGACACCCATACCATAACATGACAGACACCCATACCTTAACATGACAGACACTCATACCTTAACATGACATGACACGTCGTAATAATGCATCGTTGTTACACATAATAGTGATACATCGTACATCTTACTTGATCCCAACGCGATCTCACAGCAGCTTATCTTATGCTCATTAAGTGATCAGAACCTTGCTGTTTTCATCATAAAGCGGTATGCACATTAACACAATAACATGTGTAGCCAATTTGCTATTGAATGGCATAACTTCGCATGTTTATACAGCTGCTGTCTATTATCTATCAGATTGTATTACTTTCCTATAACTATATACCACCACTTCTACTCGTTCCTTTGATAGGAGAACGAGAAAGCTAATCGTGACACACAGATTATGTATTTTTGTTATGACACAAAAGTGTTGTTTACAACAGTTGTAAAGTTGTTATGTGTGGAAAGAAAAGTATTTATATATAATCTTCCTTCTTTCGTCTTTAAATGAAAGAAAGAAAGATAGATATGTCCCTCTATAACTTAACTGTTCCTTGGTTTCTTCGTTGTTGTCAACTATACAGCGCCAGAACTGTTTTTGCGCCCTGCCTTCGTTAAGGAAATTGGAAGCGAATTCCGAAAATATGTTGCAGTATGAAATAAAATGCACATGGTAAAAATTCCACATCGGAAAATATTCATAAAAGGATATAGATGAATGATTGATTATTTGATTAGAAATTATTTTTGTCGCGAAATGAATCATAAGTACTAAATTGACAGTTATAGGAGCATAACGGACCAAGTGTTCGTTTATAACCTACCTATATGTTATTTATGACGGTCTAATTAAAATAAAACCAAATCAAAGGATGCTTGTTCTTTGACTTGAATTTTAATTTTTCCACCAGTTTCACCTCCTCGGAGTTATTTACCCTCTCTTAAAAACACGCCCTTTCAATGAAATAAATCAATCAGAATAAAAACGCCATAATTTTACATTTATGTGAAGAAATTATGTCGCATATTAACATAATTTGTTAGATTTGTTACCACGACAAAGTGACGGTCACACTTGATGACAGCAGAATTTCGGTCTATGGTTGTTTCATTTGTATGATAATTAGGAAGCGGAAAATCAAAAGAAAAACTGACGTTAGATGAAAGGTAAACAGTTATGTTGATGGAAGCTTTTACTTTTTGATGTGTTTTGTTGGTAAAGATGCTTGAATCTTTTAGATGTAAATTTCTTATTGTTGCCATGGAGAAACACCAAATTGCAGTCAAGGACAAATCATTATTTATTCCAAATGTATAAGTACTAAATGCTTAATCTGAACCATTAGAGGTTAGGTTGTTTAACTGAATTTTGATGGATAACTGCTACATAAAAGATGTGCAGTAGCGATATAAACATTGGCTTTGCTGTGTTCCAGGGAACATTGTTCCATTGCCTTATTACCCTTTGATACATATACTTGGCAGCATCTGTGGTGCCTCAAGTTGGTCCGTGGTGATTCCATAGGGGTCCAATGTCGTGTTTGCAGGCCTGCGCGCCTTTTCATGTAATATACGAGAAGATCAATATAATTTGATTAGTGACATGGACACATCGTACGTGGATGTTGTATATGTATTATCTAATTACCAACTCATAATGAAATAGTTACAATCAAACTGTTTATTCAAATGAAAATATAATTGCCTCTGCAACATGCTGAACGAGGAAGATCAATCTGCGTCAGAATTCACAGAAATAAGGAAAAGAAATCAAAAGCGAGTGTTCGATCAGAATTCTTGCAAATGCTCTATCTTTACAAGCGCCGTCTGTGATGGGATGTCTTAGAATAGGGTTGTCTATCCTTGATGTATTTTCTCTGTTTTTCGTGCTCTTTAATACCGACAATATTGGTGACATATATCGATTAGGTCAGAGGGCCTACGCTCCTGACGTTCCCAGACCCCAAATCCAAGTTGATGGGGGAATTCATCTTATTTCCCACAGTCCTTACTTTATGGCTTAGAGAAAATAGTTTTAGAGGAGAAATCTTTAACAGGAAAAGTATTTGTTTTAGTTAGAAGTGTCAGACCAAATAATTGAGATTAAGCATCGGACAAGACACAATAAAAACAAAGAAGTGGTAAAATAGTATTGGAGACCACCACTCGATGTTGATATTGAGTGCAAGTAAAGGAAGTTTAGCTGAATGTATTATAAATTCGGGAACTTAATTACCCCTTAAACGTATAGATAAAACATTACATAACCGCTCTGTTGCAAAACAACTCTTCAAGACATGTAAATCATATATTCAGTCTCCTTTGGGCGCAGCGAAGAATGCCAAATTTCTTTACCCCCGATATCAAATATTGACAATAATTTACTGTAGTGTACGTAGATGTTTTAAAGCGGCGCTTTTCTATACAAAATGCGTATTTTGGCATCATAAACCTAAAGGAATACGAGACCGAGCACGTTAAACTTGACATCAAAAGATGGAAGCTTTTGAGAGCCGTCCAATTGTTTTAGATAGTTGTATGTTCTTGCATAACACTCTGAAGTGCTTGACAACCGTCAAGTATAAACAGACCGAGATGTGCAATTGTCCTATTAGACGTAGTTAATTCCATGATTAAATAATTCGTTCTTCTTCTAGATAATTGCAATTCCTTGTGGAAACCCATCAATATCCATACTTATCCCACAGAATACTTACAAGAACGAATTGGCAAGAAGAGAAATTAAAGCATCCTTATTGTACAGATGCCGCTACATTAAATTTATTTATATCCTCTTTTTCCATATATACCCAGGAATGATACTTTACTGTGTCATCATTTTCTAGGATGTATGGTTGTATTCGTAGGATTCATTCCAAAATGTTTCTAAGATTAGAAATTTTCAAATATTAATAAAAGCACTTAACTGGCAGGGGAAAACGGTCAATGTACTTTGTATGCAGAATTTGGAAAATTTGAAGTGTAAAAAAATATCATTTATACATATAGGTCATGTATTAATCATTTAAAGAAAAATGTCATTTATATATGTTTCATAGATTCACACTCTGACATGTACAGAAGGTGTAATTTTCAATCATTAGAAAAGAAATAAAGAAATATATGTACTTGTTTTACAAAAACTTTTTATTTTATTATTCAGGTTCGAACCCTCTTTGTCAGTGGACTTCCCATGGACGCAAAACCCCGCGAGTTGTACCTATTGTTCCGGGCATACAAGGTAAAATATAGCACTGTATAACACCCAAGGCTGTCACCGGCGCCGTGCTGTTTTATCTAGGAATTCAATGTTATTTTCGACACTTTTGCATTCAGTTTTTATTTAAAAAATTCTCTATACCCGATTTGTAATGCACATCATTTCATCGTTGATATTGCACAATTGGGTAGTACTTTTAAGAAAATGCACTTCAACTTTGCAATTCAATGAAAAAGTAATACTATTACTCGGGGACGGATTAAGATTAAAATGTGTATTTCAGGGTGAATATTGTGGCTTTCATAATCAAGATTAGCCTTGTATCGCTTTGTTCTACATTTGGACTGTGCATTGTGAAGCTTTCAGTCTAGTTTTCTATTAAAACTGGATTAACATCGATTAATTTACTTTCTTTATTATAGATGGATTAAGAATTTTAAGTTGATTTTTTTTGCCGAGCTTGCGATTTTATTTGGTTCGCAGCACACTGTTTTAAAGAATTCAGTACTTTTTTTTAGATTTTTTTTTGTTTATTGATTTCGCGCGTTGTATATTTATGCATTACTATGATATGTCGTGAGCTTAATCTAATTTGGCATTTCCTACACACAAATGATAAAGATGTATCTCCATTATTCCCTCAATATTTGATTATACATGTTTAGATCCCTTCCTTATATTATCTGAATGCTACTGGATTTTATATAGATGTATTACCTTCTCCAATTTCATTTTCCCTCATGCCTGTTAGATACCCGCATCCAAAGAATTGTTACAGAATGACTATAGCTATACTCTCCTCCCGTTAGAATGACATAGATTGCATCAAACTAAACTAAACTTTTCATAAAATAATTTTCTGAAAAAAAAAATAAATATATAAAGGGAAATTGTCAAACATCTACCAGCGATCGGTTACCTAAAACTTTCAGAAGGGAGCTCGACCGGGGAGTTTGGGGGAAAAGTGTTTTGATCTAAAAAAAAATATAATGACCAAAGAGCATGTATTTGGCACACAAATATTTATTAAATGAAAGAACTATTTGTACTTTGGTTTGAAATGCAATCTATGTGTCATATTTCCATGGTAACATGTCATGTGTGTTTTAAGATTGGTGGAAGATTGTGTTCTGTTTCCAGGGTTACGAAAATGCTTTATTAAAGGTGATGGGAAAACCAGGCAAAAATAACAGTGTAAGTAGACCGTGATTGGTTGGCTGACAGCATGAAACTGTCGACCAATCAGGTCAGAGTTTGTGTTTGCACCATCACCATAGCGACCACATTGCTGATTAACATCACGTTTGATTGGCTGATTTGAAGTGATTGAAGTTTATAATTCACTAACATATATGACATGATTAACCCATAGCATGGTAGATTTTATGTTATGATGATGTGTCAGTGAGGAGAGATGTGATTTTCTGCATGTGCAAATATGTATTGAGAGAAAAGCTTGTATAAATGCGCAAGATCGGAATTATAAGACAAAAAAAGCAACAAAGCATCATTGACACATCATGGTAGTAATCTGTATATGAATGATGACATGACTAACTTTAGTTCCCGTTTGGCAGCATTCACTAATATTGAAATATTACGTATTAATCACTAATATTTCTTTTAATTTCACGATTAATGATGCTTTCGAACACAAGACTGTGTCATGTGACTGACGAAGTAAGTGTTCGAAGGCGATGCTGTAATAATATTTTATACGTAATTTCACGATGCACTATGTTGTGAACGTTCACCGCATTTTTCGTTACAGGGATATGAAGGATCACTTTTAAAAGTCACAAATAAAAATGGGAAAAACACGTCAGTAAGTATACAATCATTACAGAGACGGGTTTCTTGGATCTTTGTCTTGTGTTAACTATATACACAAATTTTCACTCTGTCGGAGACTGGAAACACTCTTTTCACTAAGAAATGCTACTGTATTGAGCATTCTTTCGATGTTGTGAGCTAAGGATACTATATTTTTCATTATTCATTAAAAAAAAAAGAAAAAAGAAATATTCATAAAAAAAAGAAGAAATATTCAGAAGCTTCTCAGACGTACCACTACGTACGTCCATCGTCCTTTGGACTGCCTGTCTCTTCTGGTCATTTCAGTATATCTATTGCATCGCCACTAGTTCATAGACAACTCCTCTCACACAAACAAAATTCTTTGCTTCTCTGATTTTATCTTTCTGTTTATTTGTCTTCATTTTTTTTTGCAAAGTATCAGGACTATTCTACACAACAGATATAAAATGTATGGTCTCATGGTTTTGTAAGGCATACGGGCACTATATCTGTCATTCCCTCACACTGTCAGTAAAATTTTCGGATGATAACTCAAGAACACTTTTAGAAGCCTAATAATGTGAATGTCACTGGTAAGAAAAAAAACTTAAAACATTGGTTCCCAGATGGATGAGGACCCAACATCCCTTTCACTAAGCCAAACCAAATTTAGATCCAACTGTTATCAGCGTATTGATTTTTGGGTCTATAGGTCAAAGATCAAGGTCATTGTTAGGATATATGAAGAGTAAATAGCAAGAAAATTTCCTGTCATGGAAAGTTGTTTCAAGAGCCAAACTTCTACAACAAGGACATATGTTCTACATTTAACACTCTCTACTTCATGGGATAATCAAAAATTCGATTTGGTGATGGTGATGTAATAAAAATGATAAAATATTAGTTTTCAAAAATATTTTTAAAATGACAAGTCAATATTTATAAAATTTGTTTGTTGGCTTTTCACATACTTTTGTACTTTGATTCTATACTATATGCTGAGTAGTATAAGCATGAGCGTATACATATACCGAGAAAGAAGTCCGTATATAATCATGTATCCTGTCATCTTTTGTTAGAAAAAATGCATTTCAGAAAAATTGTTAAATGAATTCTCTTTTGCCTATGCAATTGTAAGTTGAACTTTCATACAATAAGCCTATATCGAATATATGTAAATTTTAATATTGATATTTGTTAATGTATTTATATTGAATTGAATACTGAGTTTGTACACTAACTATTTCAGCCTGTTGGGTTCGTTACATTCAGCACAAGGAGTGCAGCAGAAGCCGCTAAGCAGGACTTACAGGTGCGCTTTGGCCTAATAACTCAGTTATTTGTGATTCGGTCGCGTGGAAAGATACTTTATAATGCCTCATTTACATGGAATGTATACACCATACCTCGATTTATCTCTCTAGCAATACATTCTGAAACAAGTTAAAATTTGTTTTTAGGGCGTGAGGTTCGACCCTGACCTACCACAAACCTTACGGTTAGAGTTTGCAAAGAGCAATACAAAAGTGACAAAGCCGAAGCAGCAAAGTCCCCAGCCAGCTGCCACCCACCCAACCCTAATCCATCCAATCACTGGACGTAAGTCGAAAATTAAAATCCTCTGGTTATAATATATTTCGTGTACATTGTTTCGAAAATTCATCTTTTAAACGCACACGTGAAGTTAATTTTAGTAAAACATGATTTCAGAATAACACAAGGGTACCATCATAAAGTGATTCTGAATTGATTGATGTTACAACAGAGTTTTTGTATTAATTGTTTGATTACTCTACATTCAACTTTTATCATACGCCCCTGAAATAAAAGGGAGATCACTGACTAGCACAAAACGGTTAAGGCTAACAGAAGCAGATTTAGAGAGGAAAATGTAAAGTTTGACACAGTTTTTGTCGAAATAAGATTTTTATCATCAAGGACTTTGTTTCTTTATTAATGGCTTTGTTGTTTTTATTTTTTTAAAATAATTTTTTATTTTTTGCTAGAATCTTGAAAATAGAGACAAGAAATCAAGTTTTTTAAAACTTTCAAAAGAGTGCAAAGCAAGTTCTTTCTTAAGAATTACTTTTAGGTATGAAAAATACAGTATCAATCCCTACTAAATCTCTCTAAACCTGCGTCTGAGGAAAAAGGTTCTGCAAGAGAAATAACTGAATTTGGTGATGTATTATCCTAGTTATTTCAAGGAATAAAGACAGCACACTGATTGGTAGAATTTGCTTTGGGTGACATATGACTTGTGCTAAGCTTCAATAATACTGACTGATCACAATTGGGAAGCTACCACAATATGTATTGGTTGGAAAAACTTGGGTAGTCAGAGATTGATAAGGACATTAATAAAGCAGTCTTTAACATACTAAAAACTCATAAAGCTCATATCATTTATAAGGAGAATCAAGTCATGCATTTATGAATGGATGTAACATTTTCATATGATCCAAAGTTTTGAATCAGTGTAACAAAGGAAAGTATTCAATCAAAGTATTTAAATAAGATTTTATGATACATTTTTATAATTTGCACAAAGCCTAATTAATATTTTGTCCTACAATTTTTATATTGTATTTATCCATTACGTGCACATTTTAAATAATTTTGGTGACAGTATATATATACATATATATCCTTGTGTGATATTTTTTATGGTGAAGGTTAGCGTGACACATTTTCACACGTGTGTGTTTCTCTCCCTCCACTTTCAGAGGAGTTAGGCACTGCATTTTTCCCAGGTGCTACCGAAGCATGGGCGCCACATGCCCTGGCCGCATACCCAGAGTTAGCTGCCCCTGCCACGCTCCATCATCACACAGCACTTATACAACACCCGGCTCTTGCACAAGTACCGGTACGGGTTAGTGGTCAATTTATTACCATTTACTGCACATGTGCAAAACACAAAAAAAAATTACACAAAAGCTCTGACTACAATAAAAATACACATTGACACAAATATTATGTGCACCCATGGTTCAGATTATAGAATAAACCTGATTTTGTCACTATGGTGCATCTATGTTCGAAATGTTAAATTCACTGTATCAAATTGGCTAAATGAGAAGAATACAAATTGGTAGAAATTATGCTTTAAAGTAATTTTAAGAAAAAAATGAAAATAAAAAATAAAAGGACAACTTTTAACCTCCTAAAAAGTCTACATTCTCTAAATTATGCAGAAGCAATTTAAAGAATAGCAAATTTTGCAACACATTATTCACTGTTTCAATAATTCACTGAACACTCTTTTCTCACCGAAATGTGAAAAAAAAATCCCACGAGGTTGAGGTTGGATTACTTAGCACAATGCAATCAAAATTATGAAAGAATTCAGTTTTATTTCAGCAGCTATTTTTACTGTATAACAGTGTTTATGTTGTCATTGTTGACTGTTGTCAGTATCAGAATTCCAAAACAAGGGCAATCAGCCAATCAGAATTAAGATTTGTCCACATTCTTTATTCAAATTTGAAATAAGTAAAATGATTCAGTGAAAGATATGTATACACATTAAGTTTAATATAGGAACTCTAGTCAACATAATGACAAAAATGGTGCCAAAATAGGAATGTCATTTTTAATGGAAAGATAAATATTTATGCCCAAGTATGATGTCATATAGAAAGTTACACTGAAGGCCCCATTCCACGTGATTCCTGTTTGATATTGTACAAATGTTTTGCACTTGCCAGTATTTGGTGCCAGTAAGAGTAAAGGGGTTATTTTTGCCCCAGTTGTGTGTTTGATTGTAGATCTTTCTTGTCAACCTTGTATGCATATGTCTTTATCATGTCCATTAAGTACTTAATAGTAATTATATACCCTTTAGATTTTACATCCCGAATAGAAGTAATAATTTGGTGAATTGGTTAGACTAAAACTCTTTAAAAGTCTAATATCAATTTTATACATGTATCAGAAAAATTTTACATTATGGTCAAAAGTAATTCAGAAGAGAACAATGCATGTCTTCATATAAATGCCCAGCTCCTAGATTTGCATTGTTTGACACAGTAGTTCTTGACTTTATTTTAGGAATGGATCCATCAATTTCCACAGGTAATTTTCAAACAACGTTCTTGTTCATTAATTTAAGCAAAACTACCAGTTATTTATGCCTCGTGTCTGTTTTGTCACCAAGTCATAGTCATGCTCATTTTCTTTTTAATTTAAAAAAGAAGAAAAATATGTCAAAACAAGATAGATTATGCTAAACAGGAAAGTAAAACATCTTTATCCTTATTGATTTCACATTTTAGCAAGAAAACATCAAAAACAAAAAAATGAAAAATCAATGTCATTTGTGCTGAGAGATGCTAGCTGTAGAGATTCATGACTTTGGTGAACATTTTAATGTTGCCTCACAATCTTAGCGTAGTATATGTCATGTCCGCTGTGTTATAACATCGCTACAAAGTGTTGATGCTGTAACAAAAGGTATAACGTAAGACGGATCAAATCAATTATTTCCTGGACAGATTTACTTGCTGCTCAACACAGTATTTTCCATGCACATCTTGTATATGATGCCTTCTTTTTTCCCCCTACATGTCTGCTTTCTTAAAACCAAAAATTCACGCTGCAAAAATTGGCACATTTTAAAAATAATGCACAAAACGAGACTGATGGAATGTTTTCATTTTCTCATGTTCTAGGAGTGGATACAATTCATTCCACAGGCTCAGGTAAAATTTAGTTGTTAGTAACCCCATCTCAAACCACAGATCATTCAAAGCTCCAACCAGCAATCAGGTCTATTCCTATGTGCACATTGGAAAAGAATTATCCACAATATATATTTATCTCTGTGACAAAAAATCTTGCAAACTTTCCATGAAATTTCTGAATTCTGGACAAAATTCAGGAAATTTACTCCAAAACTGAAAATTAAAATTGAAAGGCAAAAATATGAGAGAAGTAATTTAACTGCACATGATTATTTTTCTGTAATTATCAGCATATAGATAATATGTCTAATTGGAGGCCAATAAAAAGAGGAGCACAACTTTCATGACTTGGTGACATTTTGTCTGTTAGCACCGCTGCATCCATTGTCATTATGCGCAATTCTTATTCAGACATCTCCATCAAAAATTCTATTATGAACACTCTTATTTCAAGATTGTAGGCGTGCCTGTGGAATGTGCATGAACATTTTAATGGTGAAAGGACGATGCTTTTCATTTGTTGATTTAACTGCATGGTAATATGCAAAGTTTGGAGATTCCAGTTTGTTTGACCAATCGGGTTCAGAATGATTTAAGCTGAGATATTTTGATTTTCCAACTGGAGTTTAAATTTCAGATTTGAAGCGGACTGTGTCCTCTTTATAATATTTTTCCTGGCATCTTTTTACAGTTTCACACATCTGTGTAGAATAATCACTTTATTATAGATACTATGCTTTATGAATGCATGATTTGTGATATTTTATATCATATATGAATTTCTTGTCACTGTGAATGACCAAAAAAAGGAAATAGAAAAAAAGCATCAATATATAAAAAAAAAAAAACATATTTATATGACAAAATTAAAAACTTATCTTTTTGCAACAAACTCAACCAAATTTTAAGAATATTTTGATCTTGTTTTTCTGTTTTTTTGGTTATACACAGTAAATCACTGATAGATGATGCCTGTCTATTTCAGCACTAATGGCCAAACTTTGTATAGAGCACTTTTACATAGAACCATTCCACCTGCAGTGTTTCCTCTTTTACTGAATCATATCTATGAAAGCCCTCCTAAATTCATGCTTTGTGGGACTGCACTCTATTATATTTACTGCATCTTAATATATACATTGCTTGAACTAGTTCTAATCCCAAAAAGGTGAGGTGGAACGTCTCCACAAAAGACTTTGATGTCAAAAATTTACTAACTCCTTTGTCCAAAATATATTTTTATGTTGAGGGTTGTAGGGCTGGCCCGTAAGAGAGGAAATAAGGCAGGTATAACAGTCAGACTGCCCACTTTAAGGCTTGAGATAGCGCCTTAATGCTGTGTGCATATGACCTAAGGTAGCTAGCAAAAGGCAGTGCATATAAGGGGCCTTGTAGCCTTGGAGTGCAGTGGTATGTCATTTACATATACTGGAAAACAAGGAGATACCACCAGGTCACACAAGATCATACTACTGCATTCTGATCCCAGGCCTTGTGCACTTGCTGTGCTTATAGGAAAAGCTCTATACAGAGTTTGTGACGTGTTGTTACTGTATTAACAGATCCATCACCCGACTGTTGTCGCACCCCCCCAAGCTGTGTCGGCCGCTCTGCCTCACCCACCTATTGCCGCCACGCCTATTTTAACTAGCCCTCTTAGCACAAATATCAGCAACATCACTTCACCGGGCACGATTCAGGTCCAGACATCCCAGACCAGTACCCCTGGGGCGGGCACTTCAGCCATGTCGTCTCTACAACATAACTCGCCATGCTCAACTTTGTTTGTGGCCAATCTTGGCCAGTTCTCCTCTGAGCAAGAGTTAAAGGATTTGTTTAACAGGTAAGATGACTCACTGACTTTAATAGTCAACTAAGGAAGCTCTTAGCTTATCTGCATTGATCCCATTTACAGCCAATACTGCTTGTAATGGGCATTTTACTGTAGTAATTGGAGAAGTCAGCAAATGCAGGTGAGTGGTAATGAAGAAATAAGACGCTTATGAAGGAGAATACCGACTAATAGTGATTATCATGTAAGTATGCAGCGAAGCCCTACAATAATGATGCCCATCCTCAAGAATTTATACTCTGTGAAAATGGCCAGAGTCAAAGAAAAGGATGATATTGCTGAATCAGACACTAATTTAATGTGCTGCTGTGTTTGAACATCAAAGGTCCACCTTATCCAGTCTTAACTTTGTGGTCTTTCAATACGGCTAAATGATCAGGCTAAAGATTCATTCTACTGATATACTTCAATCAAAGTCTCAATTTCAAAAAAATGTTTAAATTATTTGTATCTTTTGTTCTTGTAAAGGACAGTTAGGTCAAATAAGATTAAGAAAAGAATTTTACTGATTTGTAAACTTATGAAATTAAATTAAATTTGTTGGTAATTAGACATTCAACTGTGACTTGTTTATTTCAATAATTTTTTTAGCACAATTAGAGTTTGTTCTGTTGCTATACACATATTTAAACATATATAGCCAACAAAAAGAGCACCTTGAATGACTTTTATTTTGGTCTTCAAAACAAAACTTAGTTCACTGCACAAAAACAAAGTTTAAGTTACTTTTTAGTACTACCTTACAATGCTTCAAATCTTATATACCTTTTTAACTGATCAGAGCACATTGTTGATATGCCCTCAAAATAAAACAAATTGGCATGCCAAAAAGAGGTTAACCTTACTCCACGCAACTGCGCAGCACACTTCCTTCCCCTGTACCATAACAAAATAACCAAGAGCTCAATATGCAGCTTCTTCCGTTACAAAAACGCATGTAGTGCTGCTGCTGACACCAGAAATTTGAGTTACAAGCTCCCTACTTGTTGTAGATACCCAGTGTGTGAAAAAGGTAAGTGTGGATTTTACCTCTCCATCTAGAGTACCACATGTTCTGACAAGAGTTATATTGTTACTATTAGACACTGGAGCACCCTCGTTCTGTAGGTGCACCTCCAGACAACATTGCTTGGAAAGAGTGCAACAAATTTATTTCACATTCCACAAAGCATTTACTGTCCTTGTATTTTATTGCTGTTGACAAGTGGTTAGGTCTTAAAGGATGGGAAAGAAATTGAAGATACTTATTTTGTCCACTTATAGTGCACATGTAGTACATGATGGAATACCTCAACAGATTCCATGTTACAGTGAACTGGTACATGTATGTGGCAATCGGATATAGATATGTAAAAGGTCCATTCAAATGATTGTATAGTTATGGTTTCTGTTCAATTTCCCTATTTGGGAGTGAAAAATTGTGAACATCTTAAGAAATGTACTAAATGACAGAAATAAGTATTGAAGGGAAAATTGAAGAAACCTTCAAAGAATTTGCATTATTATAGTGGATTGAGACCAAATTGGAGCAAAGGGGCTACAGCACACAAAGAGTACAGAATAAATACCCCCTCACTTATAATACATAAACACTTTATGTAGTATAAGTGGAGGGTGAGGGGGGGGGGGGTTTATTCTTTACTCTTTGTGTACTGTAGCCCCTGTGATTGGAGACAATTTTTAAAAGAGCTATTAAAAGACTCAACAGCAAAATGAATCAACATGATTAGAAAGGAAATGTGGATTAAACAAAAAGAAAGAAGTAATCTGAAAAATGATACATGTTTATTATGACATCAGGATAATGCAGGAATCATGCGATGACGTGATAAACATTACGGAATCATATGATGACCTGATTAACATTACGGAATCATACAGTGACATGATAAACATTACGGAATCATACGATGACCTGATAAACATTACGGAATCATACAGTGACCTGATAAACATTACGGAATCATATGATGACCTGATAAACATTATGGAATCATACAGTGACCTGATAAACATTACAGAATCATACAGTGACCTGATAAACATTACAGAATCATACAGTGACCAGATAAACATTATGGAATCATACAGTGACATGATAAACATTACGGAATCATACGATGACCTGATAAACATTACGGAATCATACGATGACCTGATAAACATTACGGAATCATACGATGACCTGATAAACATTACGGAATCATACAGTGACCTGATAAACATTAAGGAATCATACAGTGACCTGATAAACATTACGCGGAATCATACAATGACCTGATAAACATTACGGAATCATACGATGACCTGATAAACATTATGTGGAATCATACGATGACATGATAAACATTACGGAATCATACATTGACCTGATAAACATTATGTGGAATCATACGATGACCTGATAAACTTTAAGGAATCATACAGTGACCTGATAAACATTACGCGGAATCATACAGTGACCTGATAAACATTATGGAATCTTACAGTGACATGATAAACATTACGGAATCATACAGTGACCTGATAAACATTACGGAATCATACAGTGACCTGATAAACATTACGCGGAATCATACAATGACCTGATAAACATTACGGAATCATACGATGACCTGATAAACATTACGGAATCATACGATGACATGATAAACATTACGGAATCATACGATGACCTGATAAACTTTGCGGAATCATACAATGACCTTATAAACATTACGGAATCATATGATGACCTGATAAACATTACGGAATCATACAGTGACATGATCAACATTACGCGGAATCATACGATGACCTGATAAACATTACGGAATCATACAGTGGCATGATAAACATTACTGAATCATACGATGACCTGATAAACATTACAGAATCATACGATGACCTGATAAACATTATGGAATCATGTGATGACATGATAAACATTACGGAATCATACAGTGACCTGATAAACATTACATATTGTCAGAGTTCAGATTTTGAGTGAAGATCCAAAGTACAATCTCCGGTGTATTATATAATTGTCAGCAGTAATAAAATCTTGGCAGTAAATATTATTAGACACTGTTCAGATTACCAAGTCACATTATCATACACAGTTATATAGAGTTTTGGTACCATTGCATCTAGCAGGTTAGCTGATCACGTTTGACCCTCAGTCTACTACCAATCATATTGCCCAATGTAACATGTCTATGCTCAAGTAACACTAGATTCTATTGGTCACCAGGATGTATAGCTATTTCTGGCTATATTTGTTTTTAATGTTTCTTTTTCTCTATATACCCCCTTTTCTATGCATATCTTTAACCTTTTTTCTCTCCGTTTGGTCTATCAGTAGATATACCCTTTGAATGCCACTGGCTGAATTAGAAACTATGTAAAAATTTTAGCATGGTTAGGTAATGTTTTCATAATGGTGTGTTGAAGTCAAAATTTTTGAATTTTTAAGGGAGGATCACATGGATTCATATGCTAATCATTCAGTTAGATATTTTACACTCTCATCATTGGTTTCAGTGTTCTAGTTTCTTTTACCATACTTTTTAAGTGCAGCTCTATCTTTTTTCTTGTGCATTTCATTATTTGCATCCTTATTTCTTTGTCATCCTAAGTTTTCTTGGGTCAATATAGGCATGCTTTTGCTTGACTAATTCACACCACATACGGTACATGTAATTCAGCACATTTTTCCCTCAGTTGTTGTACAACGCCATTTATTTTTCATTATAGTTATCTTATATTACGCATTTATGTGCTGGAACAAGTCATTTCTAGGGTATCACCCTTTATTCTATTTTTTTCTCATCACCTTTGTATGTGTTCATGAGCAATTATTTTCATAGGTTCTTGCATGGATGCTGCTCAACTATATATTTTTGACATTTCGTAATATCACATCTAAATTTGTCAATTTTATTCTTTCTGATACTGTTCTTTGAACTATCTTGCTTTCATCCTGTTAAAATTCACAAGTTTTTTTCCCACTTCAAAGTTTCACATATTTCATTCTTGCGAAGCAACTATGTCAGCTTCTGATAAAATATGCATGTTTCATCATTTCATCATAATACCACAGTTATACTGAAACGGATGGTGAAAGTTAAAAGACTTGTTTGAATTAAAAGGGAAAAACACAATTGACAAGAAAAAGAAAAAAATTGTATTCAATATATTCTATACATCTGAGCAAAAGTGCTTTAAAATGTCTAGTTTAGTCCAATATTAAATGAATTCGATTATTAAGAAATGTCACACACAATTTGTATTGTCAACGTAATATCTGTAAATCTCTTTTATTCTGATCAAAGTCTGAAAATCCTGTAAGAACTAAGTAATAAGATGTGCATATTTTATTTTAGTTTCCAGGGTTTCAGCCGGCTAAGAATGCATAATAAAGGAGGATCGCCAGTAGCTTTTGTAGAATTTCAGGTAGGCCTTTTTCTGTGTCTCTGTATGTATTGTAATTTGCAGACATATTTGTAGACATTCATTGGATCACGGAGTAATGCACCATATTATACATTTGTATAATTATTATTTTAAATCCCAATTTTACATTTCATCTTTAAAACAGTTTTGTCAAAGACTTTTGTGTAAAATAAGATTTTTCATACCTTACATCTCCAAGATAATTCAATTGAAAAAAAGTATAATTTTAATATGTTTTGGGAATATGTTCATTATTGCGTAATACAAGTCCAACTGTTCTTTAGCGTGTGGTAGTACCCCATGCCCTCTCTCATCATGTGGAGACATCTATTTTTCTGTGCGTTATTTAATTAGCCAACACAGTAACTGACAATCCTTGGACCCGGTATATTAAAACATTCAGAAGACTGGGAATTTTATCGTGGCATAGGGACTCTAATTTTTCCTTATTTCATCAAATATTTATGTGGGACACTAGCTAGCTTGATTAACAGAGGATTTCTGTCCAAGTTATTGAGAGTTTTATTGCATGTAACGACCTCAGATGAGAAATTAGCCCTTTTTCATCGCCCCTGTAATGTAATTGTTTGGTGGTTAATTTGCTTTGAAAGGTATTATCTTTTGTTTCATACGCCATATATCTTGTCCAAATTTTCCTGTTCATTTCTTTTGAACGGAAGAGTTACAAAAACCCAATTTATGTGTCATAAATTTATATGATGCCAGAAGAAGAGGGGCAAATGTTCCACTATATGTTGAATTCAATGCAGCAAGTTATTAACGAGAAAGTTACATTAGACTTGTACTTTTAGGAATTGAGTGGTAATCTAACTAATGGTTATCAGATTGTGAAGCAGTCGTTATATACAGCTGGAATATCCTATCTCTCATTTTAATAACATTAATTTTGTCTAATTAGGAGGAAATTGTTAGTGCACATGATCATTGCTCAATTCTCACTCATTGGCATGAATATGAAACATTCATATGGCTGTGTTAAAATCTAAGCAATTTTTTTTCCTTATCAAGTTCACTACTTCTATATTTCCGACTTAAAAAATTTCTTTGGCAGAACCTTTCGTTTTACCGTTCCCGTATTGCACTTATGTAGCGTGTAACTTAGGTCTGTGTATTTGCTATGCCTGACTTCTCTTCACCTTATCACAAAATAGATATGAAGTATTCCTTGAGTTTGTGCATCACCTTCATTCTTTTGCCTTGGATATAGCCCTGGAAACTTAGATGTCACCAACTTGCATGGAGTGAGACCAAATGGATTCATTGCTTTACTGTACAAATTCTTCAGAAGAACAGGGAGGGGGTTGGGCAATTAAATATAAGTGCCATAAGACTAAATATTCTCAAGTATGCAGTTGATTAGACCTCAGGGGGTGGGAATTTTAAGACTCAAAATATATGTGAAAGTAAAAGGCCGTTTCCCCTAACACAATATCACCTTCTTTCTTGTTCCTAGGATGTTAGACAAGCGAGTGAAGCCATGAATCGACTACAGGGTTTTGTCCTACTTTCCTCTGACCGTGGAGGAATTCGAATTGAATATGCAAAAAATAAAATGGGTGAGGTGGTGAGTGGAATTTAAACTGTTACCATGGTAACACCCAAATAAACATGCAAGTAAGGGAAATATTATTTGAATATCCTCTGGCTGATGCAATATTAAAACAACACACTGATTGGTCAAGTCTGGTCAAGGAGAAATGAATATTTTCCCTCTTTTGTTTTTTGAAAGGAATTTGAGTGGGATGGGAGGTGGATGTCATTTCATTATTTGAAGTATACTGTACTTAACAAGAAATCTTGATACAAATTCTGCACTGATAAAGTAATTAATAAATATTGAGGACAATTTGAAAATGTGCATTTTGTCACCTGCCTGGACCAATCAGATGACTACACTGCATGGACTACGGTGATTGGGTATGAGCACAGCCAATCAAATGCTTTATCTCACTGCAATTGTAAAATCAACTATCATTTACTGTAACCAAAATTCTCTAGCATTTCATTAATCACTTTTAGAATCATATATCAAATCAATCCTATTTTGCAACCTATAGGCACCAGCCACTGTTTACTTGCATGATGAATATTTAGATCTGAATGTTAATGAATATCACAATTCACTCTACTCTGCTAAATTCACTTCAATCATATATATAACCTGTTTTCTGTGATTATTTAATCTTCTTGAAATGTGACAATAAAAGCTGAAGTTTCAATATTGGGGGCCTTGAATTATGACATACAAACGATAGAAGCCATTGACACTTGATGTAAATTAATGGGACTGTTCTTTTTTTCACCTTTCAAAATCAGAGAATAAATTAAGATCAGATTGTAAATGTCTTTCATTGTGAGGATATTTTGTATACTTTTTGAAATTTTCCTTTAGCTTATATAATTAGTACTTAAAGTTTTTTTTTTAAGTTTTATTCATCCCTGGAACAGCTTTTATATTGTCAGTCACATTTCAGGCAGTCTGCCAGTATATAAAATACTTTCATGACAATATCCAATATTTATCTTAAATCTTTTAATTTAAGTAAAACTTAGTGATCTTAGAATTTATTATTACCCGTATTATTTTTTTTCAATAAAAAAAATTTCAAATAATTTTTCAGGGAAAGAAGGATGAAACTCCGGGTCACTCACCCGTTTCCTCGGCAACGACCTTTTCATAAGTTCATTGGTTGTGTTACCATAAACATGGTTCCCATTTTTTTTGTTACCATGACAGCTCATCTGTGATGAATTGCCAGTGGCAACTGAACAAATTTTAAGGAAAACATTTAATATTCCACCTTATACTTCACTCGACTGAACAATCATTTTGACTTGATTTAATTGATGTTGTTAATTTAATACATGATAATGCTGTCGTTATATATAATCGTAATAATCTTGATATTTATATAAATCATGGTCGTTTGAGATATTTATAGCCATAAATGGATAGAACTCTTTCCACTGAAGTGCAGAAATGTTTGTCTCACCTTAAAATGTCTCCGAGAAATGTCTCCGTTTGAGGGGTTTATGTTGTCGTAATTTTTGAGGAACTTATTTTACAGGAAAGCCTTGTTATTCAATTACTGGCTATAATTATGTCAAATATTCTATGAGTTGTTAAATTTCTACTTTGCTATTATCGATTGTTGATCATTAGCTGTAGTGATATTTCAGTATCCAAAATATACAACTATTTGAAAAAAAGAAAATTTATGTATATTATGCATGAAATGAATTTGACTTTATAAGAGTATGATTATGCCATGTTTGTTTTATGGTCTCTGTATGATTTTTTTCTTTGATACTTATATTGTTAATGTTATATTATATTGTAATTTATTACGACTATGACTTAGATTGTTCAATCCTTTTCTTGCAAAATCTTGATCTATAGATGGGTTAGAGTCATTTAGAGAAATATTGTGTATTTAAAAAAGAATGCCATTAGTACCTGCTCAAAGTAAGCAAAAAAGCAATTGTATGCAATATTAAGGTAAAACATTAAAGTCAAGAATGATCCAGACCTTGTTACATTGATCAAAGTGTACTGATATTATGTAACGTTTCCTTTGAATTTTTTCCATGCTTGTGATTGATAACATAGCAGGGAAACAAACAATTTGAATGTTTTCAATACACTGTGTAAACTGAAAACTCAAAATAGTAGAGTTGTATGAGTTGACGTTAACTTTTTGATTTGCTGTTTTCCGTCCATTACAAAAAAAGAATGACATATCGTCAGTACTTGGAGTGTGACATTGTTTCCATTTGGGACTTTTGTCACTATGAGGTACTGTCTTGGTAATTTGCACATATTGCTGTGTAACTTACATATAATGCTGTAAATGTGCAATGTTCACTTACATAGATATTTCACAATCGTTAAGTGTATGTTTACTTTAGAGAAATATAGTTAATATGCATAGTTTCACCTATCATATAGAGAAAATTCAAGAAGCTGAAGTGGGCATTAGATTATTTAACCTCTTTCCCATTTTAGAAAAATATATATACTAATGTAAAATAGAACACTAATTACATTGTTTTTATTGCCACAGAATTTCTCAGAATTCATATGTGAAAATCAGGGAGAGACAGTATTTATATGCAAATTGTTAAAATTCCACATTCTTTGTTTTTAATTTAAATGAAAAAAGAAATGAATTTGAGTTTTTATGATCTCAGATATTTTATCTCTTGACTTTAAGGAACTGTATATTTGCAAACCTTAATATGCTAAACTCATGCCATTTCATTATTCAATGTTTGTTGGCCTAACATAAATTTCCATGTTTTGTGGACCAAGAAATAATGATAAAACTGTTCACTTTTACAAATCTTATTCTGGATTAATAATAAGAAAATAAAAACTTTTGTCACTTCATACCTTACAATTCAATGATTAAGTAAAATACCGTAAGTCTGCTAATGAATTGAGTGCACTTCCCCAAAGGATGCAAATTTTTTTTCTGATACTTATCTGGTTTCGGATGTCAACGATTTTGTACAGTCATTTTGAAGTTTACATTCCAGTTTTGTGCCCAATTACTTAGCAATGTTGATGCACAGCATAATTCCTGTTTCTTTTTCCTTTGATATTATATACTCACTCGAATTAAACGAAAAAAGTTTTGGATATCATGTGTAGCCTTTGAAAACAACTTAGATGGTGAAATTTTCATTATAGGTTCTTGGTTAATACGTAATGTGGGTTTCATCCTTGGCTTTGTGTATGAAGTATTCATGGGTAATGACAGATACCCTTTAATGTACTTTGTGATTTGTATGTTTTATCAATCATTATGCAAGAATATTTGAGATTCAAGAACAATAACTCTTGGCAACAAGAACTATAGTGCTGAATAATAGATGATGTGCGAGTGTGTGATTAGAAGATTTATGGTAATCAATGGTGGTTGTGTGTATGTTGTTAACTATCAATGTTATGATATACAACCCATGTTATGTTACCATGAATTCACTTTAGAATATGCCTCGAAAATAAATGCATGAGAAAGTGGATTCATAGTAACTTTCAATTATTTAAGCCATTTGTGACAATGTCACTTGTTAAACAACTGTGTTAAGCTACTTAGTCCATATGTACTCTATTTATCATCTAGCTTCATAATTTTGTTCTGTCTCATTTATCAATGAATTATTTTGTGTGTGAAATCCAGGTAGATGTTTATTATGATATAGTTATAGAATTTTAGCTTCGTTTATACCGAATATCTGCTCAGACAAACTCATATTTTGCTTTCCTCTTTCAATATACATGTATCGAGAGAAGATAGGGCTGATTGCTGTATAGGGAGAAAACTCATTTTTGTACGATTTAACATAAAGAAATTTGGGTTCAGTACTTAATTGGGTGTCTTCTCATATTTTGGTGCCGTTATATTCTCTATTGAAGTGGACTGATCTGATAGGAAAAATTATGCTGCAATATTGAAATGAATACTGAAATGTATGTTCAAGAAAAATGAGATTAGAAACATAGGACATAAATTTAAAGTTTTACAGGGTAAAATCTGCAATATGGTTTTTGACAATCGGAGGGGTACAGGTCAAATTCTCACTTGCTCTCTCAAGTTATTTTTCATGACTTCAAAAAAGGGTATAACTGATCATTGTTTTAAAGGTAGAGGTATTCGCTAGTTTGCTCATATTTGAATTATCAGGAGCTGAAAAAAGCGATATTGTTGTTTTTGTTATATTATAGTATGGCTCATTAGTCTATATTATTTGGTAGAGGGCTTACCATATATTTTGTGTGTACATAAAGATTTGTCTCAAGCAGAATGTTTGGTAGGTTATGGTATCCCCCAAGAATATGTAAAATCATTTTTGTCATGTACAGTTCTCCAGTCTGAATTGTCCAAGAAAATGGACACTAAAATCTCTAGGAATTGATCATAGCGGTAGTCGAGAAATATTAAATACATCTGTTCGCAATAAATTAAAATGGCAATAATGCCCTCTTCGAAACTTGGAACTCATTTCTATAATATTTGAACTCCTTTCTGTTTGTAGTTGGGCTATTTGTGTTCTGCCTCTATTATTCAGAATTCTTTGACTTTGTTATTTTATATGATTTTGAATGCCATGGATAAGTGTTGTCTCATTGGAAACCTTAATGTATCCATCAATGTTGTGTTAAAATAGAACTTGAAAATTCACTATAGAAATAAATAGGTATTCTGTGTAAGGAAACTGGGAAATAAGTAAAACCTTGACTCTGATGACAAAGAAATATTTTTCTTTTCGTTTGGCTGAAAAGTGATTTTATTAGTAAGGGTAATTTCAATGTTTTGTTTATGTTGGTTGGTTAGAAAATTGCATCTTAATTTAACAGCAAGTTTTACGTGAACACAACATAATGGAATCTCTTCTTGCCAGTGGCATACTTGTTATTGTGCAATGAATTCTTTGCTCAAGACAAATCTTTTTTTTTATATATAGGGTCACATGACAAAATAGGTCACATGATATGTGACAGCGCACACAGATGTGAGTATATTGCATATTAGACTTTGTTGATTGATGGCAAGGGTTGTCCCTTGATATATTCAAGATTTTTTGTAAAATTGTGTGTGCAGAAGCTCAAAATGATAAAAGAAAATCAAAATTTTTTACCAGCGTTAATTGGGAAGTGCTTAAATGGCGGTACTTGTAGCTATTATAAATATATAAACTGCCTAATGAATCCAGAACTTTTGGCATGGCTTTTTGATATGCAAAGTCAAGTACTCTATGCTATATATAGCATCCAGTACTTAGATTGCTGCCATTACGTGACCTTATTCAGTATGCAGTATTTAATTTCATGTTTAGTCTAGTGAACATTTAATTTATCGCAGAGAGAAACATCTTCTTTACATTGAATAAAAGATAAATTGTGTAAATTGGAGTTCTTCTTGTCATTGAGGTTGTATACCATAGAAAGTATAAGAACAAAACTACAAGCAATATTGTGCACATAAAAATGCAAAGAGGGATGGTATTTTGAGTTCTACCAGTATATTATGTAATGTCTTTTTCAAACTTGACCATGAAAATCTCCGACGAACAGCCAACGTACCCTTAACTGAAAGTTTGAAGATTCTTTGCGAAATGAATATAGTTTTCCACTATAACCTTCACCTTTTACTTCTGACCTAGAAATCAATTGGGTTCATACCTTGAAACTATGCAACATTTAATAAACCTACATGGTTACAAAAAAGATTTATCATGTTTTCTCCATTGGCATGATTGCACTGATCAGGCCCAGGACAGTGCAACACACAACTCTTCAAGGATTAAATACAAAACCAATGTTGTAAACAAGAATAAACTGGCATTTACTTTACTGCATAAAGTATTGCATGCAGTGTGGCAGTATGAACCCAATTACTCGCACTGGGACTGAAAAGTAATGTAACTTGGTACATAAACTCATATAAATTGTAGAGGAATATTATAACTTGATTATTTCAACCCGAGATAAACTGCCTAGACAAATACAACTGAAAAAGACTCAATTTTACTACTCTGCTGCACAAAGGGAGAAGTTTCAGACGATTCTAGGTTAAAGAAATAATGAGGGTTACTGACAACAATGTTATAAATCAAATGACAAAGAATGTTATTTGATCCTAGTATGACATCATCATTGTCTCAATGGTAAGGTACCATTTGAATCGGCTTTCAGTTCAATATCTAGGAACAGAACTGCACTGATAATTAGATAGCGTTAGCGAGGTGTATAGATAGTTTCTGCTCGGAGATCCAGCTTACAGTAATCGTTCTCTGATATCGGTAAATGATGCTATTGGTGTCGTACATTTATGCAGATAGTGCAGAAAATGATAAATCCTACAGAATTTTATCACTTGTACTGTCCTCAGTGCAAGAAAGTCTTAAGGGGGTAGTCTTGAGATAATTATGGTTGCAGTCAACTACATGACTCAATCTTGAGTGTTGTTCTCTTACTATGAGCCACTCAGTAGACCTTAATTTCTAATGTATCCAAAAGGTTTTTCCTTTGAATGCCTGCTTTGACCTTGACCTTGGAAATCTATGGGATGTTGTCCTCCTGCCTTGGGAAACTTAATTTGATAACTTTCCCAAGAAACTTGATTTATAAGGAAAGCACTAGGATTTTCTATTGTAACCCATGACCTTGACCCATGACAGATGCAGATGTTTTTATTCTCATGAAACAATGACATACAAAGGTATCAAGAAAACATGAATAATCAAAAGATACTGCTTTTTCCATTATCACATGAAAATACATGGCTGTTGTCCTCTTACCTTGAGAAACTGTCAAGCTCCGTTTGATTCGGAAAAACAGACCTAGATTATTTGCTTCCTCAAAATTTTGATGAAATTGGAAATCTATAATACACATGCCACTTAGCGATAATCTTGTACTTTCTTCCTTTAAGGTTTTGGGAATTACTAGGTAGCAATTTGGATAAGAGGTTTGAAAATGTGAGTCATCCATGCCAGTTGGACAGATGCAGACAAATCACCATGCCAATAGCATGTGCTATAAAACCTTGGACCTGCTAATTTGCTTTCTTGGTGCAGTAAAGTTATAACAAGTCAGAAGAAATAAACATAGGGTAATCAAAGATTACATAGCTCGCCGTTGCAGGTTTTTGTCAAATAACTTCCAAAATACAATAAAACACCACTAAAGACGGTATGGCCGGATTGCAAAGTAAGTTTTTGTCACTAACTGGGTCAAGGTCAAAGGTCAAGGTCACTAGGTCAAATGTTACCGCATAAATTGAAAGGTCTTGTGATGGGCAAGCTTCATGTATAATATAAAGTTTCTACTGCATACAGTTCCATAGATTTTGCTTAAACCAGGAACTTTAACCAAAATCTTTGAGTAGGTCAAAGTCCAAGGTCAAGGTCACTAGGTCAAATGTTACGGCATAAATTGAAAGGTCTTGTGATGGGCAAGCTTTATGTATAATATAAAGTTTCAACTGCATATAGTTACTTAGATTTTGCCTCAACCAAAAACTTTAACCAAAATCTTTGAGTAGGTCAAAGTCCAAGGTCAAGGTCACTAGGTCAAATGTTATGGCATAAATTGAAAGGTATTGTGTTGGGCAAGCTTCACGTATAATATAAAGTTTCTACTGCAAATAGTTCCTTAGATTTTGCCTCAACAAGAAACTTTAACCAAAATGTTGACAGCAGACGGACAGACAGACAGACGGACGGACGGACGGACATCGTCAATCTATAGGCCGGAATTGCCTTGCAATCCGGCCGAAAAGTATTGTCATGAGGATTCTATGCATCTAATGTTAGTCTCATCCCTTAGAGAGCTAAAGATACAGCCAAAGTATGAGTAATTAAATCTAGTAGTAGGTTAATGGTTAAGGTCAAAGTCCAAGGTCAACATCACTGGGTCAGAGGTCATGGTCTCAAATGAAAGGTCCCATCACAAGGAATCTACATGTGAAATATTAAAGCCCTACCCCTTATAGTTCAAGAGATATAGCCCAGATTAAAGTTTTGACAAGTAGGTCAAAATCCAAGGTCACTAGGTCAAAGGCCATGGTCTCAAATGAAAGGTCTCATCACAAGGTATCTACACGTGAAATATGAAAGTCCTACCCTTTATGGTTGTAAAGATATAGCCCAGGTTAAAGTTTTTGAAAAGTAGGTCAAAGTCCAATGTCAAGGTCACTAGGTCAAAGGTCATGATCTCAAATGAAAGGTCTCATCACAAGGTATCTACAATTTAAATATGAAAGCCCTACCCCTTATGGTTGAAGAGGTATAGCCCAGGTTAAAGTTTCTGAAAAGTAGGTCAAAGTCCAAAGTCAAGGTCACTAGGTCAAAGGTCATGGTCTCAAATGAAAGGTCTCGTCACAAGGTATCTACATGTGAAATATGAAAACCCTACCCTTTATGGTTGAAAAGATATAGCCCATGTTAAAGTTTTGTCTATGGACGCCAACGCCGCGGAGGGTATGACATTAGTTCTTCAGACTTCAGACGGCGAGCTAAAAAGTTTAAAACAGACAATAGACCATGTGCTTTAGTCAAAGTGATCCCTGTCATCCTTTATTACCTGCTTATTCGCTTGTCTGATGAAAAATGTGGAAACACTTGGAATAATTGAACTGTTGCTGATTTCATGCCATATATTCTTATACAAGAATATAACTACATTTATCTTGAAGACTTGAATTCATTCAAAATAACCCAACAACAAAATGTAACAGTAACATTTTAATACATACAAAAACTAAACAATAAATATAAACATTTACAACCTTTTTCAGATCTTCTAAATGTCCGTTTATCACTTCAGAAGTGATGGCTGATGTAGGACAGTGTTGGTTAGCTTCCCCACTCTAAGGCTTTGACAAACTCCTCTTCTGAGAATGCTAACATTTTAGCTGCTTCTACGTGCATCTGAAATCAAAGAACACAAATTACTATAAGAAATAACAAAGCTTGCCGAAGATTTATGTCTTAAAATGAAGAAAATAATGAAAGAATTGCAATTTTCTGCTTTATGTTAAGAAGTTGTGGACTTGACAAAGACACCTGAAGGTCATACAATAATCTGAAATCAAAAATGCTCCTACTAGACTCTAAATGCAAGACCCTAAGCTTCAAGGTGGCCTTGACCTTTACCATGATCTTATCATGCCTGATCACCCCTGTACATTTTAATAATTTCTGATGTACATAAAGCAAGGTATATCCCTAAATAAGGCTACCAGACTGATGGGGAGACTGATTGCAGGTGACATATGAAATTACAAATGTTTATAAAATACTTTGTGAAAGCAATACATACACTGGTACAGCATGCAACATTTCACTTTCATATATGTTTTTTCAAAAAACATTTATCACTGTGACATTGCACAACAGATATGACCTTGATCAAAGGTCATGACTCATCCTTGGACTTCAGAAGTAGAAACAATTGTGTAGTATGTTAATTTTAAAATCCATACAGGGGTTAAAAGTTATTGCCAAGACAAGACTTCACTGGGACTTTTGACATTGCAAAATAGAATATAACCCTTGTTCAATGCCATCACTTACCCCTCAGTTTTCTGCAACAACTATATGAAATATGATTCAAATTTATTGATGAATTCAAAAGTTTTAGCCTGGAGAAGGTTTAATAATTTTTATTTCACCTTGACCTTGGAGATATGAACTTTGTTCCAAGTGCATGATATATTCTTTGGGAATGCACAGGAATGTTGTGAAATATTCATATGGGACATCCTGCAAACAATAGAAAGTTGTGGTCTGATCGAACAGATGGACAAACAGGGTTATATCTGTAAATTCCCCATAATGTAAATTATTCTAAGACAAGCACTGTGGACAAAGAAAGATAACTTTAAAACAACATTCACATTCAGCTTTCAAATATCATTGACAAATCATTACATTTCTATTTTCACGTTGGTGAGTGTCACATAATGCATTATCCCATCTCTGGCAAATTTCTTGCAATCTGATTGGTCGAGAAGAACAAAATTTTATGTTGTATTCTGCCACTGACAGGATATTATTCTAATATCCTGCTTCTACTATGACGCTTTACGCTGTTGACATCACTGAGAAGCTTTATAATCTGCTGACATAACATACACAAACCAAAAGCCATTGGTGGGATATGTTGATTATCAGCTGCGCCTCGCCCAATACAACTTTTTTCATCAACCCAATATATTTCTGTATCCCACCTGTAAAACACTGTTTACCTTACATCCCCCCGAATCTACCAAATTTTTTGCAATCTTATTGACTGAGAAGAAGCAATATTATGCTGTATCATGTCACTGACAGGATATCATTTTAATATCCTTCTCCTTCTTAGACCCTTTTCAGATCCTTCTACTAAGAAGCTTCAATTGTTAATGTCACATAAACATGTCAACACACGCATTTATAAACATTGCTATGATGACGTCATATACTTATTTATCACATTTATTTATTCAATTACATATGACCATTTCATAAAAAAATGTTATCATAACACGTTATATATCACTTTGTTAGTGGGTCATTGGATAAAGCACTCAAAATCCTTTGTGACGTCACAATAGAAACGGCGACATTGGCGCATTATTTGCAAGAAATGAAGTCGAAATTATAATATTTTGACTTTACTTTGATCAATTACGTCATATTTCATGTGATAAAAAGAATCTCAAATGATGTTTCTATTCCATACAGTATTTATGACACTTTGTGATTTTAAAACCCTGGCCTAGGCTCAGGGGATTGAAATTCACTCAACTCGTTTCATAAATACAGTATGAAATAGAAAATAAATTGAGATCCTATATTTCTCTTTTATTACTTTATGAATGAAGATTTTTCAACACATCCTTCGTTTACCATTTACTTTGTATTATGAATGGGTGAAATTAAATAAATAATAGAAGAAAAAACAAAAGCCATTGCTGGTATAAATTCATTTTATAGGGCAGATACTATTAGTTATACAGTGTTTTACCATGAGATACTGTAAGACACTATTATTAAATCACTGGCTGTTGATGAGGGCAACAAATAATTTTTTGGACGTGAAGACAGCTGGTCTAAAATCAACAATTCATTTTGGGACTTTCTGACCATACAGTTTTAACATTGAGATACCCATAAGGGTATAACAAAACAGACTATTAGTATGTAGCGCTAAATTATGGCAAAGAAAAGCCTGACTTGACATATAAATCATAGAATAACTATGATTATGTTAGCTGAAAGTTGGGGCGAAATATGTTGGGCTACTTCAGTTAAAGCTGGGCTCCTAATTTTCTTATGTCAGGGGCCCAGTTCGCTACCAAGGCTTTCAAGATGAACTAACTCTCAAGATTTAGTGTTTTACTTCATATTTATTTTGTATTTACCTGTATGGATGTAAGTAGACACAAAGGCAGACAAACAAACAGTATTAATCCGTAATATATCATTGAATTGTTTATCTGCATTTCCCAATGTAACATTTTCACCTTCTTGTGAAAGCTTATGGCACGGACAAGATTTTACAAATGTGTTTCACTGTTACCTTGACCTTGCATATGTTGTGAAATGCTTAGAGCTTTTCCCCTTGAATATGGTTTGTCCACTTCTTATTTAAAGAAAATTGAGAAGGTTGAATATAAAGGAGTTATCTTTCTTTGTCTGCAACTTCAGCACATCTTTAAGTTTGAACTATTTTTTTTAGGCGAGTCATCAGCTCATTTCCTTGTTTCTTTAATCTCTTACTGTTAGTGCAGACTAACGCATCATGACTGTAATCTAGACCTTGCAGAAATACTACGAAATGCTGAGCAATTTTTTCCCTGGTCATGATTTGTCCAAACCCTACATTGCAAGTTCATAAGAGAAAATATATAGGAGTTATCTTTCTTTGTCCGCAAAACTATAATATTGAGGAAATTACCTTTTGTCTCTTCAGCACATCAATAAGTTTGAGTTGTTTTTTGAAGCCAGTCATCAGCTCATTTTTCTGTTTCTCTAGTCTCTTATTGTCAGCTAATAATTGGTCCATTTTCCTTCTTTCTTGGTCAGTTGATTCCTGCATAATGTACATGTATGTAGTGCAAACATTTTAAAAGGAGAAATACTGAGTAAGAAAACGTAGAAAAAACAAAGTCACAAACTCCTAAAATTGGCCATATAATTTTCATTTAAAAATAATTTTCATTGAAAGAATGATTCAACATTACCTACTGCAACTAAGAAAAAAATGCCCAAAAAATATCATGTCCTATTTTAGCCATTGTAACATCATATGCATGAGATACGACGATACATGTATCACCTTACATTTTTTTTTCTTTAAATGGCAGGAAACAAAAGAAAATTGCTGCATTTTACAAATAAAGTCTAAAATTGATGAGTGCATCATATCTAGCCAAATAAATTTCATGCTTACACTAGAAAGTTAAAATCACTTTAAGAAGTATTTGACCTGTTCAATTCAATAGAATTATTGAAAAAAATAGGGTTGCAAAAGCAGTTTACCACAACACACCTTTGGCATTATTATATGTTATTACTGTTCAAGACAGGTAATATGGTCTGATATACCTTGTCTGGAATTTATATTTCCCGAGCCGAATTTTCCTCATCATTAAAAAGATCGTACCCGTAAATGATTTATTTAAAATGAATAAACCACGAATAAGATTCATTTTTGCAGAAAAATGAGATTAAAGGATCTGAAGCGAGAGGAAAATTCAAAACGTTTGAGCGTTTTTACGGGAAATTTAACCTTCTCAAGTCTTTATTTGGCTGACCTATTATACACAAAACAATGACAGATAAAGTTAATCTTTAATACACTTCTTCAACTATTTTCAAGGATCAAATATGATACAAAAATCACTTACTTAAAATGCCCAAGACGAGCTTATCTACTTGTATAAGACATATAACTGTAATGCTTTTTTATACTAAATTTCTTTGAACAAATTTTACCTTAGATGCAGATTTGGATCTATGTAGTTGATCTTTGTACTTCTCTATTTCCTCTAATGCTCTGTTAAGTCTTACTTCTGTGGCAGATTGGGACGACGCTTGTTGTTTTTGTGATCTTTTTAATCCGTCAAGTTCCTACATATTACAAACATAGTTAATAGCCCATCTACCTCGTACAAATGATCTCACTCTTAAACAAATACAAAGTAATACAGTAGTACATGTAAATGTATAAAATAGTTTAAACTTTTTGAATTAAGTATTTAAATTAACAGACAAGACAAGCTCCAAATTTCATTTCTTTGAAGTGATTCAAACTGATTTTGTACTGCTGATTTTCTTGAAATAATATCATACTTTATATGTTCACATGTTACATATTCACATGTTACCTTACATTCATTCCAAAGCGACATTTTATGTTATCTTTATACATAGATCTGTACAGTTATCTAAAAAAAAATAAAATAAAACCTGTGTTTGTGAAACACGAATGCCCCCATTGGCATCTTTGTCAGTAAAACAGATGAAAAGTAGTTTCACATTTGAGGTCAAGGTCACAAGGTCAAATTTAGTATCCCTAGAAAAGTCTTGCCACATGAAATTCATATGTGAAATATGAAAGCCCTATCACTTACCATTCAAAAGTTATGACTAATGTTTAAATTTCCGATATAAGGTCAAACTCCAAGGTCAAGGTCACAAGGTCAAAAATTTTGGTATCCATGGAAAGGTCTTGTCACAAGGAATGCACATGTAATATATGAAAGCCCTATCACTTACCATTCAAAAGTTATGGCCAAGGTTAAAGTTTTTGCGGACAAATAGACAAACAGACAGACAGACGGACAGACCAAAAACTATATGCCTCCCAATCTTCGATTACGGGGGCATAAAAATCAGCTGCATTTGTCATACATGTAATGCATGATAGCACATTTCATACAATAAATGCACTTGCTTTGTGTTGCATACCTGTAGTAAAACGAATATGAAATTATGACATCAATTAATGGGATGAATCTGGAAATCTGAAATGTGGAATGCTAATGTTTACAAGCACATAAGAAATATATTAGTATACAGTACCCAAATTAAGTGTGGATATATTGATTGGTTCTTGAGTTATCACCTGACACAGAAACAGTAAACTCTCTGTGCTTACATCATACATGTACATATCTGGTACACAACAAATAGGGGGGTATTCTTTCCCCTTGTAAAATCCATACCTTTCTAACACTAGCTAGCTGTGTATCTAAGCTATCTGACTTCCCCTTGGCTTCCTCGGCAATGCTTTTAAACTTGTCAATCTGAGTTTGCTGTGAGGCGTTCGTTCTGTGAAGTCGGCCCCTCTCATCCTCCAGCTCCTTGATTCGGCTTGATAAAACTGTATTAGCTTCATCCTAAAACAACGACAACAGTAATAGCAAAAGACTGCCAACAGTACACAGATACTCACTTAGGTATATATTAAGGAAATAATTATACAAAATTGTCAATTCTAAAATACAAGCTATCAAATGAGTGGTATCTTTTCCATTTTTGTTATACTCTGATTGGTAATAACCCTACAATCCTTACTAGTGCACTTCATCATAAATTAACTTTTAACAAGTCTATTTTGAATTTTTCTGTGGTCTACTTTAAAGATAAACCAGTCATATAAATATGCTTTTTGCTTTCCTACCAATGAAACTATAAAAGAAGATTTATACAGCTTTGATTTCACCCAGTCTTATTTTCGCCCTGTTAAGAAAGGAGACTAATTCATCCAGTATTGAATTTGTCCATATATACATTTTGTTCAGAAATCCTTTATGTGAACTTTTATTCAAGCTGTCTTAATTTGGCCATCATGGCAGTGGGTTAAAGTTGTAAATAAAAAGGGGGCAACATTTCCCCAGTATACTTCTTTCAACGTAAGAAGAGAGATAACTATCAACATCTCTCTAAGACTTTGCTAAAATTTCTGAAATGTTGAATGTTGTGAGGAACACACCTTTTTATTACACTCCTGGCCTAACCTGTCCAATTCCTCCTGCATCACACGTAATTTTGCCTTCAGGAACCTGATGGTGGCCTCTGTAAATATCATATTTAAATGATCAGACAACACAGTCAAAAATGTACAAAACATACATCAGAAATAAAGAGGTTCCATGCTGATCAGAAAACACAGTCAAAACACACTTCAGAAATATAAATACTCTATACTCAAGAGAGAATCCTTATTGTTTAATAAAGGTGAAAAAACATTAATAAAATCCTTTTTATCATAATTCAGATTATATGGACAACATAAGATGGAGGTTTAGCTTTTTTTTTTTTATCAATATTCAAATACTATGACCATGTTAATAAGGAGATGAACAGGATATGAGAACAGGAGACAAATGGTTAACAAATAATTGGACAGTCAGACAAACAACTAATATGACAGTCAGAAAGACAACTGTTTGACAAATCAAATCGTAAGAAAAAATGACCACATACCAGATCCCATATCTGCAGCTGCCTGTGGTATTACATCATCATCATCGTCATCTGGTAAATCATTGTCATCTACTTTCCCCTCAATATTTGTAATGGCATTTTCAAAAGAAAAGTTTTTAAAGTCGGTGATGAATGCATCATCTGGTACAGCAACATTGTCGGCTAGGTTGGATTTCCCACTTTTGGGGCGGGGCCTAAAGAAAAATTCAAGGAAAAAATTATTTTGTCTTGGCATAATTGTATAACATAAATATGATATTTACACAAACTGATTACACTTAGCATAATATAGAAAAATGCTTTGAAATCAAAGAACAAAATTTAAATTGCATGTATTCTTTAAAACCTTGACAGAAACAAGAAATTGTACCAAGTATCAATACTGCTCTTGCCTCCAAATTCAAAGTGTAACGAAGTATCTACAATGTAATAAGGCTGATAAAATAAAATTCCCAGTTTTACGGATCCTCAAACACTACTTTTTATTTATAGGGAAATATGGAGTGGAAGAAAATAAAGGAGATAACATATTTGTATTGGAATAAATTGTAGGCATACATTGAATGAATTCTTAGTTGCAAATATTGTTTTACCATGACCAGAGTAAATAAGACAAAAACAGCTTTTACGAATACTCAAATCGAGTAGAGAAATGTTACAAGCACTACATTCCTCATTCCTGTCAATATAATCCATCTACATTTAGCTTACTTTGCCGGCAGTTTGGTCTTTGACTGAGGTCTGCTCTGTGTTTGATTGGTCAATTTTGAAGATGGACGGGATGGAGGCTGAAATACACAATAAATCCATAAAAAAAATCAACTCACAATATGATGTAAGGACATGTAACTACATGTATACATGTATATGTGTAACTGGTAAGATCAAGTTTACTATGACATAAATGTAAAATGACAATACATGAAACACAATGATACAGGATTGGGATAGTGAGACTCTCTTTATTGAAAAAAAAAAACAATTTCTTTTCATTCAGCTACCTTATATGGCAGAATTGACACTTCATGCTATTGCACAAACATAAATGTGTCAAATTAACTGAGACCATTAGAATACTGAATTCATCATTAAGGCAGTGTGATTTCCTACTTAAATACCCACTTTAATTAATGAAGAGATAGTGTTATGACACACCTTGACAAACCATCAATATTTTATCTATCAGACATGAGATGATCAGTGCATCCTTACCTTTGATACAGGAACATTTTCATTAGGTCTACTGAAGTCATCATCAAAGTCTCTGCAACAAAAATAAGTAACTATTTAATAAAACACAGTTCAAGGATAATCATGTCACGTGCCATTTATTTGAATCCAGTACAAAGCCTTGACATGGAATATTACCTTGACCTTAGGCATTGAAAATTAAAGAAATGAATTATTACAACAGACAATTGATGGACAATCATTGGAAAGACACATGGAAAAGTGATTCTTTCATATTACTCACAATTTAGGGATGGAATACGTATGATTCAAGACTAGTTACACAAATGCAGATCCCATAACTTTTGCCCCTCAGCCACTCGTTTTGTAATGAGTTTTGACAGAAAAGAAGCAATATGTTCTAAATATGCTGCCCCTTTGACTCCTTTTCATCTGGTAGATTCATGGGGGTCCCTTACCCTATAATCCTGTTCATGAATGATATTGATTCAATGAGACGAAAAAACATGCAGTCCTAAATGACAGTATGGCTTATAAGCATCATTTACTTGAGAAATTCTTCAGAGTTGATATTGTCCAATAACCTGGATTTGGATAGTGCAGACTCTTGCTCTCTCTGTAAAAAGATTCAAAAGTATACACATTGTTATAAGTAATAAAGTATAGTAATTCTATTTCTTTCTTTTTGTGCAATTTAGTCTAAAAGACAATTCAAGGAATTTTTTAATGTTGTCACAGAAGTTATACTGATTCATATTCAATAATACAAGATGCTTAAAGTACCCCCGGTAATTTACATTTGTATCTATAAATGTTGGAAGTAAAATAAAATTCAATGGATAATTTTGTGAATAGCATGTTTATTGATTATCAATTGTACATCTTGAGTTTGTCCCTGTTTCTAGATTTCCCTGAATTTGACAAAAAATAATCTCCTACGAGAACTTCCTCTGCCTCTCTGACAAGGTTGGCTGTCTTTGCTTCAAGTTCTGCATTTAACCTCCTATAAAAAATCATAAATTTTTCTTGTATTTTTATTATGTAGGAAAAGAATCCTACAATAACAAATCTATATCAGAAAGAGGGAAATGTACAGAGTCCGTTATGAATATGATATACATGTTTTCTCATAGTTAATGTATGTACTAATTTCTGGAGAGCTATCCTACCAATATCTGATCTTCGTGAGTCAATGGATTTGATACACTCTGATGATTCTTCTTGTATTCTAGAAACGCAGCGTATCAATACTATTGGCTCGCAAAGATGTCAATATCCAGCCTAAGCTCCTCTTCATTCCACGAAATTATAAATATAGTAAGACAGAGTATGTGCCCTTCAGATTACTGTTTAATCCAGAGAATTAAGCATTAATATAAATCAAGCGTCTGCATGTCAGCACTCTAACCACTGAGCTATCCAGGCTGATACCCAGTTCTACATGAGTAGTATTTATATAGAGTATCGTTTTACACATACTTGTACTCTTCCTCTTTGCTAGCCAGATCTCGTATTCCTCCGCCACTTGATATGTTAGTATTTTTAACACTGTGTGAAGATTTTCTTCCTGACACTGGCCGACTTGGCTTTGCCTGAAGGAATAAAATTTAAAAAAAAAAAGATTGTGAATACAAAAAGACTACCAAACGCCTTTTCCAGTTGAGGACTATTTCACATCAGGCTTTCATAGCTCCCTGTAAATACCAGATAAAAAAAAAGAATAATTAATTCCTTTGTTTTTTCTTATTCAATATGGATACAAGTACACTTGTATTGATAAAATAGAAATCCCTGCATCAATTATACCAACAGACATGTAGGCAAGAAAACTAAAATTTTAATCATTCCAAAATTTGATCACTTGTCATATAGCCGAGAACCATCCTTTTTTAACTACCCTGTCCGAAAGAATCTGGACACCCTTGCGCAAAGGCTAAAGTAATGTTATTGAATTCAGTAATGTGTTGCCAAATTTAACAAAATTTTGAGTTTTCCCGAATATAGCATCGCTGTCGTGCATCCATGTGTGTGTGTGTTAGCATGTGCGTAAGGGTGTCCAGATTCTTTCGGACAGAATAGAAGACAAAGCAGTAATCATAGAAACAGCAAACCTTCCACAAATGTTGCCCATGGAGAGAGGATGAATCCTATCGATAATAATTAATCCAAAATGTCTGCGCTCTCTTTTAAAAACCTCATACCTATAATCACTGTTATTTCATTCTCATTTATAGCTAGGAAAGTCTATACACATACATGCATATAAATTCCTACTTTACATCGACTTTTGAAAGATACTGAATTTTCAGAAACTGCCTATACTGAAAGCCAATTTTTTTCCGCCGGAAACCCCAGCAGTCCAGCAGAAATTCATACCTTGATGAATGAATAAATTTTTGTTTGAAATCAGTTAATCGACCAGTACTTGTCCAATTCTAATTTCCTTTGAGTTTCGTTATCATACACAGCTGAATAAAATTTACAAAATAAAGGTTACTCCAGCCTTCTTGCAAAACGTAAATAATGATGTAATGATGTCAGTGCTCTAAAGGTTATGACGTCCAGTATGACGTTACAGTATGTGTGACTTTGCACTTGAGTTTGATGTTCGTGATACTAAGGAATGCTAGTATCTTTATCTGTAATTTAGGATAATATTATTTTACGTATAAACGAGTTAATTAAGAATTCAATTTTAACCACAAAATTGAAATAAATCGGTAGATAAATAAATTGGTAGATGATCAGACAAACCGGTGCTTCAAAGTAAGACAATAACTTTGAAATCCGCTTTGCTCCCTCGTAGGCAATGCCTAGATTCATATGGGTCATAACCTTGGAGACCGAAAAAGAAAAAGGGCGAAACCTCTCGGGTACAAACAACTGAATAAGGGGAATGATGAAAACTGCCTCCGCTACTGCAGCATTTTCTCAATATTTGACACCAGTGAACCCTTACATGAAACAAAAATAATCATGAGTTATGAGGGGTGGCCCCGTAGACAGGGTGAAATGAAGGGGTGGAAGGGGGGAGGGAAGGGGAGAGAGAGACATAGTGGGGAGGATAACAGTATCTAAAGAAATCAGGAAATAACTTTAGATATAAATCGTCTTGCTCTAATGAGGTCAATTAGATAATCTCAGTTTGAAGAATTATCACAAATTCAGATTTATGTTCCCCAAAAAAATTTTCAGGCTCGCTTCGCTCGCCGTTTTCAAAAAATGGCTTGAGGAGGAGGGAGGAAGAGGGCGGGAGAGTGGTACCCCCTGTCGGCTTCCCCCCAGTTATGTTGTTTCATTTTTAAAACTAATCATAATGATTTCATTACAACAAAATATGTATCTTTAAAGTTTTTACTGAGCTGGCTCTGCTTCCACTGTTGGAATCCATCTCGTCGGTTTACGGTAGTAAACATTCTATGTCGTAAAAATATCCACAAAATTTTATCCCATAATTTGACATCGTTTCATTTTAGAGCATATCATGTTAGAATCAATCATTGAACAGATAGCTCATACGAATCTTAATTAAATGTAGGGAATCAATGGAATTTTCTTCAGCGTTCTTATTACGACATAAAATCGGACCGGTAATGCAGAATAAAATTATGCGGATTCTACAAACTAGCAAGCGCAAACTGTTGTAAAATCCATCCTTAGCATTGTCATCATGCCTTGAGTTATGATTTTACTTAGTTGACATATCTATGCCCCCGTAATCGGAGAAACAGTTTTTGGCGTGTCAGTTTATTTGTTTGTTTGTCCGTAAAACTTTAACCATAACTTTTGAATGGTAAGTGATAGGGCTTTGATATTCACATGTGTACTATTCCTTGTCAGTGGCGGATCCAGAGTGGCAAGCGGGGGGGGGGGGGTTGTATCGACCCAAAGGGTCGATTCGAGGCACGAAGTGCCGAGCGGGGGAGGGTACGGGAGGGGGTTGCCCCCTCCTGTTACTGTAGGTGGGGGTCCGGGGGGCCTCCCCCGGAAAATTTTTGAAAAAATGGAATAAAATGGTCCATTCTGAAGCATATTTTCTCCGTACCTTCTCGAATAGTCAGACCATTTTTCCACTCAATTTAAGTGGTTGATAAAGATTTCTAAATAAAATTATTTTTCCTTTATTGCTGGCAGGGGCGTAGCCAGGGTGTTTTCGATGTGGACGTCTATAAAGAAGGGTTGGACCAAGAATTTCAGATGTCCGGGGACACAGACACTTTTTTTGGGGGATGACTTGCGAGACCCGAAGGGTCAAGTGGAGTGGGGGTACTCCCCCGAGAAAATCTTGAAAAAAATGAAGCAAATTGCTGACCTCTGGAGTGTATTTGAGCTGAATTTAGATGGGAAAACGCATATGATTCGATGTCAGCAGACAATGAACCGTATCTAAGATGAAGAAAACTTGAGATGTGAACATGATATTCCCTAAATACTTATATGTACGTCCTCATAAAGTCTCTCCAATCGACCGTGTTAGCGATCGTTGTATTGAGTTCGAATGAAACACGAGAAAATTACGAAAAAAAGCATTCAAATCGGTGGTTTCTGGAGCGTCTTTGATCTATTTCTGAACAGTAGTTTGCTTTAAATACTTTTTCAAAAGACCCTCCCCCTTCTTTTTGGCAACTGCCGGGGGAGGCGAACTCTCGTTTTGTTTTGTTTTGTTTTGTTTTGTTTTTTTTTTCGCAAGACGATGTGGACGTTTTTGCGTACAAATGTACACCTGGCTTCGCCCCTGGCTTGTTGAATTGTCCTCGCTGTAACATGTCATTAGAATATTGGTACGATATCGAGTAAAAAATGTTGAGTATCACTAGTTTTTTTATGTGAAAGGGAAGGAGCTTGGTCACAGGTGTGTAGGTGTACGAGAAGGATTTAAAGGATGCTTAATTATAGGCCCCCGGAGCATATTCGAGCTATATACAATGTTAAATATTTGCCCATTTTCCCGGTTATTTCAAAGTATGTTTTTAACAAAATTTGTTTGTAGATGAAAAAAATACTCAAACCGGGTATTGGAGGACAGAATTAACGTGTAGGTTCCGATCCCCGTACCATTTACATTGATTGTTTGACACACGTACGGTACATGTTTTGCAAATTATTTAAACATGTTCATATTATAGTATTTTTAATGTTAATTTTCTGGAATAAAATAAACAGAAAACCCCCTCTGCGACGTACAATACAAAAACTTCGCGATTGTCTGTACGAATCCACAAATACGCCAATTGATATGGTATCGAATCGATATGCGATAGAATATATAAGAAAATTTTTGTAAATTTTGTTTCAAAATAGTGAATTCTGGTGGCCATTGAGCAATTTTTTTATTACTCAGTTTGCAGGGTTTTTCCGATTGCTAATGTTACCAAAAAAAAAAAAAATTTAAAAAAATTCGGAAACCGGGGGGGGGGGGGGGGTTCCCGAACCCCCCCCAACCCCCTAAATCCGCCCTTGCTTGTGACACGACCTTTCGATGAATACCAAAATTTTTTTACCTTGTGACCTTGACCTTGGAGTTTGACCTTTTTTTCCCAATTTTTACTGTTTTATTGACAAAGATGCCGACGGGGGCATTCGTGTTTCGCATACACATCTTTTTATACACAAAATCATTTTTGCTTTTGCACTTGAATATCAGCGGCCTGTGATTATTGCCATGGGACCGAAAAACTTGTGCACTTGAGTATTTGCGTGGTTTTGTTTGTTTATTTGTGTATTGTATTGTATTGTATTGTATTGTATTGTATTGTATTGTATTGTATTGTATTGTATTGTATTGTATTGTATTGTATTGTATTGTATTGTATTCACTATTGTATTGTATTGTATTGTATGGTTTGGTTTGCTCCATTTCTCCTGTCACTCTTTGGAACGCTTTTTTTTCTTTTTTATGCCCCCGGAATCAAAGATTCGGGGGCATATAGTTTTTGGCCTGTCCGTCTGTTTGTCTGTTAGTCTGTCTGTCTGTTTGTCCGAAAAACTTGAACATTGGACATAACTTTTGAATGGGAGGTGATAGGGCTTTGATATTTCACATGTGTATTCCTTGTCACAAGATTTTTCCATCGATACCAAAACATTTTAACCAAGAGACCCTGACCTTGACCTTTCACATACATGTACTTAACAGAAAATAGTGCTTATACTAACAAAGATGCCACCGGGGGCATTCGTGTTTCACAAACACATGCTGTATTTTCAATAAGAGTGAGCTGATTGTTCTTTGTATCGATGATAGAATCTGTATCACTTATGAAATTGACCCCATGTTTTCATGAAGACATAATCATATTTTATCATAAACTTTCTCCTCTAATGTGAATTTGGGATAATCATACCAAAATGACATTTCCTGGAAAATTTAAAATTCATTATACATGTACAGATATACAAGTAGTCTGGTAGATCTATTAGCAATAATGAAATATCATTTTCAAATGCTATTTCTTAATCAAATCCATTTTAAATGTCAAAAGGAAATAAATTCCATGCTATTTGGATGAATTATTTTGTTTAAAAAGTTCTTATTTTGAGAAAATATTTAATATGTTTTTTTTTTTTTTAATTTCAGCATTATGGGCCCGGCAACATAAACTGTATATATATAAGAATTGACTCAAGTCAAATTCTCAAAATACGATATATATAGCAAATCAGTGAAAATTTAAAATATTGAGTTCATCTGTTTTATTCTACTCTGAAAATAGACAAATTCTGTGAATCATTTCAAGTCATCACTTATATTATAACGAGACAAATGGTGCCGAGCCCTGACCATAGATAAAATAAAAGATGCAGTTCTCTGAAATGAACAATATTTAAAATTAAAGGACGATGAAATGTGCCAAGTGAAACAAAGTTTGCTAGCTATATTGACGATAAGCAGACACGCACAGAATTGAGAAATGGACGCAAAATGGACAAGGATTTCCCAGGGACGTCCCTGGATTTCCTTCTGTTTAATGAAAATTGTACTTTCGCTGAAAAAAAGAAAGATTTTCGATAACAGGCCATATAAGTTATCCATTCTCTTTACAAAAATTGAAAGTGTCACCAAAGTACTTTTTGACGGTGCTTTGGGGGCAGACTCCTTTTCCGGAAATTGTCCATTTGTCCCAGTTTGTCATTTAGACACTCCCGGAAATGAGGAATGTTGAAGCAGAAACTATGGCGGCGAATTTGAAGTGAGTAATTCATTGATGAATAAGTAACGAATAAAGCATAAATTTTGGATCAATTTTATTATTTTCTACACGAAAGTGTACAAATAGTCAAATCATAATCGCTGGGTTAAGTATTAGAACGCCTCCTAACAAATAAACACCTGACCACTCATCTGTTGTAACCAAAACAAGTTCACACATGCGAACGATTTTCCCAAACTTTGTGGGGATTTAAATTGTACTTCACACACGTTGTAGCATGTATTTCGGAAACTGATGTTTAAAAGAAATTCGAAATGTGGACATACTTAGAGGTAAGGTTAAGAAAAAATCTAGATAAAACGAATTTTCTTTAGCCTTTCAGAAGAATCAGTCACAGTGATTGGGATAAGCATGCGCCCTGCGCCATAGTCACATTCAATTCTAAAATGGCACATTTAAATTTTACTTAGTGCGCCAATGTGGCGCATTAAATTTTTAAACATTGTGGAAATCTTCCGTTCTTTTATTCAATGTGGTCCTAAATTCTGGTTCAAGACATGCAACAAATCTTTAAGACCATCTTTTGAGACTGTTTGGGTGAAATGCGTCCCCTTATTTCCCATGTTTAAGTACAGAAAAGTCTGTCTAGACATTTGTAGTGGCGGGTGATGCAGATCTATATATGAATTTGCTTATTTTTATTCTTATTTTTTTTTTGCAAATTGCTCATGGCACATTCATTTTCAACAATGGCACATTCATTTTGTAAATGGCACATTGACGTTCCAGGATATGGGGCCATTGTCACCTTCACCTAATTGCCTATCCCAATCACTGATCAGATGATGTATATTCAACAATGACTCAAGCTACAATATGTATGCACGACAAGGAGAATAAACAAGATGTAAATAATGAGATAAGTTGTCGGCACTGTGGTCTTGTGGTCTTGTGGTAAAGGCTTTCAGCCAGTTGTACATGTAGTTTGTATCCTCCGCCTCTTTATCAGGTCCAGGATTTTCCAGAAATGGCTATAATAGCTATAAATGGCTATATTGGAGAAATAATTTTAAGCACTAAAAAAGTAAATCTGAACAATATTTACTAAAGAAGTTGACATGTAAAATGTACCATCTTTGAGATTGTATGAGTCAAAATTTTGATAACTAATCCTGGTCAAAACTTGAAAATTTTAAGTTTTGCATACCAACTTCTTTTGTAAACTTTGATCAGATGGTCATAAAGATTTGCGATTTTGAGTTAAAAAGAAAAATTCAAAAATTTTATTTTTTAGTACTTTAAATTATTTCTCCAATATAGCCATTTATAGCTATTATAGCCATATTTAGCTATTATAGCCATTTCTGGAGTAATCCTGGACCTGTTTATTTGTGCATAGATTTGTGGTACATACTATAGAACTACTGTGTGCGCAGCACACTTCAGAAATCAGAACATTGAAATTTTGTATGCTTTGTTGGCAAATTTTCCAATTGAAATTTATATAAGGAGATAGATCTTGATTTGAACTCTTGTAACTAACTGAAAGTTATATGTTTGACCAGGGATTCGGATTGGCGTCGGCCATCAGCCATTTGCCGATTAAACTTTGGAATGGCCGAATAATGCATCTTGCATCTGCAAAGTTGGCCTATTGCTTCTGTATAAATCAGACAAAATGACCGATAACATTTTACCAGGACGGCCAAACAATATCAATGGTCGATTTATAATCACGACTCATGTTTACAATGTTAATTGTATTTGTTGAAACCAATTTATGTCCGCATTCAGATAATCTTGCTTTGAATGTCCGGTAACTGTAAAGCTATTAATCAAAATTAAACCATTTTGACGTTCAGATATTAAATTAAAAATCAGCATGTTTCATTTCCAGCTTGCAGTCACAAATGAAATGTACAACTAAGCAAGTACATGGCCCGATACGTACATAACAATCCTGAATATGAGAAATTTAATGAATTTATTCATAAAGGAAAGGAACCTCTTCTTAAAATTGGTCTCTGATATGGATGTACATGTACATCAGTGAAACATCGAATTAGTAATTTCTGCGTACACGTCTTTACTTAGTCTATTAATTCAGAAAACTCATTCTAATAAAATTAAATGGGTTGAGATTATTATATCCTTTTTCATACAACACCGCTGAAACTGCCCTGACAGTTATCAAGCTCTTTACAGTTTACTCCCCTGGTTTGATTATTTTTCAGGACATCTGCACACATTAATGTACATGTATTGTTGCACCCCTACTTACTGTCTGCACAGCACGCTTCAGAAATACAAAAATTGAAGTTTTTTCTTGTTTGTCCAAGAAACATTCCCAATAATGGAGATTTATCTGGATATGCTGATTACCCCTTTCACAGAACAGCATTACAATTTACATAGTTACATTTACATCTTTGAAATTTGAATACAAGCAGAACTTTGACAATTACTTAAGGATACTTAAGGTCAATTTGTTATTTCATGTAAAAAGTTGTACTGTTTGTATTGATTCTTCAAATTACAGTATGAATGATAAATGCCTTAAGGTCTAGGTTCCTTTGGATAAATGCTTTTTTATCAAGAGGGGAAGAAGCCTATTGATTTTAGGATCAATAGGTCAAAGGTCATTGTAAGGAAAACTATAGTAATGGTTTCCAGATGATAACTCAAGTATCCTTATCTAATTTGGGTGTATGCTTACTTTACCAGGAGCTGATGGGAAAAAAAAAGCTTATTGAATTTGGGGTACAAAGGTCAAGATCACTGTTGGGAAATAATGGTTTCCAGATAATAACTCAAGGACCCTTTCTTAAATGATAAATCTGAATCTAATTTGGATATATCCAAACCAACTGATTTTGAGGTCAAAAGGTCAAGGTCACTGATAGGAAAATACATTTAATAAAATGATTTCCAGATAATAACCGAAGAATCCAATGCAAATCAAGTTTAGATATAAATCATACGGTATGCTTATGCTTAAAATAATACAATTTAGTTTCCAGCTTATACAAGGTAACTCAAGAATCTTTCACCAATTGGAACCAAATTTGGATATAAATTGGATATAAAATTACTTCCCAGACCCTTTGTCGGCCATATTGTATGGCAAGCCAGTGATATTTAAGAAATAAAAAATGACAAGCCGGGCTCTATTGTCTCATAATGCCCGAGCGTCCTCAGCCAATCTCATTTACCGTATAACCAGAAATTTTCGCGAGATACTAATTTTCGCTATATTCGCGAGTGATTTGGAATCGCGAAAAATTATCCTCGCGAAAAATTGTGTTTAATAAAGTATAAGATGAATTGGTATATCAGTGATATTTTGTTTTTACTGTACATGTGTCATTCTTCACATATCCTGACTAAACATAAAGCAAAGTAGTTCGAGTGAATTCGTATGATAGAAAAACTGAAACTTTAATAATGGAAGTTATATGTACATATATTTTTTGTAACTTCGGAATCGCGAAAAATTATTCTCGTGAAAAAAAGACAACCTATTTTACCATGAAATCGCGCAATTTGATACTCGCGAAAATTTCTGGTTATACGGTATTACCGAGTCGCGTCAGCGGCGAGGTTATAAATGTGATTGGCTGAGGACGCGAGGGCATTATGAGGCAATAGAGCCCGGCTTGTCATTTTTAGCTCTACTGGTCTCAGACCAGTCGAGCTTATGCGATACACCGTCGTCCGGCGTCCGTCCGTCCGTCCGTAAACAATTCTTGTGCTCGCAACTCCTCTGAAACCATAGGAGATAGAAAGTTAATTCTTTTTGCATCCTACTTGGTATGTTGTCTAGTTGTGCACCTGACATTTGGTTTCAGCCCCTGACCCCCAGGGTCTTAGAAAATGGGCGTGGTTATGAAAATCTATGTAATCTTGTGCTCGCAACTCCTCTGACATTATAAATGATGGAGACTTAATTCTTTTTGCAATATGATGGGTCTGTGGTCTAGTTGTGCACCTGATATTTTGTTTGAGCCCCTGACCCCCAGGGTCTTAGAAAATGGGTGTGGTCATTTTCACCTATATAACTGTATGTAATCTTGTGCTCACAACTCCTCTAACACTATAAATGATGGAGACATAATTCCTTTTGCAATATGATGGGTCTGTGGTCTAGTTGTGCACCTGATATTTTGTTTGAGCCCCTGACCCCCAGGGTCTTAGAAAATGGGTGTGGTCATTTTTACCTATATAACTCTATGTAATCTTGTGCTCGCAACTCCTCTGACACTATTAATGATGGAGACTTAATTCTTTTTGCAATATGATGGGTCTGTGGTCTAGTTTGCACCTGATATTTTGTTTGAGCCCCTGACCGCCAGGGTCTTAGAAAATGGGTGTGGTCATTTTCACCTATATAACTCTATGTAATCTTGTGCTCGCAACTCCTCTGACACTATAAATGATGGAAACTTAATTCTTTTTGCAATATGATGGGTCTGTGGTCTAGTTGTGCACCTGATATTTTGTTTGAGCCCCTGACCCCCAGGGTCTTAGAAAATGGGTGTGGTCATTTTCACCTATATAACTCTATGTAATCTTGTGCTCGCAACTCCTCTGACACTATAAATGATGGAGACATTTCCTTTTGCAATATGATGGGTCTGTGGTCTAGTTGTGCACCTAATATTTTGTTTGAAACCCTGACCCCCAGGGTCTTAGAAAATGGGTGTGGTCATTTTCACCTATATACATGTACATGTAACTCTATGTAATCTTGTGCTCGCAACTCAACAGACACTATAATTGATGGAGACTTAATTCTTTTTGCAATATGATGGGTCTGTGGTCTAGTTGTGCACCTGATATTTTGTTTGAACCCTGACCCCCAGGGTCTTAGAAAATGGGTGTGGTCATTTTTACCTATATAACTCTATGTAATCTTGTGCTTGCAACTCCTCTTACACTATAAATGATGGAGACTTAAATCTTTTTGCAATATGATGGGTCTGTGGTCTAGTTGTGCACCTGATATTTTGTTTGAGCCCCTGACCCCCAGGGTCTTTGGAAATGGGTGTGGTCATTTTCACCTATATAACTCTATGTAATCTTATGCTCGCAACTCCTCTGACACTATAAATGATGGAGACTTATTTTTTTTGCAATATGATGAGTCTGTGGTTTAGTTGTGTACCTGATATTTTGTTTGAGCCCCTGACCCCCAGGGTCTTAGAAAATGGGTGTGGTCATTTTCACCTATATAACTCTATGTAATCTTGTGCTTGAAACTTGTCCGACATTATAAATGATGGAGACTTAATTCTTTTTGCAATATGATGGGTCTGTGGTCTAGTTTGCACCTGATATTTTGTTTGAGTCCCTGACCTCCAGGGTCTTAGATAATGTGTGTGGTCATTTTCACCTATATAATTCTATGTAATCTTGTGCTCGCAACTCCTCTGACACTATAAATAATGGAGACTTAATTCTTTTTGCAATATGATATGTCTGTGGTTTAGTTGTGATTCTAATATTTTATTTGAGCTCCTGACCCCCAGGGTCTTAGAAAATGGGTGTGGTCATTTTCTCCTATATTACTCTTTGAATCTTATTTTTGTGTCATTGAGCTAGCAGCCCCTGGCCACTAGGATATTGAAAAATGGTCATGGCATTCTTTTTTGAAATATCATATTTGGAATATTATGAATTCCATAAGTGATATTCTTGTTGCAGTTTAATGGATATGTTGTTTTGCTGTGCAATGCTCCTTATAATTTGTTAAAGCGCCTGCTTCCTTATAATGGTCTTTGGTTTAAAAGAAAGGAAATTGATCTTTTAAAACTAAACAACCAGGAGAGCTACAGTCTCGTCAGAGACTTCTGGTTTATTTCTTTTCTAATGATGACCAAACTTAGATCAATGAAACACAGACGACAAAATCGAGTCTTGGTAAAAACCAGTTCCTGCCGGTTAAATGGGTAGGCGTGGCTTATCGCTATAGGGCCTATATTGGAGAATAGAGCCCGGCTCGCGTCTGTTGTCTTAATAGGGAAAAAGAATCAAGTCATATTAGAATTCTTCATACAGTATCCTTACCAATTAAAAGGTCTGCGTGTGATGAAATGTTTCTTCCAGCATGATATTCATTCCTTGGAAATTTTATGATATAATATTTTCCCCCACAAACTTTTACCGGTATTATGTATCAAAAATTCCAAAAGGAAATTTTATTATGTAATGAATCTTCCATGATCATAATAAAAGTTCTCGTGCCATGGAAAATATATAACAAAAATTCCATCTAGAATTTTTAATGTTCATAATAAAAGTTCTGATACTAGTACCATGGAAAAAGAATTTTTGTTATGTAATATTTATTCCTATAAGCTAATCATGTTGCTGTAATCATTGAAATGTTTGAAGGATTATCACTCGATTATTTCTCAAGCGCTGTCCTTCTAATTTAGATAAAAGTTGGTCAGGATAAAAACATTAAGTATTGTAAGATTCCTAGTAGGTATTTTATTTAAATAAATTTGGTGAAATATGTTATGATTGCGGGTTGAAGAGGTAGGGGTACTGATGACCGTAAACGTTGAATATCGATCGAAAATGCACAAAACATGCATAGTTTTAAACATTTTTACGTTTATTCCGATAGCCATCCATCCCCCTTTTTTTGTTTTTCCCCCGTGGGACATTGTCCCCCCCCCCTCGCTTCAGAACCCCACTTGGCTGAAAATGCGTTTTATTGATATACTTCTTTGGTAAAAGTGGCATTGTAAAGTGAGGAGGGGAATGTTGATGTATAAAACTTTTCCGTTTTCAGGGTTTTTTTTCCCTTGTTTTGGGGCCGAATTTCGGCCCCTTCCCAATGCCAATTTTCCTCTATTTTTCCCAAAACATCACCCTGAAATTCCCAAAGAGGAATTATGAAAAAAATCACCTAAGAAAATAAGACTCAAAACCTGGAAGTCAGCACAAATTGTCCTATTTCTAAGTGCATATTTTATTCATCCCTTGTTCAGTTCAAGCAAATCAATGGATTATCAGTGTTAATAAATGATACTTTGAGTTATACTTTGGTGAGAATTTGTACAAAAATTTTCTCAATTTCAGCAAAATGTCGCAAATTTTCCCAAATGGGACAGGCACAGGCACCTTCCCCAAAATAAAAAAAACCCCTGGTTTTCCATTTATTTCTGTGTAAAAGATGCTTATTTTGACCCAAATATCTCTTATTTTGCATGAATTATTCCATCTGACAGCAGATTCATATGTAGACCAAGTTACTTGAAATTTCTACTGAAAAAAATTCTCAACTTTTGCATTTTGAAATTTCAACTTTTCAGGGCAGATTTTATGCCTTATCTTAACAGCTCCATATGCATTTTTTGTCCATTTTCATACCTACTGATATTCAACGTTTTCCGTCATCTGTACCCCTACCTCTTCAACCCATAATCATAACATCTTTCACCAAATTTATTTACATAAAATACCTACTAGGAATCTTACAATACTTAATATTTTTATCCTGACCAACTTTTATCTAAATAGGAAGGACAACGCACGAGAAATAATCGAGTGATTTCAGGGCTAAATCCGGCCCTTATCTTAACAGCTCCTTGTTGGTGTTAACTCTTTTTTTCACATACCGAATGGAAAAAATATTTCATTATAAGAAAATCTTGGGAATTTTCATTATAATAATAAAAAACCTTCCAGGAGGAAGAAATATTATGCAGAAGAAAAGTTCTTGGCAATCTTATATTTTTTCACACTGAAAATTTCAATACTGGAATAAGTATAATCCAAGAATTTATGAGAGCATCAACAAAATCTAATTCATGTTCCACATTTATAAAATTTTCAACATAAATTGGTTGAATAAGATATGATAGTTTGCCATACAATATGACCACCAACAGGAGGTATCTCTTGCAAATTTTGGCGAATGGAAAATCATCTATATCGGTACATGAATGGTTTTTAGCTCACCTAAGCGAAGCTCAAGTGAGCTATGGTCATAGCACGGCGTCCGGCGTCCATCCGTCCGTCCGGCGTAAACTTTTCACATTTTCGGCTTCTTCTCAAGAACCACTGAATGGATTTTGATTAAACTTGGTAGGTATGAAGTACTCATGGTCCCCTACAAGTGTTGTTGTTTTTCGTCCAGATCCGTCAACAGGTGGCGCCACCACAGGCAAACGTATGTCACAGGGGGTACCCTCCTTCGACAAACTTCTTCTTCAGAACTGAAGCACATATCGACAAACCGAAAGCATCTGGATGGTCTAGAAGTGTTGTTGTTTTTGGTTCCAGTCCGAAGTCAAATTTTTGACGCGTTTTTCAAGTCTTTTTCAGACTTTGTCAGATATTTATACTTATTTTTGAACTGTTTCTTTGACTAACTCTATAAATGAATGGTTTTGTGCCCTCATTTAGTGCATATGTCATATTTAAGTTACTATTTGCTTTGATATACATTACATGCTATAATCTTCTATTTTGGAATCTTAATGAATTTTCTAAAATATGAATAGACATGTTTACTGTGCACATGGACCCAAGGGTTGTGGGTTCAAGTCTCGGCGCCTGCACCCAAATTTTTTTGTCTTCTTTTTTCATTTTTTTTTCAATTTTGTCACCTTTTTTGCACTTCTAAATCATCTGAATACCTTTAATTTCATTTTTGACCAAAAAAATTTTTTTTCTTCCATTTTCAATTTTTCCCCGTTTTGCATTATCTTTCACTGTGTATTTGACATATTTAAGTCTCTTATCAATGTGATATATATTTCATTCCTATATCTTATATTTTTTGATTTTGAAAAAAGGTTTATGTTTTGAAAAAAGGTTTATTATAACTGTCTATCAGCTGAATTGGAGCATCTTCAGACTCCCACAATAAGTAATGGAGAAATGTTTCTGTTTATATGGCTTTGAAAAAGGTCATTATTGCAGCAACATAAGACTATACCTGGTTTTTTTTCTTTGTTAAGCATCATGTCAAGCACTGAAAACTTAGTTACTTATCTGATAAAATCAAACAAGATATCTTAGGAAAACATAAGAAATACTAAAGAAAGCAGTATTCTATGGTAGGGAAGCAAAGACATTAGCACAAATTGATCCTAATGTGTCAGGTTACCTAATCTTTGTTAGACTAAATACCCACTGTAAATTGGTTAGACTACACCTATGTCTTGAAAAAAAGCCGATAGTAATGGAAAATATGGGTATGAACTGTTCCTTTTTTGCAAACAATACCCTGAAAACCTACCCGCCTGCTGACGTTTACCCTGAAAACCTACCGACCTGCTGACATTTACCATGAAAACCTACCCCCCTGCTGACGTTTACCCTGAAATCCTACCCACCTGCTGACGTTTACCCTGAAAACCTACCCGCCTGCTGACGTTTACTCTGAAAACCTACCCACCTGCTGACGTTTACCCTGAAAACGTACCCGCCCGCTGACGTTTACCCTAAAAACCTACCCGCCCGCTGACGTTTACCCTGAAAACCTACCTGCCTGCTGACTTTTACCCTGAAAACCTACCCGCCTGCTGACGTTTACCCTGAAAACCTACCCGCCCGCTGACGTTTAACACAGAAAAACAATACCCTAAAAACCTATCCGCCTGCTGATATTTACCCTGAAAACCTACCCGCCCGCTGATGTTTACTCTGGAAACCTACTGCCTGCTGACATTTACCCTGAAAACCTACCCACCTGCTGACGTTTACCCTGAAAACCTACCCACCTGCTGACGTTTACCCTGAAAACCTACCCACCCGCTGACGTTTAACACAGAAAAACAATACCCTGAAAACCTACCCACCTGCTGACGTTTAACAAAGAAAAAACTTGGTATGGTCTAGGCTAAGCAGTCTTCTCAAAAACTTACTTGAACCACTATTTCAAAGACAAATTTTACTGGCTGATTGTATAGCTTGTTTGACAATTTCTACTAGCTTGCCAGAATTTCTGGTAGCCCTGGCCAAGGGGCTACTACCGCTAGTGAGTTTTGGTGAAGACTGCATAAACAAGTGGCAAATACCTGTCGTGAGTAAACAGTCAATTTCTGAAAATGCATACCCTTTATTGTTACCGGTATAAAACTTGCAAAGACAAAGGAATACAAATCAACTTTTAGATACAAAGTACATGTATGTCAAGGTCATATATTAAATTTTCAAGGTAATTGAAAAATATTAGCTTGTGTCACATGTGAGTTTCATTAAAAGAGTCATTTATCCGTTCTTAAATGATGCTATTCAATTTGAAGACGTTTACATTTATACCACTTGGTGAGTGTCACTGCTGGTGGACCAGGAGTCCCCGAGGGCACATGTAGCCAAGTTCGATCACTTTCGGTTGATCGTTTCTTCAACGCATTCTGAAATTTCTGTCATCAAAATTTCTTGAAATTACTAAAACTTGGGTCCTATAGCATCATATCCCACCCATCCTGCTACGTCTTTCGGTACGCTTTTTCGACATAGTAACTTTCATACTTTTTTGGCATATTACATTGTTTAGATTTGAGGATCACTGACGAGGGTTGAGTACCCGAAACGTGCATGTCTGGTCCATGTTGCCAATTTATCCGTTCTTAAATGATGCTATTCAATTTGAAGACGTTTACATGCATAAGAGTATATGGTATGAGGTTGTGGTAAAACAATGAAATAAAGGTGAAAGCATAATGAATGTATTATTTGTTGGAATGAGTACCAAAATTATCTAAGTTCATGTAAGACCCAAATAAATGATATATATTTTAACAGAAAATTCACACTTTGATTCCGTTATTGCAAGTATCTCATTCATAGAAGGGACATAATAACAGTTTACAAAACTGACTTCATGCAAATAGAGAGGGGAACTATTTTTGCATTGTATTTTACAAACATCTTGTTCTTAATTGTTGAAAAAGGATATGAATACGGGAACAATTTTTGTGATTTTTGTTGTAGAAGTCCTCCAGGTATACTAGATAAAGACAGTGACTGACTGTTTTTCACTACTTATCTAATCTTTCAAGTTTCCATTTCAAAGCTATTTGTCTATTTGCTACCTACAGGGTGTAAGAATATGATATGAAAAAACAAATTTCAATTTACATTCATCATAGAGTACATATTTTGGAATTTAAATTACTTGGCATTGCCATTTAAATATCTGTCTGTTTTCCAACGTTGGGATTATGGGCAGAGATCAGACATGCTTGACTGGCCACATAATCACACATTGTTCTCATTCCAGTCTTTATTTTGAATTTAACTCCTCAGCTAATGCACATATTTACTTTAAGGTTCTTACTGAACATTGTTCTCTCTTGATATTAGAAATCCTAACTCTACTAGAACATAAAGTAGAAATCCTTAATTTTACAAGGAGTGATTTTATGTCATATTTTGCAAATCATTCAACCCCACTCCCTTTTCACCCATGATACTTCCTCTGAAATTTAAAATTGATTATATCTGTATACATATACCTTACTATTATCATGCATAATTCTTTCTTAAGTAGAAGTTCTTAAACATTTTAAAAACACTGTGAATTTTGGGAATTTTTGTAGCTGGTATGCCACAATGTAAAGCCCAGGATGTGACGACTTGTGTCAGCGTTACGCTGTCGTAGCTACGCCACAAGATGAGTGGTATTAGTATGAATTTCGATGGACAGGAGTTACAGAACCTGCAGGAGAAGGAATATGAGAAAGAGGAACAGCAGCAACAAAACGAGGTCAGTATGATATCAGGGTTTACGTTGTACACTACCATACTGGACGATTTGTCAGCGCTTTGTTGAACATGTCGGCATCATAGCAAGAGGAAAAAACCTATCCATTATCAGGTAAAAGGTCAAGGTCAGTGGCAAATGATCATGATGGAACCTTATAAGTTATGCTGACTGTACTTTTACAAGGATCTTCAAACTTGCCATAAGTATAACTAAAGCAAGAGTATGAACTCTATGGATGATCTAGGTCAAGGTCAAAATATTCTCGAAGGTGCATGAGTAGTGTCATTCTTGGTGCTCTGTCCAAAATGTTCATTTATATCAGTATGTCTCCGTGTCTTGCTGTAGGTCTGGTCACAAGGTCAGGTTGAAGATCTTGGCATTCTTTTTTGTTGTAATCAAAATGTTAAAATCAGATATTTCTGCCGCATCATCATTTTGAAAAGCAACATAATATGTATATTGCTTTGACCTTAAAGAAGTTTCATTTTCTCTCAATATATGTTCTATCGTTCTGAACTTCATGATAGAATTTTTGTCAAAGAGGTTCTGTAGTGTTGGTTCTAAGATACATGTAATCCTAAGTTCTTTCAGAACCATGTATTTTTATGAACTCATGTTTTTACATGTTTAAATGCAGTGCGTCTTTGATTCATACATTGTATGTGCATCACATTATAATGTTTGTATTTTTTGGTATCATATTTGATGCTAGGACTTTCAAATATAAAATGAAAAATGTTCTGGGAAGTTGAATCAGAGCCTTCAATGGCTTTTCATTGGAGATTGTGCAGCCAGTTGCACATTGCAATGTTGGTTTGTGATAAACTTTCAGAATAGTGCCATCAGTGTAAAAATTCCAGAGAGAGGGAGAGTGGCCTTTAATGCAGACTTTTCAAACCAACTTGTATTGTTAGAATTTATTTCTTTATGTGAATATCTGAATACATGCCAAATAGTTAAAGATAAAGCCTTGGTGTGGTTTTAGTCCCATAGATTGATTCTATTTGGAAGGTAAACTTATTTACATAATTTATGTATTGAATGAAATAAACACGATTTTCCAATACGAGGATTGTAAGGTAGTTAGCACTGTAAAATGCCATGCAATAGATTGTTGATTACAATTTCTTGTATATCCTTTCTTTCATAAGAACTTTTATCGATACATAAAAGTATTTAGATGATTATTTGTGAGCGACCGAATCGGAACGGTCTGTAAAATGATATATTATATCTATATACAGGTAAACTTCCATTAATGAAGTTGATCTCTCTTTTCACTAATCATGAATCAATTGTCGCCGACGAAAGATGGCCGATTGCTGAAAGATTTGCGATTGCGATGAAATACCGTTTCCCTGTTTTGAATCTATAATCGATCGTTTTTTAAAACCCGTTCGATTATTTTCCAGTCACCGATTCCTAAAGGTCTTCAGATGTATAACGCTACTATTCACGTGTAGATGTCATCAACAGCATCGACCAGTATCAATTCTTTTCTTGTATTTATATTGAATGTAACCTATCTTTTTGATATAGTCTTTAATTGTGTCATCTGATGAAATGGGGATATTGTAAAACTGTAAATCTCATCAATATGTATTCACTCGAAAAAACGTATTGCGTGTCAAATAAAACAAAAAATTCTCCTTTCAAGAGGTCCAAGTTTTATATAGCGGTGCACGTGTAACTGGGAAACCAGGGTGTAAGTACGTATTGTACAAACAACATACAACATGGGGATCATTCTACAGGTTAATAAACCTGTCATTCTGAAGAAATTGAAAGCAAATAATTCATAACGATGAAGAAAAAGATTAAACAATCGTTTAAATAAATGGAAAATAAATCCCAGATTGCTAAACGTATACATGCAGCTTGAAGTATGTTTTCTGTTATTAGTGATAAGGCTTTGCCTTTATTGGAGATAACGATTATATTTTTCATAAAATAGTAATATCAAAAAGCTAGATGAGAATAAGAATTTGAAAGATGCTTTAATAGTTGAGGATCTAAGATGATTTCATGAAAAGGTTGATTTAAGGTTAGGGTTGCGACTACAGGAAGATAACTCTAATTTCATATCACGTAATATTTGAAACCGACATGGACGATAAATAGTATAAGCTCAGTTTGCTGCATTATTTCAGAAAAAAATAATACTCCTTGAAATTTTCATTGCTGAATGGGTATTTTGGGGGAAAATGCATATTTTTATGCCCCCCTTCGAAGAAGAGGGGACATATAGGTTTGCCGCTGTCGGTCGGTCTGTCGGTCTGTCGGTCTGTCGGTCTGTCGGTCGGTCTGTCGGTCGGTCCGCAACATCAGTTTCCGTTCAATATCTCTGGAATGGATTCACATATTGAAATGAAATTTTGTATACAGACACATCAAACAAAAATCTAGGTCAAGTTCATATTTGGGTCCGATCAAAAAATTTTTGACAGAGTTATGCCCCTTGCATTTCGAAAAATACCAAAATTTCAGGGTTTCCGTTCAATATCTCTTGAGTGGATGCACATATTGAAATGAAATTTTGTATACAGACACATCAAATGAAAATCTAGGTCAAGTTCATATTTGGGTCCGATCAACAAAATTTTGACAGAGTTATGCCCCTTGTATTTCGAAAAATACCAAAATTTCAGGGTTTCCGTTCAATATCTCTTGAATGGAGTTGCATATTGAAATGAAATTTTGTATACAGACACATCAAATGAAAATCCAGGTCAAGTTCGTATTAAGGTCCGATCGAAAAAATTTTGACAGAGTTATGCCCCTTGCACTTCGAAAAATACCAAAATTTCAGGGTTTCCGTTCAATATCTTTTGAGCGGACTCACATATTGAAATGAAATTTTGTATACAGACACATCAAACAAAAATCTAGGTCAAGTTCATATTTGGGTCCGATCAAAAAAATTTTGACAGAGTTATGCCCCTTGCAATTCGAAAAATACCAAAATTTCAGGGTTTCCGTTCAATATCTCTTGAGTGGATTCACATATTGAAATGAAATTTTGTATACAGACACATCAAATGAAAATCTAGGTCAAGTTCATATTTGGGTCCGATCAACAAAATTTTGACAGAGTTATGCCCCTTGCATTTCGAAAAATACCAAAATTTCAGGGTTTCCGTTCAATATCTCTTGAATGGAGTTACATATTGAAATGAAATTTTGTATACAGACACATCAAATGAAAATCCAGGTCAAGTTCGTATTAAGGTCCGATCGAAAAAATTTTGACAGAGTTATGCCCCTTGCACTTCGAAAAATACCAAAATTTCAGGGTTTCCGTTCAATATCTTTTGAGCGGATTCACATATTGAAATGAAATTTTGTATACAGACATATCAAACAAAAATCTAGGTCAAGTTCATATTTGGGTCCGATCAAAAAAATTTTGACAGAGTTATGCCCCTTGCATTTCGAAAAATACCAAAATTTCAGGGTTTCCGTTCAATATCTCTTGAATGGAGTTACATATTGAAATGAAATTTTGTATACGGATACATCAAATGACAATCTAGGTCAAGTTCTTATTTGGGTCCAATCAACAAAATTTTGACAGAGTTATGCCCCTTGCACTTCGAAAAAAACCAAAATTTCAGGGTTTCCGTTCAATATCTCTTGAGTGGAGTTACATATTGAAATGAAATTTTGTATATGGATACATCAAATGACAATCTAGGTCAAGTTCTTATTTGGGTCCAATCAACAAAATTTTGACAGAGTAATGCCCCTTGCACTCGAAAAATACCAAAATTTCAGTGTTTCCGTTCAATATCTCTTGAGTGGAGTTACATATAAAAATGAAATTTTGTATACAGACACATCAAATGAAAATCTAGGTCAAGTTCATATTTAGGTCCGATCAAAAAAATTTGGACAGAGTTATGCCCCTTTGCACTTTGAAAAATACCAAAACTTCAGGGTTTCTGTTCAATATCTCTTGAGTGGAGTTACGTATTGAAATGAAACTGTTACTTTATACCCCCATAGGTTGTATCAATGCAAGTATAAAGTTGTGACAGACTTTAATCACAGAAGGGGTAGGGGGGCATTAATGTTTTACAAACATGACTTTTAACTTGTTCAATGAAAAATCGCTGAAAATAGGAATAAAATTGTTATTTTCGCACGAGTTCTGCTTCTTTAGATTCAAACATCAGAATATATACTATTCATTATAGTCTTTAATAATGAAAGAATTAAAAATTCGAACTCTATGTTTTTGGGTAAAAATGTTGATTTTTTGCACAAATTATTGTGCTATTTATAGAAACAGTCATTTTGCTCAAAAACGAATTCGGGTACATATTGTTTTGACTGCTTTGGGATAAAGCAATAACATAGCTCTATACATAGAAAAAAATTTGTGTACCTGGCGACCTTCTAGCTATTAATAAAAATAACGAGTTGTTTCCATGGCAACCAGCAGAATCGTATTTACAAGAAAATACACTCCTTAGAATTACATGTACACGTATTTATTTTATCAGAATTTTTCAAAAAAGACTTTAATTCATACACAAGCTATAAGAATCAAGAAAAATAAGGGTATATATGACTTTTTGATATTTCATGCATTGCAGAGGTATGTAAAGTTATGATGTGGTATTCTCTAAAATGACGAAAATGTTAAAATAGGCCAAAAATGGACGTTTGTAGCCAAAGAACGAGACGGGCAAATTATGATTTTTTGGTCTGAATAGTTCGAGGAGATGATCCTCTACATGTGGACATATCTATCTTTCTTCTTCCTCATTTCTATTAAAGTCGCCACCCTGACCTTAACTCATTGCGTCAAAAGGGACTTACGGTGATGACATTGTTTCAAAAATGCTAAGTCATTGCTAAGTCACTTTGTTGTTCAAATATTCATTAAAATTTCAAGTTCATGGAACAAAAATACAGTCGAGAAACAAATATCCAAACCCTCGCTTGAGTTAGTTAAATTTTCAATCAAAGATCAAAGACGATCAACATAAATAAATAGAAAAAATATATATTCAAATTTCGCCGTAACTGATGGAAAACCAAACATATATACTTTGACGTGATACACAAGAAGTCACTTCCGTAGTTTTCTTTGTTATTTACCTGGCTTCATTCTTTGTATTTACCTGGCGTCACTCGTACTCTTATACTGTTACTATACCTTAGTATCTAAGTACTTAGGTTCCCCAGTGATGTACTTAATATCATTGTCTATAGAATAATGTCCGGCATATGTCGCCCCTAATCTTATTGTGTCCCAGGGAGTCCGGACCGTGACGGGACCCTGTAAATCAATGGTATAATACTAACGAGAAAACAAGAACGATTAATACAAAGTCCTTAATGTCATCGATGATGTACTTAGCTCGCTATTCTAGCTTGGTCTATCTAGCCCCATCTTACTCTGGTCCAGGCATGCTTCAGATTGTTATGATTCTGAAGCAGGTACCAATTTAGAAATCTGGATTGTTCTTTGATGAATTGATGTACCTATTATATGGAAGAATGCTTTGATGGTGAAATTTATTAAAATAGCAGAATTCCTTCTTATAGAGCGTATGATATATTGCAATTTGAGAATCAAAGACAAAGATTTGGATAAATGGAAACGAAGTGATGATACATTTATTTCATTATTGCGGGAAAAGTATTCCATGAAAAGATTGTACGCCACCAAAACAACCAATATATGATTGTTCGTATATGGAGTAAAAAGTGGTTTGGTCTTCAAAGTCAGGCTTTTCTAACATCATGGAAATATCATCAGACAGGACATGCTATGTTAACAGGATTTTCTGTCTTTCTCATATGAATGGAATCAAATTTGGCACGGGTGATAGTAACGACCTTCTAAGCCCTTTCTATAACTTTATAGAATCTAGGATTGCAGCAAACGGATTTAGTCCTGGATACGACACTGAGCATAAAGATGACCTTAGACAGGTTGGAATAGGTCTGAAGGAAGTATTCAGACTTCTACTTAAGGTATATGTATTTCTATCGTCATGTTGTTGTGAGATTGAGGCTCTATTTGATGATATGAATTCAAACTTGCGTCCGTTGAAGGGAGGGGAAAACTATTTCCAGAGGGTCTTCTTCCACTTTTATTTGTGGGCCCGGTGGTAGCAGTGATGCTCATGCCCGTTAGAATGCGTGTTTGAATAGAGGCAAAGATTCTCGTGAAAGAGAAGCCTGACCTTTAATGGAAACAATAAAACAAAGATTGGAGAAAATTTCCTATCTTATTTACCATGTCAATGAATTTATATGGTTGTATTTGAAAGGAGAATTTGTTGAAATGTTACGTTAATCTGTAATTCTAAAGTTGTAACTTGATATTTCAGTTGCGAGCACTGCTCGATAATGCCTTCGATGATTTGATTGACGACGAAGACGACTTTTCTGTGACGTCAGATGAAGGTGCAGATTCACGCAATCACAGTCTACATTTCCGGAGGGAAGAAAGGTATAATTTCAGTCACCACGTTAATTGATTCAAATAGAAATGACAGCATGATCATGCATGTACAAAATGTCTTTTATGCTCTCGGTATCAATTGCTTTGGTCTGTCCGTCTGTCTGTCTGTCTGAGTCTCTGACTGGCTATTTGTCTTCAAATGAAAAATCCAACATTGATAATAACTTTTGATTTGTAATTTGATTTGTAATTGGGTCTTCATATTTCGCATCTCTATTCCCTTTTACAATACTTCTCTATTGATATCATAACTTTTGACCTTTAGAACTATACCGATGAATATGACCGACTTTGACAGAATACATCTTTATCTTTTACATGTTCATGCTGTCCGGGGTACCAAGTGTTTTACAAACACATCTTGTTCATTCATTCAGTGCTAGAATGAACTGTATTTGGTAATACACATTGCTACCTTTAAACGTACTTGTTATGAAATAAATGTAGTATGTCCAGAGAATACACCTTCATCACTAGGATAGTCAGGTCACCATGGATAAAGAAAACAGAATTATTTTTGATGTGAAAAGTCCTCATTTTGGATTAAAGTATCATGATAAATTTTGTACATTTTGTATAAGGAGAAACTTCTACAATGCCTTCTTCATTTGCTTGCTATTGGACTATATGTATATATAAACACTTGAAAAAAAAACAGTTGTCTGATGAAGTGTTTTTGTATATACATTTGAAATGGCATGATATTTTATAACAAACATCAATGTGTAAGATTTCTTTCATTCAGACTGATGTTCAATATATCCCTTTCAGTGAACCAATAGCAGAGGAAGACGATGGCAGTGCCCCATCTAACTTGCTATATAACCGTGACACATGGGGTAGACGTAACTTCCCTGCCCCTACCTCTACACCATTGGGAGGCCTGCCGACCATAGCTCAGTCCCCGTATGGATCCATGTCATCACTGAGACAGTCCCAGGAAAGCCTCAGGGCCTCTCAGGAAATCAGAAATTCTCAGGAAGGAGGTAATTATCAAGATATTATACTAGTACCCTGGTATAGGTACATTTCGGTACATTTCGACCGTATTGATTTAATAGAGTAAAATCCACACTTTTACTTAATCATTTTCTTGCCTAATTAATTTTCAAATATAGTGTCTACATGTATATTAAAAATTGTGTGTATGCAACATGAATATGAATGATTTTAATAAGTCTATATAAGAAATTCATCGAGATGGCTATTCATTGTAGCTAACTGTAGAAATGAAAAAATAGTAATTAATAAATGAAATTTGTTTTGTATGAAAGTTGTGTGTATATTTTATTGGACCTTTACAATACAAATAAAAATGCTTTTTGTTCTGACCGTTTGATTATGTTTCTATCCCTTTTACAGCATTAAGAAGATCACATGAGGGAATTTTAGAAAGTGATGGTTACCATAGTAACAGTGAACAAGAGAGTACCACATCAGCAAATCCACATACACATCATAAACATCATTTTCTTCATCATCATCAATTTCAGCAGCCTGATGATTGGGCAAGTCATGATCATTATCTTCATAGTCAAGGTCAGCATGGGTACAGTGAATCATACCAAGGTCACCAGCATCACCATGACAACGCACAGCCAGATAATCTCCATGGTGACCATGGTAACTACCAAAACTATAGATATGATGAAATTCCTGAGAGACAGGAAGCTGAGGGTGGTAACACGGACATGCTCGGTGACCAGGCAAACTATCTAGGTCATTACCATGGTTACCCTCATCATCACCATCACCATGGATACTATGGCAACACATACAACGAAGATCAGACAGGTGCAGATAATCAAACAGGATATAGTGGTTTACCTCATTCTAAAGGATATCAAAGTGTACAAACTGATCAAGGCTATCACACAGCCTTAGGATCTACTGTGAATAGTGACTTACCATCACATGACTATCATGTGACTTCATCCCAGCCTCATAGTGTTAGGTCATCACATGACCACTTGTCCAGTGTAAGATCGTCACATGACCATCCCCACAGTGTACGATCATCACATGACCATCCCCACAGTGTGAGATCGTCACATGACCATCCCCACAGTGTGAGATCATCACATGACCATCCCCACAGTGTGAGATCGTCACATGACCATGACAGTGTTCCGTCCCATCCTTTGTCACCACAGAAACAGAGTGAGTACAAGGTACATTATCAGCCTATGAAGGACAATTCTGACCCAGATGATGACGATGATGATGACGAGACTGCCGGAGGAAAGAGAAGGAAAACAGATGTTGATGTCATGGCCAAACCTGACGGTAATATACATGTCTACCAGTCCTCTTGCAATGAATAGTGATAGAATTTTAACAATATGATTTCGCTGGTGTGAATTTGCTATTGATTATTTTATTTGATTTATTGTCATATGAATAGTGCAAACAGTATTGGAATAGACTTATGAGCCAGATTTTATGATGTTTTGTCTATTGCAGATTCCACTGTGGAGGGTAGACAGATGGCTCAGTTACAGGTGCTATACAAGGCTAGGGGTAGGAAGATAGAGGATATAAATAATGAGCTAGAGATCTGTAAACAGGAGTCGGCCAGGGAAATCAGAATACTCAAACATCAACTCTCCCTCGCTAAAGGTCAGTTTGGACAAAAGAAAGGCAGTAATGTAGGAGGGATATACATGATTACTGAAAAATCTCTTTTATATTCTGAGTGTTGTGATAAGTTTTACTCGTAGTCTTTCAGTGTGGATGAACCTTGAAAACATCCAGTCTGCTCTACATCAAAAACCAAAGAACAATATTTCTTTTGAAGATTTGTCTTATGTGGAATTCATGTAACTAAACTTTGTAGATAAAACATTCTATATAATTCAGATGCAAGTGTAAGTCCAAATGCAGTTTTTGTAGCAAGCATTCTTTCATACATCATATTTTCTTGAAGGTGAGAGACAAGGAGTGTCTACTAACTTACAGCAGTGTCAAGAGCTACTCGGTGAATGTAAGACAGAGAATGCTCAGCTTAAGGGTAAACTACAGGCTATGGAGTCACAATGTGAAGCATTACAGAAAGGCAAGGAAGAGGTGGGGTTTTATTAATTTCTACGATCATTATAACTTTGGAACAGAAAGTATATCAAGCCTATGCCCCTAGATTAAGAACAACTTGAAAACAATTTTTGATGCAGTAAAATGCCAAAAAGATCTGACTTAAGTTTTAGAGATATGAGTATTTTAGATCTTCTGGGGTGATCAAGTATAACTGTATATTGAGACTTCTACAACTTGAATGACCGCTCGGTCCAATAATTGCATCTTAGATTCAGAGAAACCTCTCTGAAGTGGTTGTGTATGATGGTTGCCAACCCTGTCTTAAAAAGTTCTTCTCTGGGTACTTCAGACCTCCTCCTCGAAATACCCCCAACACAAAATATAAAATTAATAAATATTAAAGCTGAAAGTTCTTCAGCAAAATGATAAGTGATTTGTCTTGAATTCTTTTGTCTTAATCAAATACTTCACTCTGTGTTACGCAGGCAATAAAGAATTTACAGACAGCAGAGTCAAATATTGAAACTCTCAATCAGCAAATAGCGGAGATGGGTCATTCAGAGAGCCTGACGAGAGCTCGACATGAGCATGAGAGGGTGGTCGCTGGTATACAGCAGAAACATGACAAGGAAGTCAAAGTCCTCAGGGAGAAAATGGAAGAACTTCAAGACAAACTAAACGACGGCGTAAGTGTCCAAAATCACTGATAATCTAAATTTGTATTTTCTAAATATTAGGGTAACTTGTTTTGCATTATGAGAATGTTGGCCAAAAATCTATCATGTCTTGTCATCACTGAAGGTTTAGGAGTGGGACATTTCACTGTGATTTGATATGATTAGATTTTTACTTGTAAGCTTCACAGTACCATAGGTTTTGTATGATGATATTGGCACAAAGTATGATGAATGATAGTATCTAATACAATATTATAATCATGTTCAAGATTCTGTCTTTAACCTAGTTCAAATGCTTATACATACAATTGACTAAACAATATTTATTAATGGGACATATTAAAATAGGTAAAAATTGAAATGACGTTTAAAAGAAAAAAAGGAAAGAGCACTTAGCGGGTATATAACTTCTCTATTTTAATTCAGATTTTGTTCATTTCTTTACAGAATTCAGAGAATTCTACATTAAAGCAGAAGTTGTCAGAAAGCTACAAAGAGGCAGAAAATGCCCAGATATCAAGAGCTGAAACAATAAATAGGCTTACTAGAAGCTTAGAGGAATCTCAGAAACAGTGTCGTACTCTGTTAGAATCAGGTATGATTATCAGTATCTATATATTAAAATCAGCATCATTAACATCAGTTTGTTCATGTTGGTTTATAACAGTTCCATCTTGAACAATTCCTCCTTAGAATTTCAGGTTCCTGTACATTTATATTGTTATCCATGAGTACCCTTTCTTTCCAGTAGAATTTGAATGTAGATGTTAGTTTTGAAGTTTCATTTTGTATATACTGTAAACTAATACATTAAGGTATCAGTTCTGAGATTTTATTTTGTATTTATGAGTACATTTCACACTGTAGACTAATATTTACACACTTCTTGTTAGCTTCCAACCATGAAGTGAGTCAAATGAAGATTCAGCTACAGCAAGCTCTGGCGTCTAAGAAGATAACAGATGAAATGCTCTCTTCCTATCAGGTACTGATGTACATTATTTTTAAATAGGGAAGCTCACCCTAATGGTTTAAGATCCTCTAAGTCTTATCTGTAATGTAAATGGTACAGACTTTGTACTTAAAACAGCAGATAAATTAATTATGAAATTGAACACTTGTCCTTTTTTGCATCCATGCTTTTTTGAATGCACTACAAATATCTAATTGAGTCAGAAGCCTGCATGCTTGATACCTAAGATATCTTAGATTTAAAAAATCCTGAAGGAATTAACCCCTTCCTAACCACAATATTGGTTTTGTGGTATCTTCAAAGAAATGTGGTCGCAAAAATGGACTAGCGTACAAGTTCCTAATTTCATAAAAATAGTAGCAGAATTAGCACAATGTATTAATTCTATTTTGAATAATTCATCAATAGCAGATTATAATGGAGAAGTCCAAGAACACATCAACTGCACAAAATCATAACGCAATAAACTTTTAATTTGCCCTGTTTTTAGCTCTACTGGTCAAAGACCAGTCGAGCTTATGCAATACCATGTTGTCCAGTGTCCGTCTGTCTGTCTGTCTGTCTGTCTGTCTGTCTGTCCGTCTGTCTGTCTGTCTGTCTGTCTGTCTGTCTGTCTGTCTGAAATGATAAAAAAATGATAAATGATAGAAAGCTAATTCTTTTTGGGTTTAGTTTGGTCCATAGTCTAGTTGTGCACCTGATATTTTGTTTGAGCCTCTGACCCCCAGGGTCTTTGAAAATGGGTGTGGTCATTTTCTTCTATATAAGTCTATGTAATCTAGTGAACGCCAATACGCAAGATTGCAAATACAGCGCGTGCAGCGTGTCCGTTCTGATTTTTAGCTCGCCGGGACGAATGTCCGGAGAGCTATTGTCATACCCCCGGTGTCGGCGTTGGCGTTGGCGTTGGCGTCTGCGTCTGCGTGCGCGTGCATGAAAACTTTAACCTTGCTTATAACTTTTAAACCAATACAGATTGGGCTTTCATATTTCACATGTGCATTCCTTGTGACAAAACCTTTCCATGGATACCAAAATTTTTGACCTTGTGACCTTGACCTTGGAGATTGACCTACTTTTGAAAAACTTTAACCTTGGCCATATTTTTTGAATGGTAAGTGATAGGGCTTTGATATTTCACATGTGTATTCCTTGTGACAAGACCTTTCCATGGATACCAAAATTTTTGACCTTGTGACCTTGACCTTGGAGATTGACCTACTTTTGAAAAACTTTAACCTTGGCCATATTTTTTGAATGGTAAGTGATAGGGCTTTGATATTTCACATGTGTATTCCTTGTGACAAGACCTTTCCATGGATACCAAAATTTTTGACCTTGTGACCTTGACCTTGGAGATTGACCTACTTTTGAAAAACTTTAACCTTGGCCATATTTTTTGAATGGTAAGTGATAGGGCTTTGATATTCCACATGTGTATTCCTTGTGACAAGACCTTTCCATGGATACCAAAATTTTTGACCTTGTGACCTTGACCTTGGAGATTGACCTACTATTGAAAAACTTTAACCTTGGCCATATTTTTTGAATGGTAAGTGATAGGGCTTTGATATTCCACATGTGTATTCCTTGTGACAAAACCTTTCCATGGATACCAAAATTTTTGACCTTGTGACCTTGACCTTGGAGATTGACCTACTTTTGAAAAACTTTAACCTTGGCCATATTTTTTGAATGGTAAGTGATAGGGCTTTGATATTTCACATGTGTATTCCTTGTGACAAGACCTTTCCATGGATACCAAAATTTTTGACCTTGTGACCTTGACCTTGGAGATTGACCTACTTTTGAAAAACTTTAACCTTGGCCATATTTTTTGAATGGTAAGTGATAGGGCTTTGATATTTCACATGTGTATTCCTTGTGACAAGACCTTTCCATGGATACCAAAATTTTTGACCTTGTGACCTTGACCTTGGAGATGATTGACCTACTTTTGAAAAACTTTAACCTTGGCCATATTTTTTGAATGGTAAGTGATAGGGCTTTGATATTTCACATGTGCATTCCTTGTGATAAGACCTTTCATGCCATACCATAAATTTTGACCTAGTGACCTTGACCTTGAAATTTTACCTACTTTTCAAAAACTTTAACTTGGGCCATATTTTTTGAATGGTAAGTGATAGGGCTTTGATATTTCACATGTGCATTCCTTGTGATAAGACCTTTCATGCCGTACCATAAATTTTGACCTAGTGACCTTGACCTTGAAATTTTACCTACTTTTTGTTGTTGTTGCAATTTACATATGGTTGCCACCGGCGAGCTATGTTGTCATTCTGACAAGTCTGGTTCATTTAGTCACCTACCTAAACCATTGTTCAAAACTTGGGCACCTTTTCTGCCCAAGTAAATTGATGACGTCATAACAATGGAGAACAATCAAAGAGTGGGCGAGAACATTCGTATAGTCTTGGTCAGAAGTATTTGCGATCTTCCGTATTCTCAGGAAGTATAATTGATAGAGAAATAATTGTTTTTGCAATATAATCAGTCTCTGGTCCAGTTGTGCACCTGATATTTTGTTTGAGCCTCTGACCCCCAGGGTCTTCGAAAATGGGTGTGGTCATTTTCTACTATATAAGTCTATGTAATCTAGTGAACACCAATTCTCAGGAAGTATAATTGCTAGAGAAATAATTGTTTTTGCAATATAATCAGTCTCTGGTCTAGTTGTACACCTGCTATTTTGTTTTAGCCTCTGACCCCTAGGGTCTTCAAAAATGGGTGTGGCCATTTGAACCTTAGAATACTAGTCTATGTAATCTAGTGAACAAAAATTCTCAGAAAGTATAATTGATAGAGAATTAATTCTTTTTACAATATAATCAGTCTCTGGTCTCGTTAAGCACCTGATATTTTGTTTGAGCCTCTGAGCCCCAGGGTATTCAAAAATGGGTGTGGCCATTTGATCCTATACTAGTGTATGTAATCTAGTGAACAAAAATTCTCAGAAAGTATGATTGATAGAGAATTAATTCTTTTTGCAATATAATCAGTCTCTGGTCTCGTTATGCACCTGATATTTTGTTTGAGCCTCTGACCCCCAGGGTATTCAAAAATGGATGTGGTCATTTTCTCCTATGTAAGTATGTAATCTAGTGAACACCAATTCTTAGAAAGTATAATTGATAGAGAAATAATTCTTTTCTCAATATAATCAGTTTCTGGTCCAGTTGTGATATTTTGTTTGAGCCTCTGAACCCCAGGGTCTTGGAAATGGGTGTGGTCATTTTCTCCCATATATAAGTCTATTTAAGCTTGTGAACACCAGATCTCAGAAAGTATTATTCATTGAGAGTAAATTCTTTTTGCATTATTATGTGTCTGTGGTGTAGATGTGCTTCTGATATTTTGTGTGAGCCCCTGTCCCCAGGGATGGAAAATGGATGTCAATTTAGTGAATTTAACAAAACAGCCAGTAGAGCTTCAGTCTCATCAGAGACTTCTGGTTATTTATTGTGCTAAAATATAGTAGTGTCACTAACACATCAGTTACAGTTACAAGCTAGAATAAAACATGGAATTTTGTTTGATTTTCAGGATGAAGTAAAAGATCTGAAGGAACAGTTAAATATGTTTGAAGCAGCTTCCGGGCTAGGAGTGTTAAGTCGAGATAATACTCAGGAAACGGAGGGTATAGATGATTCTTTGATGGATCTTGGAATCAAGAAAACTCTCGACTTTGAAACACCAGAAACATCAAGAACTTTGTAAGTGAAGAAATACATCTCACTGTATAATTTTTACATCACAAATATAACTGTTATTCATACTGATGATGTCTAACAAATGCAGAATCATTGTTTACTCGTTTGTTTTGTTTTCAGACCTAGATCCCAAGCCACTTTCGATACAACTAAATCACATGATGTTATCACAGGGCTAAAGTTAGAATTAGAAAGATGCCTGCTTAGTAATAAAGAAAAGAGAATACAGGTGTCCAAGCTACAAGAAGACCTAAGAAGTACGAAGAAAGAGCTAGAAGAAGTGTCTACAAGATGTGAAAGAGCAGAGGTCTCCTTGAAGGAATGTACGGTGTGTAGGGCTGCATTGATACACTTTGCTCTCAATACAAACATTTACCGTACATATTATGATATTTGCTAATGATACAATTTTTATTGTGCATTGTTCATTGTTTTAGACTTTTTTTTTCAAACTTTACAAGAATAGTATTCAAGATAATAGCTTTTGGAGGAAAGTCATTCTTTATTATTTCGAAAGAAATAATTTGGAATACTAAACAGGACTTGTTTCAGAAATTATTAAATATACACAAAATTGTTATGCAGGATGTGAGGCTTTGTACTGAAGTCTGAAGTACTAAATTTATTAAAGGTCAAAGCCTCCCACAAAGAACAACTTTAAAAAGAGTACAAAAGCACACTCCTAAACTTTTCTTCAGATTTTGATTTTCAGTTGCTAAAACTAAGGAAAATCCTCGAGTTTATACTGATTTTTCATTGTTTTTGATTTTAGAGTAAGCTAAAGGAATGGGAAGAACTTGTGAGGTCAGAGGACAAGGTCAGTGCTATAGAAGCCAGACTGATGAAAGATATAAATAACTTGAAACGGGAGAAACAGGTTCTTATGGAAGACACTGAGGTATAGTATATAGTTCCTCATATATTCACAGACTATTCATAGCTTTATTTATTGTAAGAAATGTTTCATACATTACTTATCTTTCTTCCAAAACTCTGCTAGACTTCGCTCTTAGAGAGTGTTAATTCCTTCCTAGAAAATTTTATGTAATGTGTATGAAAATATGTAAACATATATCTTATTAAAAACGTGAATCAGTGAAGAGTGATCTGCCCTTGAGCCAAGGTAGAGGGCAAGATTTGGTGCTCGAAAAATTCACCTATTTCATGCTGTTTTTGTTATTCAAAAGGTATAGAACTGTATAGTTGTGTTACATAGAACCCAAATAGGCTCTATATAGACTTTATAACACAGAGTTGGCTGTATGTGTCATAGAATCTTGTTTCAAAGATGATCGAACAGAATCAATATGGCGAACAAAATGGCGCGCTCTCATATGCAGATGCCGCAAGTACAGATGTATCAGTAAGGAGAACTGAAAAACCAATTTTTATCAAAGAGACTGATATATTTGGTAATACTAAACCTCCAAAAGAACATTGGCTATCTCATGTCGAGTTGTATAAAGCAATATCGTTGGTGATACCATCTGAACTAATCGCTGGTATTCAGAGAGTCAGATCTCTGTGGCGTATCTACGTAGAGGAAGAATCAGCAAGAACCGCCTTACTGACTAATAGTTTCATACTCAGAGGTCGGTCTATTCCCATTTACTCTACTAATCCTGGACGCCCATACCAGGATGCAGATACAACATTCGTCCGTGTTAAAAATGTGCCTCTATCCGCAGAGGATGGACAAATAAAGAGGGCCATATCGATTCGTACGACGGGTAATATCATCAACATGTACAGGGAGAAACTGAGAGTGGATGGTAAGCTTACTAACTGTGAAACCGGGGACCGTGTCCTCATTGTTGAACATCTGACAAGCCCACTCCCTTCTTCTATCGAAATTGGAAGGTATAGAGCATTAGTACACCATAAAGGTCAACCCAATACCAAGGCCAAATGCTCAAAATGTCTGCAAACAGGACATCTTTCTAAAGACTGTGTGAATGAGCTCGTTTGCAGAGGTTGTGGTGAAACAGGACATAAGGAATCGGAATGCCCTGTTCCATTCACAGATGATGAGGCACACCTGACAGACATAGATGAAGAGGAAACGGATGAGGAACACTCTGATGTGAGTCAGGTACAACCTGATATACAACATAGTGAGGAAACCACTCCTAAAACTACTAGTGTTTCTCATATTCCGAAGCCGAACAAGATCAAGCCCTCAAACCCAAAAGGGGATGCAACAAAAAAATCAGGTTCTCTTGATACCTTCTTCCGCAAAGCAGACCATACACCATTATCTAGAAAATCAGGTGCAATCCCATCAGATGTACGTACACCTCCATCTCCTGCAGAAATCATTGCAGGACGTCGTAGAAGTGCTAAAAGTGTCAAGAAAGACAAAACCTAAACACTGTGATTCAATTTGATATTCCAGTAACTTTCAGAAAAGATAAAACTATAAAACATAGATTATTGTTGTATATATATATTGAAATGCATCAAATATCATATAAGTTATATCAACAGAAATGGTTTAAAATAATGATATATATTCAGATATATTGCACACAGAAATCTTTATCGAGAAAATATTGCACTTTTGTTAAATGTAAATATAAAAATATTACACAATTAAAATCTCACAATAAATAACATGGAAAGTGTACACATCACTACAATCAACACACAAGGATTACTTGATAAAGCAAAACGCAATAGGCTATACTTATGGATAAAACATCAGAGATCTAACATAATACTATTACAGGAAACACATTTTACAGAAAAACTATCACCATATCTAAAATCTGAGTGGCGTGGTACATCTTTACATAGTTTTGGTACTAGTCAAAGTAGAGGTGTAAGTATTCTAATAAAAGATAACATTCAACATGAAATAATAGATTCCTTCTCTGATAATGATGGCAGATTCATCATCATTAACATTAAAATACAAGATATTGTTTACACTATATGTAACATTTATGCACCAAATAATAATCATGCACGTAATTCATTCTTCAAAAATGTAAGCAATAAGCTGATGGAAATTAGTGTTGGAAATTACATTATAGGTGGAGACTTTAATGATACACTAAATTCTAAAGATAGAAAAACAATTGCTAAAAACAGGTCACAAAAAGCAGTCTACGGTCTAAAGGTATTACAAAATGAACTAAAAGTTGTAGATATTTGGAGGATAAAAAATGTAAACAAATTACAATATACCTGGAAAAGAAAAAACAATAATAGAGAAGCTAGTAGGATAGATTATTTCCTAATATCTAAAGAGATGGTACAAAAAACTCAATCCTGTGATATTCGACCTGCTCTAATAAGACATACTGACCACCAAGCTGTATCCCTAAGAATTCAAAAAGATACAGTAAATAGAGGACCAGGTATTTGGAAATTGAACTCCAGTATAATTAAAGATGCAAAATATAAAGAATTGATAAACAGAATATTGAATAAATATAAGGCATTAAAAAAAGGAAAAACTGAAGTAAAAGATCTATGGGATTTGTGCAAAATTGAAATAAAAGAAGAAACAATCAGATACTGTAAAAATAAGGCAAAGCTAAATAAAAGTAAAATTGATAATCTTGAAAAATCTCTCCAAGAAATAAACAATGAATGCAGTCCTAAATATATTGAAATAAAGGATGAATTAGAAAATCTATATAATGATAAGGCTAAAGGAGCTCAAGTCAGGTCAAGGGTAAAATGGCTTGAGGAAGGTGAGCGAAATACAAAATATTTTTTGTCTCTAGAAAATAAAAATCAATCACAGAAAATAATCTCTTCCTTAAAAGATAAGAATGGTAATGAAATAACAGACCAAAATAAAATGCTATCAATAATAAAACAGTTTTACTCTACGCTCTACACATCGAAAGGTATAAGTAAAGATGAAATTGAATCCTATCTTAATAAAACAAAATTTGAAAGCAAACTATCTCTTGAGCTTAAAAATAAATGCGAAGGAATGATAACAGAGGATGAATGTAGAAATGCTATTCAAAAACTTAAGTTAAACAAATCCCCAGGCAGTGATGGTCTAAACGCAGAGTTCTATAAGGAATTCTGGAATGATATTAAGGATATTTTCATGGATGTAATAAATGAATGTTTTAACTCTGGGTCATTAACTAACACACAAAAAATTGGAACTCTATCTCTAATGTATAAAAAAGGTGACATAAAAGATCTTAATAATTGGCGACCTCTTACACTTTTAAATGTAGATTATAAAATAATTACAAGTTGTTTGGCTAATAGACTAAAAAAGGTTCTACCGGAAATTATAAGTACAGATCAAAATGGCTTTATACAAAACAGATATATAGGGTATAATATAAGACTAATTCAAGACATCATTGAATACACTGAAAAATATAACCAAAATGGAGCAATTTTATTTCTTGATTTTGCAAAGGCTTTTGATACTGTTGAATGGAATTTCTTATTTAGTGTTTTGGAAAAATTTGGGTTTGGCAAATCATTTCAAAAATGGATTAAAGTTATACATAATGATATTAAATGCAATGTTGTAAGTAATGGTTGGATATCTGATCATATTCTTATTTCCAGAGGAATTCGGCAAGGGTGCCCAATCTCAGCCCTCCTCTTTGTTTTAGTAGCAGAAGTTATGTCCCTCAATATAAGAAATAACAAAAACATTAAAGGCATTAAAATCAATAACAAACAAAAAATCCCTTTCAAAATCTCCCAACTTGCGGATGACACCACTCTATTTCTAGATTCGAAGAATGATATTCAGTTGGCTCTGAATGAAATAGAAATTTTTGGAACATACTCCGGCTTAATTCTTAATCGTGAAAAATCAAAAGGTCTTAAATTAGGAAACCAGGATATTATTGATGATGATTTTGAATCAATATGTTGGACAGAGAAAGCCATTAAAACACTAGGAATTTTCTTTGGACATGATCAATTTACACTGTATGAAAAAAATTGGGAAAACAAAATTGAAAAAATTAGAAAAATTGTAAATCAGTGGAAAGGACGGAAGCTCACAATTATTGGACGAATTCAAATAGTAAAATCTTTGATTGCCTCGCAATTCACATATGCTGCTACAATCTTAACTATCCCAAAAAAGATTAAAGATGAATTTCAAAAAATAGTATACAGATATATATGGGATGGAAAAGTAGAAAAAATAAAAAGAAAAACTATTATAAGAGATTATTTAGATGGTGGATTAAAAATGTTCGATTTAGAATCACACTTAAATACACTAAGGGTAAATTGGATTAAACGTCTATTGATAGAAAAAGATAGTCCCTCCTGGACAGTGATTCCAAATTATTATTTCAATAAATTAGGTCCAAATAATCTTATTTTCAAAATGAATCTAGATACAATAAAGAATCTGCAATGTTTAAGTGAACTTCCAGAAATCTACAGGGAAATGATTGAATCATGGGTAAAATTGAGAAATGCCAAAAATGAAAAATTTAATTTAGAAACAATTAGATCACAGATTATCTGGGGTAATAAACATATAAAATTCAAAGAAAAATGTCTATATTATAAAAACTGGATCAACTCAAACATGATTACTATAAATGATATCCTAAATCAAAATGGAGAATTGAATGAATATCATATTCTATCAAAACTGGAGAGCAAATTAAACTGGATATCGCAGTATCAACAATTGAAAAAAGCGATTCCAAAAAGTTGGTTAGATACATTGAGAAATTCAAATCCTAATAAATATGAAATAAATATCTTTCACTCATTTTATGTATGCATAAATAATAAAAACATCACATTAAATAAACTCAGCAATAAAATGATATATGAAACCTTCATTAAAAGCTCATCAATATCCCCAATATCTTATGTAACATGGCATAATGAGTACCCTGATCTTGTAATTAAACATTCTTTAGAATACTTTTTCAAAAATGTCAAAGATAACAAAATGAAAATTGTACAATGGAAGCTTATACATAGAATACTACCCACTAAAAAAATCCTATACAAATGGAAAGTTGTTAATAATTCACTTTGTAACAAATGCTTAATCATAGAGGACTATAAACATTATTTCATCGAATGTGACAGTTTAAAAGAATTGAATAAATTTCTCGATGATTTTTATAAATCACAAGGTTTCTACAAAAACTTAATTGATCTAAGATACTACATCTTCGGATATAAAATAGCTAATCCACAATATGCATCATTAAACCAAATAATTATAACAGTTGTATATGCAATCTATAAAACATATTACATAAGTGAGCAAAAAACTAAAAATATCAATCCATTAAACATATTCAAATGTGAAATACGAAAAATATATGAAACACTGATTTACAAAAAAATAAAGCCTCCGACACTGCTAGAAAATATCCACAAGCTGTGCTAATAATCCGAAAAATCCCTCTTAGTCACTGTTATATAATCCTGTATACACACTCCTATTTCTTCCTCTATATCTCTTGACTGCAGCAATTAATAATTAATCGTCTGAAAAGAATAAGTAAATTTCATGTATTAGCCATCATGTCAGCATTTGAACATACATGATCATTAATTACTCTGCATTCCTATAATTTTGATTCTCCAACTTATAATGAAATTAAATCTCTGATATAACAAAAAATTCAAACTTATCTTGATAGACTTTTTTCCATGAGGTTCAAGCTTTGGAGGGTAGACATCTGCAAAGCTCTGTATACTCTTCACTTCTGTAAAATTCAATGCAACTCATTATTGAATATTGATTTAGAAAATAAAACAGTTACACTTATTCACCTGGTTTTCCCCCATGAACTATAAATAACTCAACCACATGGAGATTTAATCTAATATTCTTTTTTTTTCTATGTAGATAAATATATATATGTTATGAATTAAAACATGCAGTTCTTATAACTATAAACTGATAAAAATAAAATGATTTATCAATTCAAAACATTTCAAATGACCTATCAAAGCGTCTGAGTAACATACCTTGCCCTTCAAACAATAGTAATATACTCCAGAATACTTTCTGCCTGTACGTAAAAGCGATACGTAGACTCTCTGTTCGGTTTAGTTGAAGTGAGGCACGAAATATTTCTGCTTTGACACGTTGACAGAATTTGACGCACGAACGATTTGACAAATCGGACACCCAGTTTACATTGTAATAGCAAAACATTACGGATTACAAATGCACCCTTAAATACGGAAAAGCAGATAATTCATTTAAACTATTTTGAAAAAAGGAAAATCTTCCTTGACTTATCCTCTAATCAGCAACATACACAGTTTTATTAATATTTCATATAAAATATTATTTCATGTAATACTATACCAGTATATTATTTATGCACTTTTTTTTATTAATATACATATTAAGTAGATATATACGGATTAATAATTATTTATTCTCTCATTATATACATTATGTACACAAATCTTCAAATATATAATATTTACTATACGTCAACCTCTAGGGATACCTGGACCTAGAGGATTTTGTTATTAAATTCAGGTATCTTTATAACAATAAAAAAAAAAAAAAAAAAAAAAAAAAAAAAAAAAAAAAAAAACGTGTCCCAAAACCCTTCCAGATTCTCTCTTGGAGAGGTTTTAAGTTTGAAAGTATATAATCATATATCTTGTTCAGAATATGTCTGTATGATAATTTTTCTTGTCATTAGGAGTTGAAGAAACGACTTGAGGAGGTAGCCAGTAATGAAGAGAAGCTAAGTGAAATCAACAACGAACTGAATCAGCAAATATCACAAATGGTCAAAGATTATGATGCTGATAAACGGGAAGCATTAGAAAGGTAAATGTTTCCATCTTTGATTTGGAACCAAATGGTTAATAAAGCCAAATATCTTATTTTTCAGAATAACCATATCAGTAAATTTGATGCATGTGAAATTCTTTATGTACAAGTAAGAAAGAGAAAATTGAAAATATTTCTACTACCTGCTTACTAATTTTGTCACCATAATATGCAATAGTGTGCATTTATTTTTGTCTTCCGCAAATTCAACAATCATGAAGCAATTATATAAAAGGGGTCAAATGATTAATCTTGTGTACTAAAGATAATTTTCTGCAATTATATGGTACATGATGTCAAACACATTAAATTCGTTTTCATTAAAACAATTTTTTAGAAGCTTAATTGATCCTTACTTTGTTTCAGATGTCAAAGAGCTTGTGAGTCTGTACATGAAACAGCTAAAGAACACCTACGTCAGCAGTTGTTAACAGAATATAACACTGAGAAGTCAGAGCTCATCACCAAGTACGAAGCAGAGTGCAATAAACTCAGGTCAGCATAAATACTATCATTACTCAGAATAGTCAATACTGAGAATATGTATGAAGGGCTTGGCTCTGATGATGAAGTAAATTTATGAAGAAATCTTGTAGGAATTCATGCCCTGTTTACAAGACGGGTTTAATGCGCATTAAATCGAATTTAATGCGCATTAGATTTTAGCTGCGTTCACACGAGGAATCTAATGCGCATTAGTTTAATTCGCATTAGATTTAATGCGCATTAGATTTTGCCGTGTGAACACAAAGCGAATCTAATTCGCATTAAATCTTGCGCATGCGTATATGATTTACTAGAATTCTACAGTACATTTTCATCATAACTGGGCACTTTTAATCACCCTTGGACCTCGAAACATAGAATAAGAGGTAAAAATACTTGATTTCATTCACAATGAACCCTCCAAGTAACTGTACTGCGTCTCTTAACTTACGTAGAGTAACATTATATTATGACGTCATTTTATCTCACAATGACGTCATACAATGACGTCATGCAATGCATGCATAAGCCCAACTTATGAGGAGGTTAATTATTATGAGCAAAATAAACATACAGGCATGCATTCGACCCTTTTACTATCTAAAGTATACGGCTCTCAGTGCAAATGTACCAAAATCTAATGCGCATTAGAATGTGTCGTGTGAACGCAATGCGAATCTAATTCGCATTAGAATAAAGCGCATCAAATCTAATGCGAATTAGATTTAATGCGCACTCGTGTGAACAGGGCATCAGTTAATAAAACATGTGGTATTGATATTATATATGATTCCTAATAATTAGAAATAATTATGTATATTTGTTCATGTATGATCATGATGATTTAAATTGATTACTTTAAAGTAAGATGAAGTCTGTGTATTATTTACAGGATAGAGCTGAAGACGGCCCACAAGGAGGTGGATGACGTGAAAGAACTGTATGTCAAAGTATGTGCAGAGAAAGACAGCCTTGATGAGGCAATCAGAAGTCAGCTGTCTAATGATACCAAGGAACAGCTACAGAAGGTATGGTCACTATACTGTCTTTCTGTATGTATATGTATGTCTGTCTGTATGTCAAAGTATGTGCAGAGAAAGACAGTCTTGATGAGGCAATCAGAAGTCAGCTGTCTAATGATACCAAAGAACAGCTACAGAAGGTATGGTCATTATACATGTACTGTCTGAATGTCTGTTAGACTATGAAACAAAAAAAAATATTTACAAGTTAAATTCTCATTTGCATTTGATACTTAAAATTCAAGGAAGATGTCTAGGGAAACTGGTAAATACATCTGATACTGATAATGATAAGAACCCCCTTTCCAAAAAAAAAAAATCATGTAGAAGTCTGATCTTCTAATTTTCTATAAGAAGAATTTTTGCCTTAACTGTCATACAGATCTTTTAAAAGTTGAATGTCTTACTGTAGATGAAAGAATCCATGGAAAAAGAAAACTTTGCTGAAATAGAGAGAGTTAAAATAGAGGCGCAAACTGAGACAGAAAATGCTAAAACTGCTATCCGTGAGGAAGTGAAGAAAGAGATGGAAGAAGAAAACAAGAAAATCATTGAAAATAAGGTACTAATCAGTATTATAGAACATAGAAGTATTTGAGGTTGCATGATGTTACAGGCGTTTTTGGAATTCTGGATTGCACAAAACATTTTGTAATTTTTAAATTAGAACTAATTTTGTAATTATTGATGATCTTATTTGAAAAAAACAAAAACAAAAAATGTAATATTTCATCTTTAATATGTAAAAAATTAAGGTTTCATCCAGATCTAACAAGTGAATCCGTAACTCCCAAATTGTATATACTATAGGTTATGTAAAGGGATCTAACTGGGTGTCTACCAAAAAATAAATAAGTCACTTTTCCAGTCTTCAGAAATAAGCTTATCAGTGTTTAAGCTTCTTTTGGAGCGTATATTGCAGTAGTTTTATTGAGTTGGCAAAGCCAACTCTCATTGCTATGGCTTTCAACTTTGCACTTGATAACCCTGCACGGACCAAACAACGCACAATGTTACTGGCGCAGTAAGAAATAGGACCAATACGATTTGACAAAAGAACATATTAGACGACAGACATTTAAGTTCAAGTTGTAAATAATGGGTTAAATGCATTATGAGAATGCAAAAAAATGCTACAAGGAACGATGCTACAGGAATAGTATCACATGTTGATGTCAGTACATTAAAATATGGCGCATCTTTTTTATTTGTACTTCCCTCCTCTGTATAAGGAGCACCCCATTTTTAGATAGATAGGTAAACGTATTGTATTTAGGATAAAAAAGACCTTAGATTTAAAAAATAATTGTGGATGTGTAGAAGACTAAAGACAAGTAAATAAATCAATCAATCAATCAATAATATTTATATAAAGTCAGACATAATTTATAACATTCAACATTAGCTCTGATGAGCTATTTACCGACTAGGAAAAAAGGTTTTTCAGTTTGATACTTAATAAACCTAAGATGACGTTGGTTTTAAGTTGGGCAAGAAGTTTCAAAAGCAAATATATCCTAAAGTAAAAGTGATAGGACATTATACTTCATACATACACCCATAACAATTGCAACAAATTTGACATGATCATATTGACCTTGAACTCTGACCTCAAAATCAGTTATTTGGTTAAGAAGTTCTATCATTTTAAATATTTATATATTTCCAGACTTTTTTTTTTTTTAGATTTGAGACAACTCTTGAATTGTGAGAATCACTCATTCAAGCATTTGAGGCATAGATTTGGAGTTTGATTTGTGCCAGTTTTATACTTGTCTTCTGTATGTTCGTCTCAATGTTACTTTTGCCAACTCGCAGGACTTTCAGTCCTTTGATAATATCATTGAATCTTCGTGCCAATTTTGAGATCAGTATCCTATATCGAGGCCAAGATTCACTACTGAGAATTAGGGGATTGGTGGGTTTGACAGGTATATGTTGGATATACTGTTGGAAGTGCAGTTATACCTTCAGGGCTTGGACTAACAACGACCACCGGAATTTATTACCCTGAAAAATATAAATTACAACTGCTTCTTGATTATTACAATGGTGAAAAATCAAAGTGTTATCAGTAATAAACTTACTCTCTCAGTTGTTTATAAGTGAAGAATGCCATTCACTAGCTACTAACTTGCATTATTGGAGCAAAGAAGTAAAATGTGCATTAAAGCTTGTAACGTGCAAATTTACGTAGGAATACATTTTAAAGTATATCAAGTGAGTCGGTTTGCGGCATGTGTATTGTCTTTATACATGCTTGTAGAAATCCTGTGAAACAAACAAACAAAATTCTTTTAGATGTTTAATTCATCATAGAATAAAATCCCATCAGATTTTAGCATTATTTTTGCAAGAAGCAATTATTTAATTGTAAAACAAATGATAGAAAAACTTAATAAATATCAAGCTCTTGACATTTCCTTCCGGCTAGAAATGAGGCACATCGAACGGATCAAAAATTTGTCCAGCTGGTCTGATGGTCCACTGAATTTAGTGGACACTGTTAGAAGGGAAATACAGAGCCCACTCTTGCAATGTTATTAAGTTAAATGTGAGCAAGGTACAAAAAGACTGACAGACTGACATGTTTGTATTTTTGGATTTTATTATTACTGATACCAGATATATGGAAAAATGTATTAATTGTGCATGTTTTACCATGGAAGTGAATAACCTTAAACAGTTGGCTTTGAACAACATTCTGTAGAATGACGTTTGAATGGGACAGGGTATTTTTGAAAAAAAGTACTGTAGAATGAAAAAGTGTGTTTTCTGTTTACACGAAAACTGTCCAAGAGCTTGCATATGTCTGTAATAGGGTATTTTAAGTTTGTGCATATGAAAAGGGTACAACAAAAACTGAAAATCTTTCTTGTGTTTATGAAGAATTTACTCTTTCAGAGCCATGAAGTATTATTTACAAGGTACTGTATAATGTGTATGTATATAAACATGAGCATGGGTCTTATGTAATGTGAATGTGTGTTTATGAACAAGGTACAGACATACTACTGTATAAGTAGAATCATTCGCTGGTATTTTCTTTCACGGTTTTATAAAAGTGAAATTATTCGCATGGACAATGATTTGCGGATTTATCTCAGGTTCCTTTAAGTTATGCCTTTAGTATTCAGATTCACTGAGACAAACATTCGCGGTAAGAGGCCGACCGCGAAAGTAGCGATGGTTTATACACAGCAAATGATTCTACGTATACAGTATCATGTCTTCCTCTGACTGTGTTAATGATGAGCAAGGTATTAGGATGTGAACAAGTTCAAGCCCAGGACTTTTTTACATGTCCATCTTTGTGTTTATGAATAAGTTACATATAAGCATGTATTTTATAAAGTTTTGACTCTGAATAAGTTACTGGAGAACCAACATTAACACCTTTAATTAGTACCCCTTATTCAAATGTGAAAGTCATATAGGAATCTGCTTTTCCTCATTTCTGTTGTCCATCCGTCTGTTTGTCCATCCGTCTGTCTGTCTGTCAGCACTTAAGTTGTAACACAATTACCGTATAACCAGAAATTTTCATGAGATACTAATTTTGGTATATTCACAAGTGATTTGGAATCGTGAAAAATTATTACCACAAAAAAATTGTGTTTAGTAAGGAATAACATAAATTGGTTTATCACTATAATCAGACACATTTAGTTGTTATTGTATATGTGCCATTCTTCACTTTTCCCAATTAAACATAAAAGAGAAGTGATTTGAGTGTATTCTTACGAACTAAAATTTCAATAAAGAAAGGTACAAAACAGTAACATCATATATGTATATTTGTTGGTAATTTAGGAATCGCAAAAAATTGTACTCGCAAAATAAAGATATCCTATTTAACCATAAAATCGCAAAATTTGATACTCGCAAAAATTTCTTTTATACAAGTCTAAGAACTGACATATAATATACAATTTACTATATTTAGCTCTCTTCAATAAAGTTGAGTGAGCTTATGCTATACCCCCCTGTGTCCGCATCCGTGTCCGCGTCTGTGTCCGGTAAGAAGATTAAGGTAGCTCTGTATTTGGCGAAGAACTGATGCTGCAGTACATGTAACCAAACTTGCACAAGTGATTCATCATGGGATGCTGAGGTGAACCCATGTATTGGATGCTGCATCTGACCTACATTTTCTGCTTGAGTGACTTAGTTAAGACTGTTAAGAAGTTAGGTGTAGCTCAGTGTGACTTGGTTAAGAAGTTTGGGATAGCTCAGTATCTGACAAAGTACTGATGCTACAGTAACCAAACATGCACAAGTGATTTATCTTGGGATGCTGAGATGGACCTATGCATCAGACACGGCATCTGACTTACTTTTTTCTCTTTAGTAATTTTGTTTTTAAAAGCCAATATTGAGCAAAGTATAAGTACCACATATACCAAACTTGCATATTGAATGTATCTTTGATCAAACTTGCATAAAATGACCTTGACCTACTTTTTCTGCTTGTAAAAGCCAATATTGAGCAAAATATAAGTGCTACATGTACCAAACTTGTGTATTGGATGTACATGTATCTTTGATCAAACTTTCATAAAATGACCTTGACCTACTATTTCAGCTTGAGTGATTTGCCTTCAAAAGCCAATATTGAGCAAAGAACAAGTGCTAAATGACCAAACTTGCATACTGGCTTACATACAAACTTATATAAAATGACCTTGACCTACTTTGTTCTGCTTGACTGATTTTGCTCATACAAAGCCAATATTGAGCAAAGTATAAGTGCTACATGTACATGTACCAAACATGCATATTTGATGTATCTTTGATCAAGCTTTCATAAAATGAACGTGACCTACTTTTTCTGATTGAGTGATTTTGCTTAAAAAACCAATATACATGTACTTAGAAATTCTGCTTCAGTGAATTTTGCTTTTAAAAGTCAATATACGTGTACATTGTACTTAGAAATATGTTTAAATTGAATTTTGCTGTCGTGAGGTGAGCTTCGTAATCTATGATTTCCTATGTTTAATCAGGCCATAAGGTCCAAGTCATACCCAGAATTGTGGTTGTGACTCACAGTGATTTTGATACAGTAACTTGAATAGTTTAGTAGGTACAGCTTTCAATTTTCATTCATGGATTAACCTGATTGACTATGACACACAGATGATATCTATAGATTATGAGGTATCCCTTTTCCGTCTGTCTGTCCATCGACACAGTGTAACAACACATCTGAAGTAGTTTAATGGTAGAGATTCCACGTGTGTTTACTATAAATGTAATGTGAGGATGATACCTATACTATATGAGGTCAGAAGGTCATGGGTCAAGGTCATACCTTGGACTTACAATTTATGCATCATAATACTTTGCTTACCTAAACAGTTTTGACGATAAAGCAAATATTATGTTAGGATGCTCCCTGTACTTTTTGAGGTCAGAAGTTCAAATGTCAATTCCATAAAACATAAAAATAACTTTTGAATGGCAAGGCAAAGAGCTTTCATATTTCACATTTGCATTGTAATAAAATTATTTCCTCTTGGCCTTGACGTCTACTTCAAATTAAAATTACGTTGGCTGGCGATTTTTTTTCTATATTTCATACATCGCGTGATTATATAAGTCAAAGGACGTTATGACGGGAACGTGACGTGAAAAATTTACCGCATGATGGCGTACGAAGGCCCTGACGCAAAACAGTTGTTACCTGTTATATTTATTCTAAGTAAATCCGGGATATTCTCTATGTGTCTCTGGTCATAATATTCATATATAAGTGGTCCGTCAATACGTGAAACAAATTAATGATAGTTCTTTACATAACTAAATTGTTGTATTGGCTCTTGTTAGTTGTCTTAAATTCCTTCACCTTTTGGAAAGGCAAGTACGTAAATGTGTACTTTTGTACGAAAATGGAACTTCTCTATTTTGAATAGGAAATTACGTTTTCTTATAGGTTTTGTTTACAACCATGTGAGACTTAAATCCTCTATGATATTTCTGATTTTAATTTTGATTAAACCAGGCTATCTGAATTAAAAGATAAAATCGAACAATGTAAATGTTAGTAATTCTCGCACGTATACCTCATTGAGTGTATTGTTTACCAAAATATACCAAACTGTTTATGCCATCTATCAATGGTTTATTGTTGATTGAAATGTGTATTGTATGAGATTTGTAGATTGGTTCGTGTTAAAACCCAGGGTGTATCGTGTCATTAGTAAGTCACGCTTATTGCATACCAATTCCGAAACACAATACACAATGCATACCCTCTAGCGGATGACAGGCTTTGTAGAACTCGTTTAAAATTCATCGGCATCGGAGAACATCAAAGAGTAAATGGATTTTAATCAAGTTTTGAAATTAGATTTGAAAAAAAAACTTTCTCCAGTCTAACTTTAAGCTCCTCTTCACTTATACTGTAAATGTTTAAATCGGTCCCAATGTCCACTACTAGTTCATGTTCGCAAAATAATAGAAAGGACCTAAACGTCTTTTAATTTCTACTTTTAAAAGAGTTAGTATACTTCAAACAATTGCTTACTGAGCAAATAGTTTACTTTACGTATGAAACCGTCTAGTCAAAATTAAACCATTAAGCTGTTTATAACAGAATGCATTGACCCAATATTGTGTATTGGATTAAAATACAAGATTAATTGATACACTACCGTATATACCTAAAATCAACGAACCGAAAATAACATTTTGCATAAATGGTAACAAAAGTCGACAAAAAGTAAATCAACAAAAGAGATACAGTAATGTTAAGCTATCGAGTATGAACACTGGAAAATGTAGCATCAAATGTTGGAATTTATTTTGAACTTTTCTTCGTAACAAAACCGGAATTATCAGATATACTAGTATTGAGAACCTTGATTGAACCTTTACGGTATCGCATTGTCTTAGTTGGCAATTATCACCTATCTTTAAACACAGGAGGGTCCTATGGTTGTCAAGTGCATATCGAGTGTGTGTTAAGAATTCCTTTGACCACTGACTTTTGTACGACGGACTAATGCTTTGAGGAATTTCCGAGTGTCCTATCGTTTTCGCAAACTGTACAGTGATGGTTTTGGTTATACAACGTTTCCGATAATAATTTTGGATAAAAGAGTGCAAACTATAGTGAATATTTGGATACATTATAAACTTCTCACACTTCAACATGGAGAAAGTTTTAGGTAGTGTTTATATGATATGTGTATAGAGAGCACCAAATTTCCTCAGGTTGCTAAATATTTATAACCAATTCTTTTTCTGAAAAGGGGTTCCACTAGGGAGTTTGCATAGACTACTTGTGGCAAGATAGGGAGGAGTCTTAGCTGAAATTGTTGCTGACCATCTTCATATGTGGAAATTACCTAATGGATTAGACTATTTTTGCAACTAATTTGCTTATGTGACCTTACAAGTACTCTAGAGTTTTAGATTCATCTGTAATCAAGTTTTATCTAAACAAATATCAAATGGTCTCTTTATACTCAGTGCACAAATGGTTTGTACCATACAATGCAAACCTAATGAATAATTCAATCCATATATTAACAAAAGACCTCTTTGCCCAGCCTGAAACACGGGGTGAGTGGGGATAAGAAATCACTAGTCTGATTGGAAGTCACACTTTTCACATAAATGGCTATTACTTACTACATTACAAATTACAGGGATGGTCAAACATGATAAGACACAACATCCATTGAAGGTCAAGATCAACATAAGGTCAAGGTCGTTTATTTAGGGCCAAACATGCAATAAGAGACATATCTGATCTTGATTAGTCTGGTATTATTTATTTATGTCCTATGTACCCTGATGATTAGTCTGGGTAGTTTCCTCAAACATACAAGACATAAGGTTCAAGTCCTAAAGTTCCTTATACTGAATGTCAATTCAATGTGTTTTTCTTTAGAAAGTATGTATAATTGTTATTCTTTATTTTTTTTATATACAGATTGCTATGTCCAAAGTGGAATGGTTTGAGGAACAGAGGGCCTCCAAACAAGCTGCTGTAGATAATGCTATAAAACTAACAGAGACTGAATGGAAATCTAAGCTGGACTCTGCTCTAGAGACAGAGGTAGAAAACAAAGTAGAGGAGGGTAAGTAAAGCAGAGCAAGGGAAAAGGGAGATAATGAATGAGAACCTCTCTTTAATTGGATTTTCCAAGTTAGTGTTAGAAAAAATACATGTATTATTGAAATTGAATTTGAGTATTCATTCATCAGAATTGATTACTGAAATATGTTGATTTGTTATTTTTCACAAAAATTGTTTTAATATATGCCAAAAATATTCCAGCCAAAAAGGAGTGGTTCAAACAGCGCCAACAAGCCTTTAGTAAGGAACTTGAGAGTAAATTAAAAGAAGAAAAAGAAGCTTGGGAAAAGTCGGCAGAGGTCAGGTACAAAGAAAGGATTAAAACAGAAAAAGGGAATTGGGAGAAAGGAAAAGAAGAGGAGATTAAACAGGCTGTATCAATGGAAAAGTCCAATCTCAGTGCCAGGTAGGTGATACTTACCTGTTAGGTTAAGAAATAGCAAAGTTTTTGTATGTGTTCTTATAATGAAGGCAGCCAATTTGACCCTGCCAATTGCGGAAAAAATGCATTAAATTTCGTTGTATCATGAAGTTTATACCTCTGCTCAGACATACAAGCTTTGAACCTCAACATGTCTGCACAATCAGAAGAGTTGATTACTTACAGACTTTAGAATACGGTTATACCATTAAATGATCTTGTGCAAGAATGAGTATTGTTTTAATGTTCAGGAGTGAACAGGATATAGAGACAGCTGTACAGAAGGAGAGGGTTAAATGGCAACAAAAACTGGAAGTGGAGATCCACTCAGCTGTGGAGAAAGAGAAGAAGGAATGGGAAGAAGTGAAGGAGATAGAAATTCTGGAGAAAATACAACAGCAAAAGGTATGTATCCATTGTTTTATGTTGAATGCCATGATGGCTTACAGGTGGACAGTTTAATGCAAGTAGGGTCTTTCACACCCAATTACCCACAATTGCATAACTTCTATGCAAATTTATTGTATTAATTGGAAAAAAAAATGTTTAAGTAATATTACAGTAATGATTGCATGTCAAGTAAACCACAAATATGTACCAAACTGTACACACCTTTACCACAACCAGCACCAATTTATTGTCTGCATCAAGTTCATAAATAAGCAATGTAACATAATAAAAATAACTCATTTATACTAGTGAAATTGAATTTCCTACAAATGAGCTGCAGTACACATGATAAATGTGATGTGCCATTAAGTATTACTTATTTTAGCGGGATTCACATTTTAGTGGAGTAAGTACACATACATAATGAGCCTCTTAATTGCAGGAAAAATGGAATAAACAGAAAGAAAGTGAGATTACAGAGAGGTTAGAGGAAGCCCAGAATCAATGGGAGAAGAACTTGGAATCCCAGCTACTGGAGGGGATAGAAACAGAGGTATGACATACCAAAACACAAGTATGTGATATTTATGGTATATGTCTTTCCTCTTTTAATGTTTATATAAAAGTTCCTTATTCCACTTCATAAGAAAAACTTTACCGATATTTGAAATGTGACAGAGTTATTTCATACTGTACTGTGCAAAACAGAACATTGTCCTTTAAATAATGTTCCTCAAGAATAAAAAATTGAGAGTCAGCAGTTTTTGGTCAGTCTGTAGATCTAACCACCTACCTGTCCGTGCAAAAACTTTAATATTTGGCATAGCTTTTGATAGTAAAATTATGGGGCTCTAAATTTCTTGCATGTGTATATATTTGCACCTTTTCCTGTTACCAAAGGAAACTTCATCTGATTTATAGGTAGAAGCCAGGCTAAAAACAGAGAAAGAGAACTGGCGTTCAGCTATGGAGAGTCAGAAATCATCTGAGATCAAACAGGCTATAGAACTAGCTAGGACAGAGTGGGAGGATACACATGAGTTCAGCGTGGATCAGATCAGAAACTCTATGGAGAAACAACTACAGGAGAGGATATCTGCAGAGGTTTGTGGGATTTTGGTTTGATTATGGACTTCAATAGTTTAAATATGATAAGACCTTTATGTGATACCAACATTTTCCTTTCTTTGACCTTGAACTGAGTTTGACCTTCTTTTAAATTGAAACTTTGAAACTGGGCATAACTTTTGATTGGTAAGCAATAAGGCTTCTTATTTCATCAGCAGCATGACCATCTTACTGATACCAAACTGTTCATCATCATGACTTTATACATCTTGTTTGATTATGTAATATTTTATTCCAGATTTCTTTAGCTTTGGATGAGGCTAAATCGACCTGGGATAAGGATCATGAAGCACAGATACAAGAGAGATTGGCATCAGAAAATGTCAAAGAGGCAGTGTATAAGGAGGTACATACATGTATATTCGTACATTAAGTGTTTGTAGATTACGTTATTCTCAATTTTTAGCTCACCTCGATGAAGTTGAGTGAGTTTATGCTATAACCCTGCGTCCCCATCTGGTTAAGAAGTTTGGGGTAGCTCAGTATTCGGCAAAGTACTGATGCTACAGTAACCAAACTTGCACAAGTGATTCGTCTTGGGATGCGGAGGTGAACCCATGCATCGGATGCTGCATCTGACCTACATTTTCTGCTTGAGAGACTTGGTTAAGAAGTTTGGGTAGCTCAGTGTGACTTGGTTAAAAAGTTTGGGGTAGCTCAGTGTGACTTGGTTAAGAAGTTTGGGGTAGCTCAGAGTGACTTGGTTAAGAAGTTTGGGGTTGCTCAGAGTGACTTGGTTTAGAAGTTTGGGGAGCTCAGTGTGACTTGGTTAAGAAGTTTGGGGTAGCTAAGTGTGACTTGGTTAAGAAGTTTGGGTAGCTAAGTGTGACTTGGTTAAGAAGTTTAGGGTAGCTCAGTGTGACTTGGTTAAGAAGTTTGTGGTAGCTCAGTATGACTTGGTTAAGAAGTTTGGGGTAGCTCAATGTGACTGGGTTTAGAAGTTTGGGGTAGCGCTCAATGTGACTGGGTTAAGAAGTTTGGGGTAGTGCTCAGTGTGACTTGGTTAAGAAGTTTGGGTAACTCAGTGTGACGTGGTTAAGAAGTTTGCGGTAGCTCAGTGTGACTTGGTTAAGAAGTTTGGGTAGCTCAGTGTGACGTGGTTAAGAAGTTTGGGGTAGCTCAGTGTGACTTGGTTAAGAAGTTTGGGTAGCTCAGTGTGACTTGGTTAAGAAGTTTGGGGTAGCTCAGTGTGACTTTTTTAGAAGTTAGAGGTAGCTCAGTGTGACTTGGTTAAGAAGTTTGGGGTAGCTCAGTGTGACTTGGTTAAGAAGTTTGGGGTAGCTCAGTGTGACTTGGTTAAGAAGTTTGGGTAGCTCAGTGTGACTTGGTTAAGAAGTTTAGGGTAGCTCAGTGTGACTTGGTTAAGAAGTTTGTGGTAGCTCAGTGTGACTTGGTTAAGAAGTTTGGGGAAGCTCAGTGTGATGTGGTTAAGAAGTTTGGGGTAGTTTGGGGTAGCTCAGTGTGACGTGGTTAAGAAGTTTGGGGTAGCTCAGTGTGACTTGGTTAAGAAGTTTGGGGTAGCTCAGTGTGACTTGGTTAAGAAGTTTTGGGTAGCTCAGTGTGACTTGGTTAAGACGTTTGGGGTAGCTCAGTATCTGACAAAGTACTGATGCTACAGTAACCAAACTTGTACAAGTGATTCATCTTGGGATGCTAAGATGAACCCATGCATTGGACGCAGCATCTGACCTACTTTTTCCGCTTGAATGATTTCACTTTAAAAAGCCAATATTGAGCAAAGTATAAATGCTACATGTATCAAACTTGCATATTGGATGTATCTTTGATCAAACTTTCATAAAATGACCTTGACCTACTTTTTCCGCTTGAGTGATTTTGCTTTCAAAAGCCAATATTGAGCAAAGTTCAAGTGCTATTATAATGTACCAAGCTTGCATATTGGATATATCTTTGATTAAACTTTTATAAAATGACCTTGACCTACTTTTTACTGCTTGACTGATTTTCCTGAAAAATGTCACTTATTTTAAAATTTCGAAAAGGATGAAAACAATATGTAAGGAGTATGAAGAAAGGAGGGTACTATCAAAGGTCTGTTCTGTATTCAGGGCCATCGCTAGGGCTTATTTAGGGTCAATATTCAGCCCCCATTCCCAATACAAAATAGTATCTTTTTTCCAAATTTAGGCTTAAAAATTTCCCAATTCTGTATCGTCTTTGTAAGATATATTGTATCAACCCCTTACATAACGCCAAACTCGTTTACTGCAATCCATCACTGATGTAAATTAAGGTACAAACAAGTGTTAATCCTCCGATAATTATTGCTAAACAAGGTCATTATTATGATTATCCAGGTATGATTATAATTATCCAGGTATGATATTATAATTATCCATTAGATTTATTAATATTATAGTTATCCAGGTATTTATCAATATTATAATTATCCAAGTATGATTAGGTGTTCTCTTATACAAATGAATTATCTGTTTTAAATAAACACTGTCTCAGGTAAGATATTTATTCCTAAGAGTTTGATTGTCACGTATAGATTTGACCATGCAGTCGAAATTTACATGTACTCTAAATGACAATGATGTGTACCCTTTGCAGCAGAGTGATAAAAAAATCAACATTCTGTGAAGTCATTTATACAATTTTTGTTGACGAGCTTCCCGCCATTGCTATCACGCGTTGCGTAACATTAAAAGACAAAGGCAAGTTGTGGATCACACACTCAGACAAAAGTGATAATTTAAAGGCAAACATAGTGCAACGGCTCATATTAAAGATTTTCAGTCTATGAAATACAAAAGCTAGTATTTGGACCATATGAATATGTCGTTTATAATACCAACCGATCGCTATTTACCACATTATTGGTGTTCATGGTTTTGATATTTTTATTGAAAAAATCTGACACATAGTCACCAATTTTATTGATGTAATCAGTTAACCTCGATATACTGCCAAATCCGTTATACCGCCAAATTCTAGAAAAATGAAAGGGGGCAGTATAACGGGGAAGAAGTGCATATTAAACTATCTATCAACAGATTATCTTGCATTAATAAAGGGTAAAAATTAAAATTCTTGATACTTAATTTCAGCTGTCAATTTCCCAATTTTGCTCAAAATCCCGCTGTTTTTCCCAATTTGAAAGGCCCTGTCCTCTTTCCCAAAATACTCTGCGACAGCCCTGATATTGTTGTTTAATGAATCATTATGGACAATCATCTGATCTTAGAATAGATGCAAGTATTTCTATTTCATTTGAAATATTGTTTCAGGAGATAGAGAGCTTGAAAAAGGATGTAGACAGAATGAATCAAGATATTAAAGAGAAAGAAGAAAGATTGCATAAAGAGAAGTGTGACCTTATTGCACTGAAGGATGCAGAGAAGAAGCATGCAGTGAAGGAAGTGGAGGAACAGAGTGAGAAGGACTATAAACAGTTTACGGCTGATCACCATGACACGCTCACTCAGGCTCTCAAAGCTGCACGCGACCAACATAACAAAGAAAAAGTAGGTTTTCTTAACATCCTCTTGACCTGTGTAAATTAAAAAGATAAGCTCTTAATCAGCATGTCTGAGGAATAAAGAGGGTACATTCTTCTAACAAAAAATAAAAACTGACATTATGTTTCTTTTTTTACAGGCTGAACTGGAACGCAGGTATGCAGAAGAGATTAAGAAGTTAAAACAAACAGAAGCTCACCTCAGAGAATCATTACAGAATTCTGCCCCAGATAAGGTATTTAGTTTATAAGTATGAAATATAATAAAAGACGGCTTCAAATAACATATTAGTCTCAATAGGTTCACAACAGAGATTAAAGAAAATCTTACTAGCCAAGAGATTTTATTAGTCCCCTACCAGCTCGCCGGAGGGGACCTATAGTTTTCACCCTGTTTGTCTGTTTTGATGTAGTCATGCTAATGATATTTTATAAAGACTGAAAGCAAGTTTGTGCTATTTCAAATACATTGGGTATTTGGGAGTTAAATAACTTTTCCATGGTATTATCATTAGCATACTAAACAGGTACACCATCAAATGCATTAACTACCCAACTAATTGTTTGTATAATTTTTCATTTGAATAGGTTGTTAAGGATATCCAGGATCAGTTTGAGGAAGACAGGAGGCTGTGGGAGGAGGAGAACCTCCGTCTAAAGGAAGAGGTAGTGGAGAGGGATGAACTGCTAGGTAAGGCTGATCAGCACCTCTCACAGGAGGTAGATAGGCTGAGGGAGGAACTAGAACTAGCCTACAAAAAACAACTGGACAAAGAGATGACTAACATGAAGCTGGCGTTAGAGGCTCAAAATGGACAAAGTGAAACGTCAAATCTCGAGTCACAGCTGATGGAACTAAAGAGAGAAAAGGAAAACTTCCGAACGGAACTAACCAAAGTCACAAATGAGAATATGAAGGTGATTGATGAAATCTCCAAAGTCACTGACGAGAGTCGCAAAGTTAAAACTCAGATTCATAGAGTAACAGAGGAGAATAAAAACTTGAAGGAAGAGCTGCAGAAAGTCAAAGATAGGATGTTTGATGAGACCAAAAGGTATGTTAAGGAAATCCAGGAGCTTAAAGCTAAACTGAATGCCCAGGAATCAAGATTAACTGAAAGTCATGAGCTCAAGACTAAGATTGTCAATTTGAATCAGAAACTGTTGGAGCTGAACAGTAAGGAAGAAGAAATCAAGAACCTCAAAAACGAGCTGGAGAGGCTCAAACTAGACAATGATAATATGACAAAGGAGAAATCTAAACTGTTAGACAACTATGGCAGAATGGAGAAGGATCTACAGGGAATAATATCAGAAAAGGAGAAAATCATGGAAAATCTAAAGAGCATGGAAAATGCGTATAAGAAAGACTTGGCTTCTCAGAAACAGAAACAGGAGGATGTTTATTCAAGATTGGTTCGTTCAGAGAAGATGCTTCAGGAAGCTAAACAATATTATAGGTATAACACTCAATGTGTCATGGTCATGTACATTTAGTTTCAGCTACTTTGTAAAATTATTCAATTTGACCATTTTATTCCTACTTATCTGGAAAAATCCCTAAAGTTTCTATTTAGTGCTGAAAGTAATCAAGATTAAGATCAAGAGGTCCTTTGATTCGCGAAAATAAAACGCCGTAAATATGTCCCTACACATGTGCAGAAAGAATATGTTTATACAATGTCAGGAAAATAAAACGTCGCGCACCAGCCACCTCACTCCTGTTCGCGAAATTAAGATGCCATGAATAAAAGACAGTTTATAGTATTTGGAAGTGACAGGGAATCTTGACTCTCCTCTTCCTGGCTGGTGTTCTAATACATAACAGTATTGAAATGATGAAAAAAATTACAATACACTTTAATGGACATTTGAATAGGTGGCAAATCCTTTACTCTTTGACATTTTGCTTTTATTTATTATATTACTTAATTGATAAAGAGGGTGTTAAGTTAATAAGCTTATAAAGAAAGAATTCAATTTTCAACTTTTTTACTTTGTTTCGTTGTAATTTAACGCTCTTTGAAATGTAAATTCTTGTTCTTCACTCAGGAGTGAAATAGAGAAAGTTAGAAAAGCCCTTGAAAAAGACACCAGTCTATCATTGGAGGCCATGAAGAACAAAATGATAGAGATGTCTAAGAGCCATTCTGTTGCCATGGATTCTATGAAACAACAGTATGAGGAGGAGATTGAGGAACTGAGAGAGAAATCGTTACATTCCAGTAAGGACCTAAACGACACAGAAGTACAGGTAAGGTCCTGAAAGTATGTAACTGTCAACCTGGTATGGTAGAGAGTGATCTGATTAACAAATGCAACTACTGCATAGAATTTCATTAAAGTAACAGTAATTGAGCTCTAAAGTCATCCATCAAGTTTGTATTTTTCGGTCAATCAGTCAACAATCGGCCGACACATTTGATTATTAAAGGCTATAATTTGCTAACGCATTATCATTTTCTCTGCATTCAATGCATAGAAGATTTGAGCTTGTTGAAAGCAAACATGCTCGATGAAATGATAGGGCACTGAGACTGGCTAGAAAGACAGGCCTCTTGTAGACACAATTAATACTTAACAAATTCAACAGATCAAAACTAAACAAAATAGTATTTGTCACAATTTTGAAGCTCACATCTTGTAGAAAATGATATAAACTGTATGTTCAATCATCAATCTCCACAAATTATAGTCTCCTTTTCATGAAAATTGATCATCATGTATATTTTTGTTTCTAAATCATTATATTTACAGACTGATTCTGAGGACAATGCAGGCAGTGATGATAGCATGTTTGAGATGAGGGATCAGTACCTGGATACTGTCAGTAAAATCAAAGGTACAGTGCTACAAAATATTATAACTTTGTTCTAACACGATAACTCAAAAAGTTTTTAAAGGTACAGCTTTCATATTGGAACCTTCAAGGTTAAAGGTCAAGGTCAAACTTGGGCAAATCTTGATAAAATATCCTAACTTGGTTCTGATGCTACAACTCAAAGAATTTTCATGGTACTGCTTTCAAAGAAAAGGTCAAGGTCAAACTTAAGAAATCTGTAGAGGTATTATGCAAACAAGAGTATCTATGAATGGGTCATATAAGAATCCAAATCTCAAAAGCCTGTGTACAGAAAGATCCTTTATGACTTTGTCAGTGTTTTAAAAGTTGTGCATATCTTACTGCATCATCGACAATTTTCAATTCAAACAGAGGATGTAATGGCTCACATCACGGAGACCAACATGAGAGCTGCGGAGACGGTCAAATGTGAGATGACTAAGGAGAGAAACACTGTACTACGGCAACTCAAATCTATATATATGGACAATGTACGCAAAGTTCTTCAGAACGAGATTATCGGGTAAGTTTTTACTGGAGTATTTGATATTGTTATTTACGTGTAAGTAGTATATTCAGAATGACTAGATATCTTGAGACATATATTTGATATATAATCCATCTGAAAAATACAAAAACCATGTTTCCAGCTTATGATGAATTCTTGATGTTAGTTGTATTCTTTGCAATTAACTACTTTGATCTGTTAAGTTATTAAAGCTCTAGAGTATTTACAAACTAGAAATCAAAGAAAATTAGAAAAGACTTACATGTATCTATTTGGCTTTACAAGGTTGAAATAGGATGAAAATGAGCTACATCTAAAAAATTGTTATTGCTACATTTGATAATAAAACTAACCATTTAATGATTTGGCTTTCCAAATTTGACAGATTTCACTATGTGCCACTGGTATGTAAAAGTGCAAAGCTGGAAATAAAATTGTGACTTGCTCTTGAGTTTATGTCTTCATAACGAAATGTGCTATAACCGGCATAATTTTGTTCTTCACTAAAGCCACAATAGAGCATACCTCTCTGTGTAGAAGTATTAAAACAGATTCATGTATGATTACCTTTTTGAAATCCGATCCACATTGTCCATTTTGAATATTTTTGTTATTTGTCATAGATGTATGGTTATTAACCATAATGGTGATGTCAAAACTGCAATGTGACCCCCTCCCCCCCAAAAAAGAAAATGATCACTGATATGTTCCATTCCTCCAATATTCCAGCTATGCTAATATACATAACCAGTTGATTGATTCTAACCTAAATGTTCAGTTCTCGTCGTGTTACAAGGAATTTGAAATCGTCATTAAATCTGAGTCTCTTTTAACTTGATCCGACATCACTTGATCTGTCTTCCATTGCAGTTTTACCTTTTATTCTGATGTGACATTAACAAAAAGGTGTAAAAAACTGCTTATTTCTGAGGGCTAGTTAATATATGAATTGCTTTGGATTAATTATACTTATCCTATTTCTCATTATTATTCCCCTACCAGCAACGCTGAAGGGGACTCTTAGTTTTTCTTTTAAAATTTCATGTACTATAAGTCCACCAGCATTAAAATGAGCCAGTAAATTAAGATCATTTTTTCTAAAGGAAGTTTCATCTGTATGTCTGACTTTTTAGCCCCTGAATTGAAGACTGATGTACATTTTTAGTCTTGTACGTCCATTTGTTCATTTGTCTGTCCAAAACATTACTTTTGAGAATCATATGATAAGGCTTTGTGTTTAACATGTATATATTCCTTGTGACAAGTCCTTTCTTTTGATTCCAAAGTTTGACCTTATGAGCTTGACCTTGAATATAGCTGTTGATAGGGGCACCTTGGGTGTGCATTGCTAGAATCTACTACTATCAATGACAATTTATTTCAAAATTTAAAAGTCCTTCTTCGCTTTATATATAATCTTCATATCTTTAGGATGAGAAGAAAATTCCAAAGTAAACATGTGGTTTCTCAGATAATTAAGTGACCTTGTATCAGGAGATGATGAAACTGCAAAATGATGACATAATTAGAATTTTGTTCATACATGTTTTCATTCTTTTTATACAGCTTCCATTTATGATTTCCTAATTTATTTTGCAGCGCAAACATCGAAGCCAAACTAGCAGACATCGAAGAAGCTTTGAATACAGTCTCATTCGATAAAAGTGTGTCTCCTCTTAGTTCAAGGTCAACCACTCCTAGGAGTGATGTATCAGGTCAGAGGGCATATACTCCAATTCATGGTCAAAATGACCTTTCATCTCATTATTCCTCAAGGTCATTTCAAGATTTGTCTTCATCGTCTCAGCCAAACAAAGACAACTACCAAAAACCATGCTCAGAAAGTAGAAGGTCATACTATGAAATAAGCCATACTCAAAATGGAGTGTCAAGGTCAAATGGTGAGGTCAAGGTCAATCCATTACATAGAAGAGTTCAGACTGTAGAAAGGCCAAGGTCAGCAACAGATATCATGGAGAGATCAGCACCAAGGGAAATCATTCGACCAAAATCAGCACAAGAGAACACATCCAGGAGGATCATAGCCAGCAAAAATATGCTGATCGGAAATAATCGACAAAATGGAGATGTGCATTTGAAATTACAACCACAAAATAAAACTGGCATGCCTTCCATGTATCCTTCTCAGAACAATTCTGGCTATCCATCGAATACCTCAAATTTCCTTTTGAGAGAAAGACAACATAGGTCAAGAGAAAGATCAGCAAGTGCTAAAGAGGTGACTTTCAGTGCAGATTGTAAAAAGTCATCTCCTGATAGGGTAGAAGATCGCTTTTTGGACAGAAATTCAAAATTTCATCCCAATATTACGACCAGAAAACTTTCACCCCGGGACCATTCTACTTCAAATGAAAATTCTGATCAAGAGACAGACAATTTAAAAGCTGTGTATTCAAGAGGAGATGTAAGTGAGAACTCAGACGTTGAAGTGAACAGCCCTAGAAATAACCGTGTGACCCAGCTCAATGATAGCTCTGATCACGAATATCATAGTCCTAGAGGATATAGACGAAGGCAGATTAACGGAAATGACTTGTTGCCAAGTAAATACACTGTGCCAGTAAAAGAACAGGACCCTCAAAAATTTGATGCTGTTGACCCTCATCCTATAGAAATTAAAACTCACAGAGAGGAAGTTTTGTCCCCAAATTCTACGTTAAACCAAAGCTCACTTTACAAGGCCAAATCAGAGTCAGAACTAAGCTGTGATGGACCATCAAACTTGAACAATTTGTTAGGTACTTATAAGTATACATCTTTACGAGATGCATTAGGTAAAGGCACATACACTTCTCCAAAAAAGGGGTCAAGCTTGTCTACAGAGGACCTCAGATACTCTGGAATGCCGAGGGCTTATAGTGTCGATGTAGGACTTCATAGCCTCGGACTTGATAGACACTCACCAAGGAAATATAACCCCTCCCCAGAAAAACTGCAGCATGATGCAGGGGAGTCACCTGTAGGTACTCCAAGAATGCACCGAAAATTCCACAGTGAGAGGAACTGTTCTGAGGATATAGACAGGGAGCGAGTCAGACGGGATATAGGAAACAGTCTGGGCATGCCTACTCAGTTAACTCAATTTGGACTCAAAAGTAAAGAACCTGTCAAAATACTAGTGGAAAAATTCCAAGGGTTGAGTGGGAAGACATAGTTCTGAGTATTGAGGTTCAGATCTTGCTGAACTTTCTGTGATATACAACATTCTGCCGATGATACCTCGAATTCAACTGAATCAAATGTGTTGATGACTTCAGAAGTAGCAGATCTGCCTATTAGTTTTTCTCTGTTTGCAATTGTCAAATATTTCTCAAACTTTTATTTATAAATTTTTGTTTTAAAGTTTATTTATAATTTTTTTTTTTCAAAAATTTGCATAGTTTTAGGTTGGATAATTGAAATAGGTAAAGACAAGACAAAAGATGCAAGTCCTGCAAAAGTTTTGCTGGCACTGTATTGTTAAAGACTTCCTCACCTGTAATGCACAATTAGAATTACCTTCATGAATATACGGTAGTAGATTATGGAAGACCATTTTGTTTTTATCATTTAGGTAGTTGTGAAGGTAGGGTAATACATTAATGAAAAACCTTATTGTGTATAAAAAAAGTTATACAGTGTATTACTTTGCTATCTGAGTTTCTCATGTTTAAAAGGATAATTAATGTCCAGATATTGAGATAATGATGTTAATTTTGATAGTAGTCTAATTTTTAAATCCACAGAATTTCTCATATTATTCTCAAATTTTGTTGACATCTTTTGTTACAAATATTCAGTAAAAAATTCCGTCCAGTACAAGTCTTGTCTTTCATCAAATGAGTCACTTATCATCGATCAACATTGCATGTATTCATTATCACACTTTTTTACTAGCATCCCTGAATGTCTCTATAAATACATGTGTAATTCATATTTTCTGTATTATTTATCTGAATGTCTCTATAGATACATGTATAATTCATATACTCTGTATTATTTATCAGTAATTTGTTTCCTTTTAAATTACATGTATTTTTTTGCATGCTCCAATGAGTTATTATATGAAGTAAGTTTTCAATATGAACCATGCAAGACATAGTTTTCCATTGTTATGCAACTTAACTACATGTACAACTTGTATAGTGTAGACATGCATGCCTTTTTAGCATCTTGTCATGTGAATGAGCTCAATTCTTTTACCATAACCAGCATGTATAAACGTACTATAAATTCTTAATGTGAATGAGCTCAATAGACAATTACATGTATGTGAACGAGCTCAGTAGACCCTTTCACACTAATGTCCAATCACTTCAATTTTGTCCTTTTGTAGGACATTTTTGCCCACCAAAACAATCGAATAACATCATTAGCCTATACTGCTATGGTTGACATCATTGGATTGTTCCAAAGGGCAAAAAGGTCTTAAATATGAAGAGACAAACGTGAACCAAATTAACATTAACATGAAAGGGTTCTATACTTGCACTATGAACCAGGCTATGTACTAATATCGTTATGTGAAGAATCTTTGTAGGCATGTACTAACGTCACCCATACTACTAACTTTCGTTTTCGCCGCTGTATGTAAAAGTTTTGCCTCAACTTTATATCAATTCTAATACATGTAATGTCTCTTATAAACAGAGTGTATGTTTATTAATAATATACTAAATCATGTAACAGCATGTGTTTATATAGTATATACATTTGTATAACTGCATATGCATTCATAGTATGTGCTTTTATGATAATTCTTACACAATATTTTCACAGCATGTGGTTTTATAATTACTGTAACAGTGTCAATTGTAACAGCGTATGTATTCACTGCATGTGGTTTCATGATAAAATTGTACTGGCACATGTAATTTCACTGCATTAGTAACAGCATTATTGTAACAGCATTTTTCTAGGAATGTTGAAGGCACAAATACCATATTAATCAGCTAAGAGCACATAATTCTCCATCAAAATATTCCATCTAAACTCTTTTGTCACGATCACAAAATACATCTGATACAAGCCAAGCAAGGCACATTTTAAATGGCAGTAAGAAGTTGAGGGGAGCTTAAACCATGCTGCTTGTAGTATGGGAGTGGGATGTTAAATTATTTGTGAGTCGAGCTTGGGCTAACTTGTCATAACGTTAGCATACTGTGTTTCATGAGCTTTCTTCATAATCAACATCTTGACATTTGTCATGTATGTGTTTGTTCTCTTTCCTCTTGGTTAACATGCATGAGTTAACTTGCCAAGTGATGAGGTTGGTTATGCATGAATTGAATTGTTCTTAAGACAAACTATACAGAGGCAAGTGTTTTATGTTTGAGTGCAGAATATGTTGGAATATTGTGTATATATGTATTATATCATTTTGTAAACCAGAAATGCATTTTCTTAGCTTTAGTTTTGTATCAATTGTACAAATTATTTATGTTTTTAGATGTATACATACATAGTTTTTCTGTATTTATGTTATCTTGTATATATTTATGGTATTTTCTATGGAGATCAGAATTCCGGTGCGAATTGAACAGAGAAAGAAATAAAAATAGGAAATTAATTTTTTCAGTGTTTGAAAAAAATCTATGCAGTAAATCCCTTTAGATTGAATATTAAAGGTCATGAAGAAAGATAATTATAATGTCATGATGAAGACACTGTGAGAAGATCATCATTGCCGAATGATCAAGTAGTTGTTCAGTTCATTGTGAAATATCTCACAATTGACTACATTTCTAACATCAACATTTCAGCTTTTAGTGTGTAAGTAATGTATGTTTGTCAGAACCAGGCAGAAAAAAGTGTTTCTTTGTCAAATGCTGCAAGGATTTACTCAGATAAGACCAGCTGTACAAACTGCGTAGAGATGTGGTTTTTATGTTACCAGAATCTAAGTTTTGGGGTCTGTACATCTGTCGGTCTGTTTGTCTGCACAAACAAAACTTTAACCTTGGCCATAAGTGATAAGACTTTCATTTTCCGCATGTGTTTTCCTTGAGACAAGACCTTGCTATTGGTATCAAAATTTTTGACCTCGTGACCTGATGTTTTACCTATTATATAAGAACTTTAATCTGAGTAATATCTTCTGAGTGATAAAGGTAGTTTTCACTTGTGTATTTTTGATAACGATACCTTTTTATCAATATTGAAATTATTTACCTTTTGACCCTGGAGTTCGACCAACTTTGAAAAATAAACATCTTATGAATGATATTTTGAATGGCAACTGATGGGGATTTCATACTACGAGTTTGTATTCTTTGAGATGGCCTCTCCATTGGTATACCAAAACTCTGATCTTGGCTTTTGAATTTGACCTGCTCATCGGATGAAAGCTGTCCATGTGGGCATTAGTGTTTCGCAAACAGAGCTTGTTTAATATAAGATACGGTTTGCAAGAATCGGATCATTTCTTCACAGCACTGTTAGCTCAGCTCCCTTGTTTAAACGAGTATTTGGTACCGACGTTTTGACTTGCTATTTTAATGTTTCTTTATTTCAACCCCCCCCCCCCCCCAAAAAAAAATTCATTTTAAATCGATATAGCAATCATCAATGCCTTGGTACCGGACATTAATTTACTGTGAAGATGCCAAACTTGCGTTATCTATTAAAAGTCGTCTTTATACACAAGGAGATAATTATTGTTGGTCCAGAGAAATCGATTTTCTGACGATTGAGAATTTGCCTTCTCATAAAGAACAATATTGGACAAATTTGTGACATGAAATGTCGATTACATTACTGCGTAATTCGCGGAAAGGATAATTAAGGGTGTTGAAGTTCTCTTTTTTGCTTGCTCATATGCGATAGCGATCGTATCCGGTGTCTGTATCTTCTTCTGTAAACGATTCCAGAAAGCATAGATATTAAAAGAAAAGATATGTAGACACTCTAGAGGTATTGGGATACTTTGGGTTTTATCATGTTTTCTCGTGGTGGAAGGAAAGCAACGATTGATTTTTCAGAGACACAAGGTCAAGGTCAACCGGAGGATAATGTAGAAGAAACAGGTTAGTTGCAATGGAATTACATGTAAAAAAATCAAATGAGGGTATGCTATACGTTGAATGGACTCCTTTGCTCTATTGCAGAGGAAATATAGTGCTAGCATCGCTGTCGTGCATGTGTCTGGATTCTCTTGTGAGCAGAAAAGAAGACGAACAAATCGTCATCGAAACATCAAACCCTCCACAAATGTTTCCATTGATGGGGAGATTGACCATATTTCAAGGATAAGTGTTTAAGGACAAGCTAGGCCACTTGACTTGGGCTGAAAATCCTTGTGAACAACAGAAAAGAAAACTATCATTTTAAAAAATTAAAATCTACCACAAATGTTCATTATGGGGAGAGGATGAAGCTTTTTGATTGCAAGATCATGGGTACAAAGTCAAGATCACTGTGGTTTGAAATGTTTGTGAACAGCAGCAATCATTATTTAAAAACATCAAACCTAACACAAGTTCTCTTATAGAGAGTATTACCAATTTGATTTCCAGGGGCAAAGGTTAAGGTCACTGTGGACATAGGCTTTGAAAATGCTAGTGAACCGCAAAGAAGACAAAAAAATATTAGATGGCAACATTTGCGCTAAGCCAATCACAGGCTCTCAAATGTGAAGAAACCGTCTTCATGGTCGTCATGGATTCAGCGTCCTACAGAAGCTGAACAGAAAAATTTGTGGGACGAGCGCGGCTCAAACCCAGACTTTAAACATGCTACCTAGTATATTAGCCGGGCACGCTAACCACTACGCTACCGGGGTAGTTGCCATGTAAGTCGATTAGAAGGTAATTTGAAGTTTCTACATGAATAAGAAGGGGCTTTGCTGACGCTCTGCCCACTTCTTATTCATGTAGAAACTTCAAATTACCTTCTAACCTATACATAGAATCATCAAACCTTCCACATAATTACTAGTATGTTTCTCATGGGAAGACTTAAAATCCTTGTGAACTTAATACAAGACAAAACAATTACTATAGGATCACCAAACCTTCATCAAATGGTCCATATTGTGATAGCTTATCATGGTCAAAGGTCAAGGTCACTGTAGACTTAATTTTAAAACCCTTCTGCAGAAGGAATAGAACATGCAGTTGCAAGGCGATGGTACGCTTAGCCCTTTAGTCTTTAAAGCTGACGAAGACCTCTTTGAATAACACTCTGTAGGTATTGTTTTTATGTACTAGCTCTTTTTTAAAATTTTTGTCGGATCAGTCGACGGGTGACATCATCACAGGCAAAAAGGGACCCTGTACATCCTCCTTTGACAAACTTCCTCAGAACCGGAGCACATAGATGTGACAAATGACTAATCTTTTCATGATTTTGGTTTAATCAGCTGACTGCTATACAAATTCAAGGTTTTGATTCGCTGACAAATTTTGTACTCACATAGAACCGCTGGACGGAACTTATTCTCACGGTTCTCTTTATCTTATAAAGCCATCATTGTTCTGAATTAATGTAAATCTTTAACACATTCACCGACCTTCATTAGTCTCTGGTGTGCGATATGACCCATGTGCCTCTTGTTTATCGATATTGTTATCTTTTATTAAAGTACCCTGCTATTATCCTCTCATCTTCAGTTACCATTTGTTAGTATCATGCAGATTTTGGACGAAAATCGATCAATTGATTTTCCAATAACTTGATAAGAATGTAAGACTATTAGAGTTTTTTTTTTCTCTCATATCTAAGGACCAAAGTCAAAACCGAAATAAAGGAGACGAAATTTGAAAAATATCAAGTTGATCTAATGGCAAAAATTTTGCCATATTAGAATTCAGCGGCCCGAAAAAGATTTATTCTATTAGAATAAATTGACCCTTCCGAACGCGGGAAAAATTTGAGAAATTCCATGACGTCACAATGCATTTTCGATGTTTGACCGAGGTTCGAAGCTTGTTTGTCCGAGGTAAACACATGGTAAAAGCATTGTGACGTCACGAAATTTTGCAGTTTTTTCCCGCAATCGGAAGGGTCAATTACTAATATTGGGCTTTTTTAAAGCTGAAAGCCTACATTAAAAACTTTGATGAAATAGTAAATTTTTTTGGGACAGAGATTGTTAGATATGGACTCTAACAATCTCCGTCCCATGGCATAGAAATAAGCTATAGCGACCTTTCACACCTGCTGACGTATGCATACTAATGAAGGTACGACCTAAAATCCAGGTACATCGCTACAGCGCCGGTATATAAGACGAGCTTCAAACTCGTCCACCGTGACATTCAGTGATTAGACGTCTGGGAGTAAATACATGTAACACCTGAAATGAGAAATGAAGTTATTCGATGAAATAATCAATAATCGATTTCAAAAGCAGGCATTTATGTCTAAAACTTTGAATTACGAAGAAATGAACTTATTTATTAAATACAATTAAAAATCCCCTCCCCCCCACCTTATACCACGTCTATAAAGTCAGTACGAACGCCAATGTACAAAGCTCTATATGCTGCAAATATTTACCTACGTTGAAACATAAACAAAGAATATATTTAAAGACCCCATCTCTTTTAAGCCCCCCCCCCCCCCTTGCAAAAAACACACTACTTCAACAGTTCAATAGCCCTAAATTAGTTTCTATTTGGATATCCAATACTAGTTTTGAATTCGGCCTTTTCGTCTGAAATAGTAAAATAAAAACAAAACCTGAAATGTGTGCCCATTAATTGTTATATCTTACCTCTAGAAAATGAATTTACTAGATTCCATGTCAGCCTTCCTGTATACAAGACGAAAATCATCACTTCCGGTATAACTGACATTTTGAGAGTGTTCGTTTGCATGAGGTAGAATTACAACGTCTCATTCACTACATTTTCGAGGTTGAACCCCTCCCGCCTTTCCCTTTCGCCTTATTCTCGGTGAATTTAGTAAGTAATTTAAATATATAGGATATACAGTAAATTCTGACAAACAAATGCAGCTAAGAATTGATAATTTAAGATTATCTTTTGTTGATTCTTAGTACTCGTGGTAACCTCTTCACAGAAATAGAAAGGACGAACTAATGATGTCGAATTTAATAATACAATTTTAATTTTTTTTCCTCAAGATTTTTAATTTTCCATTTTATCTGACATACATATATTACATATTTTACATGATTGCATTTAATTTTTGTTTTCATGTTTTATTCAAGAAATACAGATGATAAATAAATGTATATAATTTCATTGAAATATTCGCGGATCTAAAATAGGGGAAAGATGGTAAGGGTCTTTCTAATGCTCCATTTATCAATGGACGAATCCAGATTTTTTTCTAGGGGTTCCTAGCCATTTGAGGAAGGGATGTTCTAGCTATTGTTTTTGAAAAAAAAAATAAAAAGAAGAAAACTATCATTTTGACAAAAAAAAAAAAAAAACTGGAGTTTCACAATGTGGTCCTTGATTATTATTTTCAAAACCAATATATGGCTGCGATGGCGAGTCAGCAAACATGTTTGACAGTTCAAATGAAATATATATAGTATTGCTTCCAAGCGAACACTCTCAGCGATAAACTTATACCGGAAGTAGCATAGCAAGTGTCAGATTGATGAAGCATCAGGATTTATTCTCTTATCAGGTGAGATACGATATTTTTTTCATCAGTACTAGTCTGTCCGTCCTGAATATAATTTTCAATTTACCATAATACTACATATACATACTGTCTTCATTCATATATGGCTTATCAAAGGACAAGTACGAATTCACATGGGCGGATCCAGTACTGTTTGCAAAAATGAAAGGAAAGCTAAATCTTTTTTAGTTGGTCAAAATTTAGTCATTGAGCAAGGAAACTGGATGTACAACCCACTCCCTCCGCAAAGACAAAAAGCTTATTGAAACTACTTTAAATAGTATTGACTTAATTCAAATGCAAATGTAAACCCCCCCCCCCCCCCCCCCATCTTTCCGTACTTGCATCCGCCCTAGATATGCACTGCAAGCTTTATTTTAAAGTTTTTATTCAAGTGGATTTTTTGCCTATTTCTGATTACTCATCAGATGACTTCATTTCTCATTTCAGGTGTTACATGTATTTACTCCCAGACGTCTAATCACTGAATGTCACGGTGGACGAGTTTGAAGCTCGTCTTATATACCGGCGCTGTAGCGATGTACCTGGATTTTAGGTCGTACCTTCATTAGTATGCATACGTCAGCAGGTGTGAAGGGTCGCTATAGCTTATTTCTATGTCATGGGACGGAGATTGTTAGAGTCTATATCTAACAATCTCCGTCCCCAAAAAAATTTACTATTTCGTCAAAGTTTTTAATGTAGGCTTTCAGCTTTAAATATAACCCAAGAATATTTTGCGGACTGAAATCATGACGTCACAACAACGTAAACAATCGAAACAAAAGCGTCACGTATGACGTGAAGAACTCAATTGCATATTTCAAACATTCTTAGAATATTTTTGTTTGGGTAGAAAACAAAGTCTGTTGACAAAGACACAGGAACAAATGAAAATTTGAAAAAAGAATGAATTTGTCGTCATAATGTTCAATTTTCAATCATATTCCTCGCCTTTATTCCATGATTTTGTTTATAAGATGCTGGGAGCCGATCATTTATGTTCTTAGTGATTGTCTGTAAAATCTTATCAGGAATTGTGATGACTTTGAGATTTCTATTTAAAATGGGATGCTCTTACTTCAATGTATTTTCTTATGTTCTTCTCAGTTTCACTTTGACCTACTTGTAGAAGGAAAATAACCCACTTTGATGGCAATATCTATCATCTTAGAATAAATAGTTCTCGATTTTCCGATTTCTGAAGTGAGCTGCGCGGACAGTAGTATTTCAAATGCACATTGCTTCTGACACAACCTTTTAATTTTAGGGTTTTTTATTTTGTCATGCATTTGTAGCCCACCGTCTGTCGTCCATCCGTAGTCTGTCCGTAAATTTTGTATATTTTCGACTTCTTCTCCAGAAGCGCGGAACTTGGATTTTGATGAAACTTGGTAGGAATGAAGTACTCATTGCCTCCTACAAGTGTTTGTTTTTCGTCCGGATCTGTCAACAGGTGGCGCCACCACAGGCGAAAGTAGGTAACGGGCATTCCCTCCTTCGACAAACTACTTCAGAACCGAAGCTCGTATCGACAAACTGAAAGCATCGGGATGATCTAGATGGATGTCTTTATTAAGAAGTGTTGTTATTTTTTATTCCACTCCGAGGTCATGCAATTTTTGACGCGTTTTTGAAGTCTTTTCGGACTTTGTCGGAAATGCTCATTCTTCAACTGTTTCTTTGAATACCTCTATTAATGTGTGGTTTTGTGCACTCATTTTCTGCATATTTGTCATTCAGTGGTTTTATATTGATTTTACTTAATAATGTTAAACAGTTATTTTTAAAGATTTTTCTTGATTTTTTTTTTCATGTAAAAAAGGGGGAGGTGTATTTTCGTGCACGTTAGACTGAAGTGATTAGCTAATTTATGTGAAAGAGGGTTAAAACATTTTACATACATGTACATGTACATAATTTTGAAAAATACATGTAAATTCCGTAAAAGTTTCAAGTAGCGACCTTGAAAGTACATTTAATTCAATATATATATATATATATCTCTTATGAAAGGGGTTCATAGTTCACATTATTTATATTGATTTTAAAATTTGACATGTGTTTTGATTTGTAACCTTGACATCTTACCCAGCTTTGTTGCTAACAAAGTCCATCCAGTTTCCGACGGGAGCATCTTATTTTAGCGAGTGCCTGATAAAGAAGAATCATGAACAAATTACAAAGATGAAAAATACGGTATCATTTGTCATAAAAATCCAGATCGGCCATTAATATGACTTTTATATAAGCTCTCTAAGCACTCGGCAGCCTCAGCTCTATAAGCGCTCAGAAGTCGCAGCTCTCTGATTAATTATACGTAAAAGCTTTGCTTCAGGGTTTTAAGCAATCAAATCAATTCCATGTAATACAGTCGGGATTTCTGCTTCATACTTTTACGGATCTATATCTATATCTTTACATGATTAAATGGAAATTCTGGATAAATATAGTGATTTGTTACAGAATAAGTTTTGCAAAATTCGGTAATTTCATATATTTAACCCAGAACGTATACTGAAGAGTTTGTTCATTAGGAACACCTTTCGTGTTCCTCTAAGTCCTTATAACTGTGACTGACTGCTACAGAATGCCCTCACATCCGTACAAAATGATCATAAGGATATTGATAATGACAAATGAACTGCAGAATATTTCCTACAGACAATTCAGGCATTGACCTGCTGCTAGACTGACTGCTTTATCGAACGTCATACCCAGAGGAACGTTCATGATGTCCTTCTGTATTGAAGGTCATCTCAATGTTAAAAGCTAAGCAGAATTCGCTCTTTGATGTCAGAGGATTTTCCAAACTTTTTTTTTCTAATTTAGCGAAGCTTGGAATTTTACCGGAATAACTCGCATTGAGGTAAGTTAATCATTAAGAAAATGATGTATAAGTTTAAATAAATATATGTATTTATATGTTTTTTTTTTTATTTAAGGGAACATGCCATCATGTTTTCATATGGTTTTATATGGGAGGACCGGCGTCGCCGGTATCAATACAACTTTAAAATTTACGAACCACTGATTTCGTAGAGATGAAAGAAAAAAAATCAAAATCCGAGACGCTTACAATAAAAAGTCAACAAATGTGAACGGATATAGTAGGCGAATGGCTCTCTGCTATTAAAAAATGGTGGTATAGTCCATCTCGCATGAATAACTGAATGATCACAATTCAGTTGTAGTACCGATAAAAAGTTTAAAACCTTTTGGGGACACCAAAATGATGTAAGAACTAATTACATAGTGAAAATGGAATACATACATGTATGTGGTCGGAAGTCATTGGATGTCAAGACAACACGGGTAAACCTCGTACAAAGTCGTATCTGTTCTGGTAATCTTGGATCTTCATTGTTAAGTATGAAACTAGTATAATTACCAAATCCATTCACATGTAGTCTTTTCAGCGTAGATGACTAGATGTATATAATATGAGTGTTGATCATTAATGGGAGTGAAACATAACAGTACATGTATTATCAATCGTCAGACTTGGTGAAATTTTGATTAAAAAAAGAAGAAAAAACAAAAAGAAATACTATAATATAGAGACCCCTTGTATTTGTGATCACGTTACATTCATATTTTGTTTCCGGTTATTTTTTAAACGTATCATTTCTGAGTAAGACATCGCACGACCACAAAATATAGGGCCTACTACGAAGTGCTTCCGTGGAAAATCATTTCCTGTGAATGATATATTTAATCACTTTTTATTCTATAAGTATAAAGTAAAACAGGGTAGGGAGGGGAACATAAGGAAAGACAAATTTACATACTAGTACTTATTTATAGAAAATACAAAATAGAAAATGTCCGTCTAGTACCGAATTTGAGAGATAGATTATCTATACGACTTAAGGTTTAAATAAACTGAACTGGTATAAATTACCCAATGTTGTGTACGTGCAGACTTAAATGTACCTGCTTCATAAATACGATCAATATTCACATTGCTGTTGATAACGATTGATCGGTTAGAGGGGGAGTGCTTCTCTGCAATCCGGATGTTATTGTTAAATGCTGTACGTGATAAAAAGCACATAGCTATTGTATATCCTTTTAACATCCTTCTATATGCCCTTAATATAGCTGCGACCTTTCATATTTTTCTAGTTTTGTTCGAAGAATAAGGATTTGATTTATTTTGTTCGTAAGTAATTCAGACACCTTTTTTTCCTTCAATTTTAATGCATTATACATTTCAGTCGTATATTTCATTGCAGAAAACTGATATTCCAAAGAATCCTTATTATGATATTGCCCTTAATATGATCATATTATTTTACATTCGCGGACGAGCGCCTGTTTAGACATAGGTTAATTTCAAAAAGAAAGCCATCCTATAAGCGTTTCCTCAAGACTATGAAATGAGTCTGGAAGACGTAACTTTTTTTTTGGTGGGGGATGTTACTTTTACATTAAATATTTGGGATCATATATAGTTTAATGAATGTAACCAATTAGAAAAAGTCTTAAAGTCACATGACTTTTAAAATAATCAAACTGACCAGTCACATGATAGGTCTCACATGGCAGATGGACTGGGAGACATGTAATTGTAAGATTGGAAATGACAAAACAATTATAAAGAAAATGTATGATAAGAGTAGATGCAAAAACAACTATTTTTTATTGCTCAACGTAACTTAAATCCAAACAAAACTTTTGCGCGCTCTTAATTATCAATCACAATACAAAGTCAATGCATATCTCAAATTTGGGATTCATTTCACTAACAAATTGTTCTTCTTGTGAACTGCGACAATTAAAAAAAAATGTGGCAAATTTCAATTTTATAAAAAATGGATAGAAATCCAAGTAAAAGTCTTGTTTCCTCTTTATTCTGAGGCCTATCGAGGTCTCTGAGTCATCTCTAAAAAGATATAAACATTTGAATTGGGAATTAAAAAAAAATTCCTTATTTCTTGAAAAACTTTCGTTGTTGACAGAAGGGTATTTTGGATAAGAAACTAAGGACAAGTTCATAAAGGGATAAAAATTGCCCTAAATAGTAAGATGAATAAAATTTTGAATGAATCATTCAGCCAATTATAAAAAAATTGATGCTCATATTGGATAGAAGGTTTAGGGATTTTAAACTTTTTCATAGCAATATATATCTCAATTTGGACTTCTCGTTGTTGATAAAGATATGCTATTATCAATAAAGAAGTAATCAAGGTATTCCAAAATTTGAAAACATGAAAGTTTTTATCTATTTGAGGTATTGTCTATCTATTGGAGGTGAGTTTTTATCTATTTGAGGTTTTGATTATCCATTTGAGGCAAGTTTTATCTATTTGAGGTATTGTCTATCTATTTGAGGTAAGGTTGATCTATTTGAGGTTTTTATTATCTATTTGAGGTAATTTTTATCTATTTGAGGTATTGTCTATCTATTTGAGATAAGTTTTTATCTATTCGAGGTTTTGATTATCTATTTGAGGAAAGTTTGATCTATTTGAGGTATTGTCTATCTATTTGAGGTTAGTTTTATTTATTCGAGGTATTGTCTATCTATTTGAGGTAAGTTTTATCTATTTGATGTATTGTCTATTTGAGGTAAGATTTATTTATTTGAGGTATTGTCTATCTATGTGAGGTAAGTTTTATTTATTTGAGGTATTGTGTGTCTATTTGAGGTAAGTTTTATTCATTTGAGGTATTGTCCATCTATTTGATGTAAGTTTTATTTATTTGAGGTATTGTCTATCTATTTGAGGTAAGTTTTATTTATTTGAATGTATTGTCTGTCTATTTGAGGTAAGTTTTACTTATTTGAGGTATCGTCTATTTGAGGTAAGTTTGATTTATTTGAGGTATTGTCTATCTATTTGAGGTAAGTTTTATTTATTTGAGCTATTGTCTGTCTATTTGAGATAAGTTTTATTTATTTGAGCTAATGTGTGTCTATTTGAGGTATGTTTTTATTTATTTGAGGTATTGTCTATCTATTTGAGGTAAGTTTTATTTATTTGAGGTATTGTCTATCTATTTGAGGTAAGTTTTATTTACGTATTCTATGTATTGTCTATCTATTTGAGGTAAGTTTTATTTATTTGAGGTATTGTCTATCTATTTGAGGTAAGTTTTATTTACGTATTCTATGTATTGTCTATCTATTTGAGGTAAGTTTTATTTATTTGAGGTATTGTCTATCTATTTGAGGTAAGTTTTATTTACGTATTCTATGTATTGTCTATCTATTTGAGGTAAGTTTTATTTATTTGAGGTATTGTCTATCTATTTGAGGTAAGTTTTAATTATTTGAGGTATTGTCTATCTATTTGAGGTAAGTTTTATTTATTGGAGCTATTGTCTGTCTATTTGAGGTACGTTTTATTTATTTGAATGTATTGTCGGTCTATTTGAGGTAAGTTTGATTTATTTGAGGTATTGTCTATCTATTTGAGGATATGTTTGATTTATTTGAGGTATTGTCTATCTATTTGAAGTAAGTTTTATTTATTTGAGGTATTGTCTGTCTATTTGAGGAAAGTTCGATTTATTTGAGGTATTGTCTATCTATTTGAGGTAAGTTTTATTTATTTGAGGTATTGTCTGTCTATTTGACGTAAGTTTTATTTATTTGAGGTATTGTCTATCTATTTGAGGTAAGTTTTATTTATTTGATCTATTGTCTGTCTATTTGAGGTAAGTTTTATTTATTTGAATATATTGTCTGTCTATTTGAGGTAAGTTTGATTTATTTGAGGTATTGTCTATCTATTTGAAGTAAGATTTATTTATTTGAGGTATTGTCTATCTATTTGAGGTAAGTTTTATTTATTTGAGGTATTGTCTATCTATTTGAAGTAAGTTTTATTTATTTGAGGTATTGTCTGTCTATTTGAGGTAAGTTCGATTTATTTGAGGTATTGTCTATCTATTTGAGGTAAGTTTTATTTATTTTAGGTTTTGTCTGTCTATTTGAGGTAAGTTTGATTTATTTGAGGTATTGTCTATCTATTTAAGGTAAGTTTTATTTATTTGAGGTATTGTCTGTCTATTTGAGGAAAGTTTTATTCATTTGAGGTATTGTCTGAGCTCTTGAGGTAAGTTTTATTTATTTGAGGTATTGTCTATCTATTTGAGGGAAGTTTTATTTATTTGAGGTATTGTCTGTCTATTTGAAGTAAGTTTTATTTATTTGAGGTATTGTCTATCTATTTGAGGTAAGTTTTATTTATTTGAGGTATTGGTTATCTGTTTGAGGTATGTTTTTATTTATTTGAGGCATGTTTATTATTTTAATCACATTGTTTTTACAGGCTATGAAGATCAATACACAGTACTTTTCTAAGCAGGGACTACAAGCTTTTCGTGAATACTGCAGTCGTAACTGGGGAGTAAGTCGAATTCGTTTTCACGTTCATAAAAGATTTTCATAGTATCCTATGACAAATTAAAATTGTAAAAATATCTAAATTTGATTAATGAATTCTTTTATTTTCAGTATTTCAAATTTATCATAGTTTCACTGAATTTTCGTTAATGTAATTTTCAGGATATAAAGAAAGGTAAAATACGGATTGGTTTTTAATATGATTTATTAATCCACATATGATGATGTTTTGATAACAGGTGATACCATTATTTACATCCCTTGGATTCGGGGCTGCTTATTGCACATGGTTTACGTGTTGGACTTGTATACGAAAGCAAGACCTTTGGTAAGTAAAGCAATGGAAGTAACGGAATTTAGAAGACAATGCCACAACTTTAAGATAACTTAAGTATAAAAGAAATTATATTAAATGGTACCCCCCCCCTTTTTTATGCCCCCGGAATCAAAGATTCGGGGGCATATAGTTTTTGGCCTGTCCGTCTGTATTTGTCTGTCTGTCTGTTTGTCCGAAAAACTTTAACATTGGACATAACTTTTGAATGGGAGGTGATAGGGCTTTTATATTTCACATTTGTATTCCTTGTGACAAGACCTTTCCATCGATACCAAAATTTTTGACCTCGTGACCTTGACCTTGACCTTTGACCTACTTTTCAAAAACTTAAACATTGGGCATAATTTTTGAATTGGAGATGATAGGGCTTTCATATTTCACATGTGTATTCCTTGTGACAAGACCTTTCCATGGATACCAAATTTTTTTACCTCGTGACATTGACCTTGACCGAGGACCTACTTTTCAAAAACTTTAACATTGGGCATAACTTTTGAATGGGAGGTGATAGGGCTTTCATATTTCACATGTGTATTCCTTGTCACAAGATGTTTCCATGGATACCAAAAATTTTTAACCAAGTGACCCTGACCTTGACCTTTCACATACATGTACTTAACAGAAAAAAGTGTTTATACTAACAAAGATGCTTCCAGGGGCATTCGTGTTTCACAAACAAAGGCTTTATTTTCTTTGAATTAGGATTCATTTTTTCGCCAAATAATGCCATTATTTTTTTTATACGCAAGACCCTCCTCAATTTTAGAATTTAGATAGGAAATTCTACTTCCCAATTAAAATTTAACTTAGAACTAAGAAATACAATATGTACCTCCTCATTAGGCTGATATTTTTAATTAAGGATTCAACTGGAAACTATACCTCCTTAGTATGTAATAATAACCGGGGAATACTTTATCTTTAGGATTTGCGTACAAACTACTACTACATCATCATAAGGTTTGATTAAGATATACTATCTCCTCATTAGGATACAACTAGGATGTAAAATAATAATATACTGTTTAACTGTTCTCTTTTCTTGTTTATATACTATCTCCTTATTAGGATACAACTAGGATGTAAAATAATAATATACTGTTTAACTGTTCTCTTTTCTTGTTTATATATATACTATCTTCTTATTAGGATACAACTAGGATGTAAAATAATATTATTATACCTCTACTGATTTTTTCCTATATAAAAAGAGACTCATTAAATTTAACTCAATCCCTGAAAATCGCCTGATAAGACTATTTCCCTGCGAAGGGTGCGTTAGTTGAGAAGACTATTTCCCTAGGGAGTTAGTTTCAAAATGGGGCGGAGCTTCTTTGGGGGTGTGTCAATATCAGCCAATCAGCGCCGTTGAAGGTTGATCGGATGATGTGAAGGTTGATCGGATGACGCTATCAATACGCGAGCAGAGTAATCCGCCTCCTATCCGCTTAGCACATAAATTAATCCGCAATAAAATAAAACAATCAAAAATTAAACATGTATGAGTATCATAAATGATGTTTCTGTTTATCTTATCATCAGAAATTAATATTTTCCGTTACTCAGTCATGCAGTCGAGAAGGCAAGGCAAAATCATTAGAATTTCCATTTGAACCCTGTGAACCTAAGAGATATGTTTCTGTATACCTAAGAGATATGTTTGTTTCAGTATAATGTTTGTTTCGGTATAATAAAACAGTTAAAGTATACCATTGAGGGAGTTAGCACGATTCTGGTTCCCCTCGACCAGACCTATTTCCCTCGGCTTCGCCTCGGGAAATAGGTCTGGTCTCGGCCGGGAACCAGAATCGTGCTAACTCCCGCAATGGTATACTTTAACTGTATAATATACTGTTTAACTGTTATCTTTTCTTGTTTCAGTGTAAGCAGGCGTGAGGAATCCCCTTACTATGAGAGAATGGATCCCACCGATATTGTTAGGGTATGTGTGATTTTATTATAATGTGTAAAACCTGTTTAAATATGTACGGATACGATAATTTCAAGACATTATAATTATTACATTATAAATCCAAATGAAGGCAAACTTTCCTTTTATTTTGCCATAGCAGAAGAATTTAAACTTCAACAATACTTAAACTTTCCATTAAAAAGACACGAAAGGTCTTTTTTAACTAAACTTAGAATAAGTGCACATAAGCTAGAAATTGAAATAGGAAGAAACAAACGTCCCCATGTTGCGAGGGAAAATTGATTTTGTTTATCTTGTGGTAATGTTGTTGAGAATGAAACTCATTTTCTATTTAGTTGCCCTCTGTACAATGATTTAAGAACTAAGTACGAAAATAGAATTTTTGTGACAATGATAATCGTACAGAAATAGAAAAATGTACAAAGATCTTAAACCCATCTGATATTGTTACTTGCAAACGTATTTGTTGCTACTTACTTTCTGCTTTTGAAAATAGGTTGGATATATTCAAAGAAATTGAAACTGTATGGATCTGTATAATCCATTTCTCAATTATTGAAAGTCATGCATTCATGACTGAAACCTATTTCATTTATTGAAAAATATATTTTATAAGATCTTTATGTTAAGTTTATGACCATGCATATACTGCACAAGAATTACATCAAAGTTGGAATTTAAGTTTTTATGTATTATTTAGTTTGAGCTATATGTTGTTATGTATTGATGTATGCCGACATGTTTGGTGGAAATCAATAAATCTTAAATCTGGAATAATGTCCTTTCTCATTGTACAGTTAACCACTTTCGTGAAGCCAGCTAACCCCCTTACTTCAGAACAGTACAAGTTACGTCAGGAACTGGGTCCATTCTCACATCTCCCGGAATCAAAGGACAAACAATAACCTTCATCATGTATAGGACGATAGACCAATGTTGCTAGGACGATAGACCAATGTTGCTAGGACGATAGACAAATCTTTATGTTGTTATGAAAAACTGAATTCATGTGCGTTATCATTTATCTAAATGGTAAATATCGTATTTTCCGTCCGAGTCGAGGTAGTTACATTTGAATGGTAAACAAGATACATGTAGAATATGTTTTTTTCAGTTAATTTGAATTGCAAATTTGAAGTGTAATTAGTTTTTTACTTTAAACATATTTATTTCAAATACATATAGTATACGATACAAAGATAAGATACAATGTAGGATCGGAAAGGAACCTGTATTAGCTTATTCAAATGTCTCTTTCAGTAATGCAATTCAAAGTGTAATTATAACATGTAATGTTTTGAACGTTTCTGATTACCAATTTTTTTTTTTTACAAACTTCCCAAGATTATATTATTTTTGAAACTTAGATGTTGTGAACACTTTCAAGTTCAAAGCTGAACAAGCTTAATTACAGCAATCTTATACTAGCAATATCTTTTTTTGGGATTTTGGGTTTGTGACTATGATACCTCACCTCTGTGGATTTAAAATGATACTCATACTCCAAATGGAAATAGCCTTCATTTCTAGCTATATTTGGGTGTTGCGAGATTATGAAAATCCGATGTTTTTTTTTTTTGTTCGTAGTATTTGGTATACGCAATGTCCCGTTAATAAAAAAAAAAAAAAACGATAATCCTATGATGTGTTATTCGACAAAAGATATTTTCTTGCTATAATTTCACCTTTTCTATAATCAAAAACCTTGTTCATGAAAGTGATGTCGGTCATTATGAACTTTACCTATCTATATTAGAAGATAAATCAAAACTATTTTCACATTTTAGCTTTGTTTCATATACTTGTATTTGACAATCTACATCAAGAACAAAAATGTTATCAAGCTTTTATATTTTGATTTATCTATTATTTTTTAGTTAGTCTTTTATCAATTGAATTGTAAAAATTGACGAATAATAAACTTGAATAGTTTTATTGTGTCTTTTTTTATATTAATGAGTGCACTGCTTTTCAACAGACTCACTAGTAAAGTTTTAAACCAACAATCGCATTCGCCCCCCCCCCCCCCTCCCCCAACTTTTCAATAACGACTATTTTATGATGCATTAACATTGTTTAAAATAGCAACATTTTGTACCAAAATTTAGAATTGCACCAGATATAACATACAGAACAACATGAAACCCCCATTCTGTATCTTTAACCCCGCCCCGCATTGTTTATTTATTTATTTATTTATTTATTATTATTTTATTTTATTTTTTGCTTGTAAGTTTTGGGATGTTGTGCCCCTCCACTTTTTCAGGCAGAGCTACGCCGTTGGACTATGATATATGATATTATTTGTGATTTTTTCCACAATTAGTACATCTTGTTTAAACAAAGCAGTTCAAGAGACCTTGGAACTTATTGTAAGTTATGCATTGAACTTGCCTTTGAAAATTTCTTTCCTATTTACCAAGCTATTCGTCACCTCACCAAACATACATGAGCATGTAGCAAAAGTCCAGGTTTAGATGTAACTGGTTTAGATTTATTTAGATGTAACTGGATTTTGTATTGTACGAACGCTCAAACATAATACGTACTTTAATAATAACAAAAAGGATTACGGATGACCTCACAATAATAATTATTTACATTTATTTCTCGTGGCAATTATGGAAAATATATTGAAGAGACTCCCAATTTACTTTTAATGTTCATCAAACTTTGTACTTGCAAGTTTCGCATGGTAATAGAACGTAGGTCAAGATCATTTGAAAAAGAACCATCGGTGGCTATCTCTTTTGAATAATCAGATCGAAACGCACATAATTGGTAAGAGAGGTACTTGTCTTCTGTACAGTTTCGTGGAATGAGAAATTACTAAAATAATATAAGAACATGTGTTTGTGAAACAAGAATGCCACGCTGACATCTTTTTCAGTAAAAAAATGTAATGATCGCTGTGCGATATAAGTCCCCTACCGGCGGCATAAATTTATGTCCTGCATCTCTGTTCATTATCTGCAACAACAGCCAAGAAAAGTCTGGGAAACTGATTTCACGAAATTTACTTTGTCCAAGGGTCATAGCTCTTGTGAAAATTAGTCAATCTAAATTAAACTCGAACTTGATCTGCATCACACTATCATGTATTCATATACAAAGATCAGTTCATTATCTGCAATAACAGGCATGAAAAAGTCTGGAAGACTGAAAATTTCATGAAATTTGCAAAGTCCAAGGGCCATAACTCTTGTAAAAATAGGGCAATGGAAACCAAACTCTGACTTTGTCTGTATCACACTAGATGTATTCATATACCAAAAACCAGTGCATTATATGCAATAGAACCGAAGAAAAGTCCGGAAAACTGAAATTTTCATAAAATTTGCTAAGTCCAAGGGCCATAACTCTTGTAAAAATAGGTCAATCTAGAGCAAACTCAAAGTTGATCTGTACCAAATTAAGATATATCCACATACCAAAAATGAGTTCAATTTATGCAACAACAGCGAAAAAAAAGTCCGGAAAACTGAAATTTTCATGAAATTTGCTCTGTCCAAGGGCCATAGCTCTTGTAAAATTAGGTCAATCTGAAGCGAACTCAAACTTGATCCGTATCACATTGAGATATATCCACATACAAAAAATGAATTCAATATATGCAACAGAAGCGAAAAAAAAAGCCCGGAAAACTGAAATTTTCATAAAATTTGCCAAGTTCAAGGGCCATAACTCTTGTAAAAATAGGTCAATCAAAAGCAAACTCAAAGTTGATCTGTATCACATTGAGATATATCCACATACCAAAATTGACTTCAATATATACAACGACAACGAAAAAAAGTCCGGAAAACTGAAATTTTCATAAAATTTGCCAAGTCCAAGGGCCATAACTCTTGTAAAAATAGGTCAATCAAAAGCAAACTCAAACTTGATCTGTATTACATTGAGATGTATCCACATACCAAAAATGAGTTCAATATATGCCACAACAGCAAAAAAAAGTCCGGAAAACTGAAAATGGGACAGACAAAATGAGTTCAATATATGCAACAACAGCGAAAAAAAAGTCCGGAAAACTGAAAATGGGACAGACGGACGGACGGATGGACGGACAGACAGACTGAGAGGAAACTAAGAGTCCCCTTCCGCGTTGCCGGTAGGGGACTAATGAATGACTGAAGGTCATCCTCAAAGGTCAACTTTTGTTGTACATGTAGATTATGCTCCGAGGAATACGTGAGTTACATTTTTAAAGTAGGTCAAACTTTAAGTCAACGTCACAAGGTCAAAATAATCGGTGCAGTTGGAAAGGTTTTGCCACAAAGAATGCACATATGAAATATGAGGGCCCTATCATTTACTATTCGAATAATGGCCAAGGTTGAAGTTCTTAAAAAGGTCAAACCCCAAGGTAAAGAATTATAGATTATAGAGCTATTGTTAAGGTTAAAGTTTTTCAAAAGTAGGTCAAATTCTAAGGTCAAGCTAAAAAATTGTGGTATTAATAGAAAGGTTTTACAGCAAGGTATCCGCATATCAAATATGAAAGTCATATCACTTAAATTCGTGCGACGAATATCCAGGACAAAGCGACGGTGGCATAAAAGGGCCCCTACAAACAAATTCAAGGATTCTTGGGATAAGTACACCAGTCTCAAAAAAGAAGCTCAACGTACATGCAGACAAGCTTACAACAATCATATACAGGATATGCTCTCGGACGACACAAGTGGTAAAAAGCGATTCTGGTCTTATATTAAGAGTAGACGTACTGACAGATCAGGTGTGGCCCCTTTGAAGAAAGACGACATCACCTTCAGCGACAAACCCACCAAAGCTGACTTACTGAACCGGCAGTTTGCATCTGTATTCTCGAAGGAGTCAACTGATGACCTGCCAGACCTAGGACCAATTTCCTACCCAGATGCACCAAACATCAAAGTCTCTGAGAATGGGGTGACGAAGCTCTTGAAGGACCCCAACCCGAACAAAGCCACTGGGCCTGATAATATCCCAGGTAAACTTCTCAACTCTCACCTGTCCTGACCTGTATTTTCAAAGCTTCTATAAACCACGGTAAAATACCTACCGATTGGAAGAATGCAACCATTGCTCCAGTCTACAAGAAAGGAGATCGCAGTCTGCCTTCCAACTACCGTCCCATTTCCCTCACCTCTATCTGTTGTGAAGTCATCGATCATATCATCCATAGCTCTATCATCACCCACTTAGAACATTTGAATATTCTTTCGGACTCTCAGCATGGCTTTCGGAAACGCATATCTACGGAAACTCAACTAATACTCACCATAAATGATCTTTCTTCCAACCTAAACAACGGAGAACAAACAGATGCAGTCCTTCTCGACTTCTCTAAGGCCTTCGACAAGGTAACCCATCGTCGCCTACTCCACAAACTTCAGCGCTATGGAGTCAGAGGAAACACTTGGGAATGGATACAGGATTTCCTCTCGGATCGTACACAGGAAGTAGCTCTTGATGGTTCCATGTCCAGTTCATGTGATGCCACGTCGGGAGTCCCACAAGGCACAGTCCTCGGCCCCTTGCTCTTCCTTGTGTACATTAACGACATGCCAGCTTGTATCCAGTCCCCCGCACGCCTCTTTACTGATTACTGCCTTGTCTACAAGCAGATTAGGACTGTTGATGATTGTGCTAGCCTCCAATCTGACCTGGATAAATTACAGGAATGGGAACACACCTGGCTCATGCAATTCCATCCAGAAAAAATGCGAAGTCATCACCATCAGCAATCGCAGACAGCCCATCAAATATGACTATCGCATCCATGGTCATCAGCTGGAGCACGTCAACAATGCCAAGTACCTCGAGGTTACCATTAACAAGTCCTTGTCATGGAACACCCATGTAGATATCACCACCAAAAAGGCAAATCAGACCTTAGCCTTCTTGCGCAGGAATATAGGCATGTGTAACCAGGAAGCCAAGGAACAAGCCTACAAGACCAACCCTGGAATACGCTGCACCTATCTGGGACCCCCATACTGCCCGTAACATCAACGCAGTGGAAGCTATACAACGCCGTGCTGCCAGATTTGTAACTGGTAACTACCATCAAACCAGTAGCGTCTCATCCATGCTGAACGCTCTATCATGGGAGACCCTACAGCAACGCAGGGCTAGAGCAAAGACCATCATGCTCTACAGAATCATCAACAGACTGGTTGACATACCACCAGAAGTGTATCTCATCCCAACTGGCAGCCATACTAGAGGCCATTCTTTTAAGTTCCTCCAGTCACACACTAGGCTACTTCCTTATCAACACTCCGTTTTTCCCGAGCGCCATACGATACTGGAATACCCTACCATCGCCAGTGGTTGAGATCAGCTCTCTTGAGGCCTTCAAGCAGAGCCTAGCCAACATCACCATCTAAGCACCGGTCTAATATTAACCTTTTAAAAACTTGTAAATAGTGTCCTGTGTGCCACGAATGGGCTTTTAAATCAAGTGCAATTATACTCGGAATCGAGGGATGCACTCAACTCAGAAGAAGAAGAAGAAGAAGAAGAACCATTCAAGAATTAGGGCCAAGTATAAACTTATTGCATACAAACAAACGGACACGCCAAAATCTATATATGCCAGGAACCTTCGATTACGGGGACATAAAAATGCGTCAGCCAAACAGCCCTAGCCTGCAATCATATTGGATCGGTCGGATCGCAAACTTCAAGCTACAGTATGTAGAGGGTATTTAATACAAATATCTTTCTACTAGTAAACAGTTTCGTAAAATGCGCAGCGGTTGAGAAGTCGAATATAGTTCTGAAAATTGGTCTATTCAAGTCCTCAGCGATCACTTTCTTTGACAGATTTGGCCACCATATACAAACATTCTAGAAGACATTCTGTACATACTTCATTCAAGTTTCGTGAAATGATATGCAGTGATTGAGGAGAAGTCAAAACGGCTCTGCAAGTCCATTGTTTTACTGTTCAAATCAAACAGGAGGCCCAAGGAGGCAACATCGCTAACCTGAGTTGCAGGCGAAAGAATGATAGTTGCCAATTTGGTGGAGACCCTTCCTGTAAAGTTTCGTGAAATTCTGTGCATCATTTACGTGTTCGGTGGATATGTCGAAAATGTTTCAGCCAATCAGAGCCCCCGGCGGCCATATTAGTTCACCGATCGGCTCGAAAAACACAAACTTGGTAGAGGGCCTTAAGTACTTGCTTCCTGTAAGATTTCGTGAAATTTTGTGCAGCGGTTGCAGAGAATAAGATGTCGAAACTGCATCAGCCAATAAGTGTCCTCGGTGGCTATTTTTGATGACCGATCGTCTGTAAAATACAAATGGTAGAGTACTTTGAATATTTGCTTTCTGTAAGGGTTTCGTGAAATCTGTGTAGCGGATGCAGAGATGTCGGAAATGCGTCAGCCCTCGACGGCCATATTCGTTCACCGATCAGCTCGATGAATACAAACTTGGTAGAGACCTTTGAGTACTTGCTTCCTGTAAAGTTTCGTGAAATTCTGTGCAGCGGTTGCAGAGACGATGTCGAATATGTGTCCGGAAACCAGAGCCATCGGCAGCCATATTTGTTGACCGATCGGCTCGTTCAAACACAAGTTATTCAAAGAAACAGTTCAAAAATGAGCATTTCTGACAAAGTCCGAACAGAAGTATAAAAATCAAAGGACTGAAAGTCCTGCGAGTTGGCAAAAAGTAACATTGAGACGAACATACAGAAGACAAGTATATAACTTGCACAAATCAAACTCCAAATCTATGCCTCAAATGCTTGAATGAGTGATTCTCACAATTCAAGAGTTGTCTCAAATCTAAAAAAAAAAAAAGTCTGGAAATATATAAATATATAAAATGATAGAATTTCTTAACCAAATAACTGATTTTGAGGTCAGGGTTCAAGGTCAATATGATCATGTCAAATTTGTTGCAATTGTTATGGGTGTAAGTATGAAGTATAATGTCCTATCACTTTTACTTTAGGAGATATTTGCCTTTGAAACTTCTTGACCAACTTAAAACCAACATCTTAGGTTTATTAAGTATCAAACTGAAAAACCTTTTTTCCTAGTCGGTAAATAGCTCATCAGAGCTAATGTTGATTGTTATAAATTATGTCTGACTTTAAATAAATATTATTGATTGATTGATTGATTGATTTACTTGTCTTTAGTCTTCTATACATCCACAATTTTTTTAAAAATCTAAGGTCTTTTTTATCCTAAATACAATACGTTTACCTATCTATCTAAAAATGGGGTGCTCCTTATACAGAGGAGGGAAGTACAAAGAAAAAAGATGCGCCATATTTTAATGTACTGACATCAACATGTGATCGCTATTCCTGTAGCATCGTTCCTTGTAGCATTTTTTTGCATTCTCATAATGCATTTAACCCATTATTTACAACTTGAACTTAAACGTCAGTCGTCTAAAATGTTCTTTTGTCAAATCGAAGTGGTCCTATTTCTTACTGCGCCAGTAACATTGTGCGTTGTTTGGTCCGTGCAGGGTTATCAAGTGCAAAGTTGAAAGCCATAGCAATGAGAGTTGGCTTTGCCAACTCAAAAAAACAAAAACAAAAAACAAAAAACATCCTTCTAGATTATCCTGCTGCTTTCGGTGTGTCGATATGTGCTTCGGTTGCACGAATTAACGTTTATTGACTAATATTAAAACAGATACTTCAACGACAAATTTGATGGTTCAAATCGTTTGATTAAATGGCAAAATTCAGAAGTCATTTTATGTCCATTAGGTTTTGTTATGCGTCGCGAGATTACCCACCGTGTTTTTAGCTCACCTGAGCAGCGGTGGCCGAAGCGTGGGCTTGCTGAAGATATATACAAATTATACTCTGTCTTCTTTTTTATTCGAGAAATTGAGACTCCCACTATTCGGTCTGTTCAAATAGAGAGTTACTTCCCATTTGTACAGGTTTCTGACGTCAACGCATTGTTACGTCATCAAATTCTATGGAAACCAGCATGAAATTCAGGGAAACATGGTTACATATATGACGTTTTCAAAGGAATTTAATGACGTCACAATGCGTTTACGTCAGATACCTGCACAAATCTAACTAACGTACGATTGTAAAATCGAAAAGACGGAATGGTAACAGATTCAAAACTTGTGAATTCCAATCGAACACTCTCGTGTCTTTCCGTCAAACGCAGATTATGCACATGACAGTAACGTGAACTATTCTTATGCTGAAATGCCGAATTAAGCCAAAGTATACGATACATAATGGACCAAAAATGACTTCTGAATTTGGCTATTTTTTAAGCGATTTGAAGTATCAGTTTTGTCATGGAAGTATCGGTTTTAATATTGGTCAATAAATGTTAATCCGAGGGACCTCTCTTTCAGATTCAATGCCACCAGACCTTTTTTTTTTTTTTGCTTTTCTTTGACAGTACAGTAATGTCTAGAACAAGTCATGATAATCCATGTGGTAGATTAGGAAGGAAGGGTCATGAAAGTGATATTGACACATTCAACTGAAAATCATTTATTTATAAATACACAATCTACAGACATGACCCATTTCATTACATAATTGCCAGCGAACCATGCGCCAGCTTTAGTGAACATGATATCGTAAATCTAATCATCATATGGTCTATGGTAAAATTTCATGAACTTTATCTTTTAAATTTATTCACTTTGAATAGAAAAAGATTTTAACACAGTATCTGATAAACTGAAGTAGATCTTGGATTGAAATTTATCCTTTACACTGATTTTAAGGTATCCTTTCCCAAACAAATACTTTTAAGTATTATTGGAACTTTTTGTCCATGAGGCACATGGAATGTCAAGTCATCATCAATTTAACGCCCGATCACTTGAGCTGCAAAAAATAAAAGAGAAAAGAAACTTGAATTCATTATCAATTATACTCAGCACACGTGTCTATGTATCCAGTATGTTAATCCATGTTCCTTGGTATTCACAGAGATTTGAATTCTACAGGGTCTGGAATTCCTCCTGGTCTCTATATAAACAAATTTTCTTAATCTATTTATGGGGAAATATTATTATCTAGAGACCACTGAGACTTGAATCCCTCTTAAGAATTAAACGAAATGTTTTTCATAAAAAAACAGATGTCTCCCCCCTCCCTCTAAGTTACTTTGACCTTAGGCCAAAATGCAAAATGATGTCCTTTGAGTCATGGGCAACATCATACTAAAACATGAAAGTGATTCATTACATTGTTTGAGGTAAAGCCCAAACATGATTGGCATATACAATTTCATTATAAGCATATTTAAAGAAATTGACTTTGGTCACATGACCTTGGATATAGGTGATCTGAAACCTACACTCACTGACGAGGGTTAAGTACCCGAAACATGCATGTCTGGTCCATGCTGCAAACTTATCTGCTTTTAAATGATGCTATTGAATTTGAAGACGTTTAACATTGTATGGATCATGAGCAACAAAAAACTGAATTAGTGATTGGATACACGGTTCAAAATATAAAGCCTAAACATAATTAGCATAGACAATTTCAGCCTGGACATGCTTAGCATGTACAATTTCATTACCAAAGTAAGAAGCTACCTTAACCATGTGACCTTGGGACAATGTGATAAGAAACATTTAGTCCTTAGAAACAACATACTAAAATATGAAAACAATCGTAAGAAGGGTTCAGGAGATATAGCCCAGACAATATTAGTACGTACAATTTCATTAAAAAGAACTAAATGATCTTGACCTTGGGCACATGACCTTGGGTCAAGATGATAAGAAACCCTCCAATTCTGAGCAACAGCATACTATAGTATAAGAGTGATCCAGTATACGATTCCACAGATATAGCCCAGACTCAATAGCATTTACAATTTCATTAAAAAATGTAATACTTGACATTAGTCATATGACCTTTGATCAAGGAGGTGTGAAACCTTTGGGTCATCAGCACCATCATACTAAAATATGACGTGATCCGATCACGGTTCAAAAGATAAAGCCTGGACATAATACATGTAACAAATACAATTTCATTTAAAATATACAAATTGACCTTGACCTTGGTCACATGACCTTGGGTCATGGTGATGTGAAACCTTTACGTGATAAGCAACAACATACTAAAATATGAAAGTTATCCGGCAAACGGTTCAAGGGATATAGCACGGACTGGAATGTATGTACAGTTTCATTAAAATTGCACCAAGTGACCTTGACCTTGGTCACATGACCTTGGGTCAAGGTGATGTGAAACCTACGGGTCATAAGCAACAACGTACTAAAATATGAAAGTGATCCGGAAAACGGTTCAAGAGATATAGCCCGGACAGGAATGTATGCATAATTTCATTAAAACTGCACTGAGTGACCTTGACCTTGGTCACATGACCTTGGGTCAAGGTGATGTGAAACCTACGGGTCATAAGCAACAACATACTAAAATATGAAAGTTATCCGGCAAACGGTTCAAGAGATATAGCCCGGACAGGAATGTATGCACAATTTCATTAAAAATGCACTAAGTGACCTTGACCTTGGTCACATGACCTTGGGTCAAGGTGATATGAAACCTACCGGTCATAAGCAACAACATACTAAAATATGAAAGTGATCCAGCAGACGGTTCAAGAGATATAGCCCAGACAGGAATGTATGCATAATTTCATTAAAAATACACTGAGTGACCTTGACCTTAGTCACATGACCTTGGGTCAAGGTGATGTGAAACCTACGGGTCATAAGCAACAACATACTAAAATATGAAAGTTATCCGGCAAACGGTTCAAGAGATATAGCCCGGATAGGAATGTATGCATAATTTTATTAAAAATGCACTAAGTGACCTTGACCTTGGTCATATGACCTTGGGTCAAAGTGATGTGAAACCTACGGGTCATAAGCAACAACATAATAAAATATTAAAGTTATCCGGCAAACGGTTCAAGAGATATAGCCCGGACAGGAATGTATGCACAATTTCATTAAAAATGCACTAAGTGACCTTGACCTTGGTCACGTGACCTTGGGTCACGGTGATGTGAAACCTTCGGGTCATAAGCAACAACATACTAAAATATAAAAGTGATCCGGCAAACGGTTCAAGAGATATAGCCCGGACAGGAATGTATGCATAATTTCATTAAAAATGCACTAAGTGACCTTGACCTTGGTCACATGACCTTGGGTCACGGTGATGTGAAACCTTCGGGTCATAAGCAACAACATACTAAAATATGAAAATGATCGGGCAAACGGTTCAGGAGATATAGCCCGGACACGATGTGTGACAGACGGACAGACGGACGACGAAGGCAAAACCAATATGTCTCCTCCCCGTTGTCTTCTCCAGACAAGTGTACGCAAGCTATTACGTACACAATGTCACTTGTCTTGAGAAGATGCGTGTATATATCCGTTTCTCTGTGGGTGTATACATGTAAATGGGGATTACACATTTTTAAATAGGGATTCAAGTCCCTGTGCTAGAGACCAAGAGGGATTTAACTCTTACGGTAATTCACAAGTATAAGCTTTTCAAAAAAGCTTGCCTGACCTTAACAAAATAACAGCGATAAATTTACTTCATCGACCTCCTAACCCCGTAATCTATATATTGACTTGATGGACCCATTAGAAAATAAAACAAACAGGAACACGTCGATATGAGTCTATAACTCAGTATATTGTATACATTCCTGATATGCACTCATGATAAACTCGGTAGTAATGTATAGAAGCCATCCCCATCCCCAAAAAAAGTATAAGACAAAAACGAGTGTATGATGTATACAAACGAGGGCTTCTGATAAGTCAAGTGTATCCGCTATTGTGTGCAATATAAGTATGTAGTGCTGATACCACCAGACACATACTTTCTCATATTTGCAACGTGCCACGGGTTTGTACATGTACTCTTACGTTTTTTAGGTGAAAAATAGAATTAGCAAGTGTATAATGAACCAGAAGTCTCTGATGAGACTGAAGCTCTACTGGCTGTTTTGTTAAATTCACTGAATTGCACCCATTTTCCAACCCTGGGGGACAGGGGCTCACACAAAATATCAGATGCATACTAGTATCTACACCACAGACAAATAATACAAGTAATGCAAAAAGAATTTACTCTCCATGAATTACCAGTATACTTTCTGAGATCTGGTGTTCACAAGATTACAAAGACTTATATAGGAGAAAATGACCACACCCGTTTTCAAAGACAGGTCAGTCTTAAACAGAATCTCAGGCACACAATTAGACCACAGACTCATGGAAATGGAAAAAGAAATCTCTCTACAGTATCAATTATACATTTTGAGAACTGGTGTTCACTAGATTACATAGAGTTAAACAGGAGAACATGACAACATCCATTTCAAAGACTCTGGAGGTCAGATGCTGAAACAAAATAGCAGGCACACACATATACAAGAGACTGATTATAATGCAAAAAGAATTATCCCTCTATCAATTATACTTTCTGAGAATTGATGTTCACAAGGTAACATAGACTTATATATGAGAAAATGACCACACCCATTTCGAAGACCCTGGGGTTCAGGGGCTCAAACAAAATATCAGGTGTACAACTAGACCAGAGACTGATTATAATGCAAACAGAATTATCTCTCTATCAATTATACTTTCTGAGAATTGGTGTTCACAAGGTAACAGACTTATATATGACAAAATGACCACACCCATTTCCAAGACCCTGGGGGTCAGGGGCTCAAACAAAATATAAGGGTCACAACTAGACCAGAGACTGATTATATTACAAAAAGAATTATTTCATTATCAATTACACTTTCTGAGAATTGATGTTCACTAGATTACATAATCTCGTATAGCAGAAAATGACCACACCCATTTTTGAAGACCCAAGAGGTCAGAGGCTCAAACAATATATCAGGTGCACAACTAGACCAGGGACTTATTATAATGCAAAAAAAATATTTCTCTATCAATTATACTTTCTGAGAATTGGTGTTCACAAGGTAACAGACTTATATATGACAAAATGACCACACCCATTTCCAAGACCCTGGGGGTCAGGGGCTCAAACAAAATATAAGGGGCACAACTAGACCAGAGACTGATTATATTACAAAAAAAATATTTCTCTATCAATTATACTTTCTGAGAATTGGTGTTCACAAGATCTCATAGACTTCTATAGCAGAAAATGACCATACCCATTTTTTAATACCCTGGGGGTCAGGGGCTCAAACAAATTATCAGGTGCACAACTGGACCAGAGACTGATTATATTGCAAAAAAGAATTATTTCTCTATCAATTATACTTTCTGAGAATTGGTGTTCACTAGATTACATAGATATATACATTTGTATAGGAGAAAATGACCACACCCATTTTTAAGACCCTGGGGGTCAGGGGCTCAAACAAAATATCAGGTGCACAACTAGACCAGGGACTGATTATATTGCAAAAAGAATTATTTCTCTATCAATTATACTTTCTGAGAATTGGTGTTCACTAGATTACATAGACTTATATAGGAGAAAATGACTACACCCATTTTCAAACAAAATATCAGGTGCACAACTAGACCATAGACCAAACTTATTGCAAAAAGAATTAGCTTTCTATCATTTATGGTTTCAGAGGAGTTGCGCTCACAAAAAATTGTTAGCAGACAGACAGACAGACGGACAGACGGACGGACACCGGACAACATGGTATCGCATAAGCTCGACTGGTCAAAGCTCGACTGGTCTTTGACCAGTAGAGCTAAAAATGAAGACGTTTAGCTAATTGATACGTATATCCACCACGTTCATCTTCACGTATAAGCGTACATGTTAAAAGAGCAATAACTCTTTAATGCGAGAATGCTGTTTTGTCTGATCTTGTAAATGTTTGTGAACGGCGCTTTCATCATCATTACATGCAAACGCCGCATTGATTTCTTGTTTTGTTTCATGCATTTCAAATCTAGGTGTGCTTGACCTCACGAGGTCAGGCAATTAATTCTCGGAGATTCAGGGTTTTCTCTGTTTAATAAGTTGTGCAAATTTTCGTGGGTGTAGTTTTTCTTTTAGTTATTATAATGATTTATGGAGGGATTCAACACCAAGATGGCGGCGGCATTATTTGTATTCTCACTTCCTAGTAAAAATACAGTCCTTACTTCCTTAAAACATTTGATACCCTTATTGATATACAAATTTGAATTATATTGATGAAGTTTGAATAATTTCCGACGTCATTTGAGTAGGTAAGTTATGGGCCAAATTCGGCCCTATAAACCTTGTACAATCAAAGTTCAAGATCTACGGAATGTAAATCAATTTAAATTTTAAGAATCGCATATTCCATTGCAGTTTAAAACACAAAGGTCAGCTGTCTGTTACACTGATTTTGACGTCATAATATAATATGACGTACGATGGGATCATATTTGATCTAGCGGGGAAATTTCCAAGAGGGGGTCAGAAATTTGCATATCTTAACGAAAACGGTCTCAGCTCGCTACGCTAGCCAAATAAAATATACTATATTGCATCAACGATGACAATATAATAGTGATAATAATATATAGATGTATGTGAAATCGAATGATCAGTTTCAATGTCTGTAAGCCGCAATATGTATTAACCAAGTGGTTTTAGAGGTGTCATCCTGATTGTCCAACATTTGTATAATAAAGCCTGTGTTTGTGAAACACGAATGCCCCGGTGGCATCTTTGTTAGTATAAACTTCATTTTCTGTTAAGTATGTGAAAGGTCAAGGTCAACAATTTTGGTATCAAGGGAAAGGTCTTGTCACAAGGAATACACATGTGAAATATGAATGCCCTATCACTCACCATTCAAAAGTTATGCCCAATGTTAAAGTTTTTGAAAAATAGGTCAAAGGTCAAGATCACGAGGTCAAAAATTTTGTTATCAATGGTAAGGTCTTGTCACAAGAAACACACATGTGAAATATGAAAGCCGTATCACTTTCCATTAAAAGTTATGCCCAATGTTAAAGTTTTTGAAAAGTAGGTCAAAGGTCAAGGCCATGAGGTCAAAAATTTTGGTATCAATGGAAAGATCTTGTCACAAGGAATACACATATGAAATATGAAACTTTTAAGCCATATCACTTACCATTCAAAAGTTATGCTCAATGTTAAAGTTTTTGAAAAGTAGGTCAAGGTTACGAGGTATAAAAAAATTTGGTATCAATGGAAAGGTCTTGTCACAAGGAACACACATGTGAAATATGAAAGCTCTATCGCCTTCCATTCAAAAGTTATGCCCAATGTTAAAGTTTTTTCGGACAAACAGACATACAAACAGACGGACAGGCCAAAAACTATATGCCCCGAATCTGTGATTCCGGGGGCATAAAAAGGTAAAAATGTGGTATATTTTTTCAAAATTTTTTGGACAATCAGGATTTTAGGTAGTTCGAATTACATTGTTTGCATATTTACTTAATTAATTGATCTCATTTTGGCTCAGGTAAATGTTGGACAGATATGGCATAATCTCATTGGCGGATCTAGCGAGGTGGATAGGGGGGTTGCAACCCCCCCTTTGGTCGGACCAAAAAAAAAAAAAAAAAAAAAAAAAAACCAAGAGAGAGATAGAGAGAGAGAGAGAGAGCTTATATTAAAAAAACTTAATCTCTGTCCTTCTTACTTAACAAGCTTTCAACACCAAGGTGTACAACATTTGTGACATGAAAGTCTGAATATTATAATGTTGAAGATTTGAGGCTTATAAAATCAGACTTGCTCCGATTGTGTTTACTTTACAAGGGCGTAGGAGGGGGGGGGGGGGGACAGCGGGGGCACATGCCCCCCCTCCCCCCCATTTTTCAATCACAAAATTTTATGGTGCATTAACATGTTTTAAAATAGCAACATTTTGTACCATAAATCTACAATTTTTCGGTCAATTTTCAAAATTTTTCTTTGGCTCGCTACCGCTCGCCAGTTCTTTATAGACTTTCTGAATAATTTTATAGCTATTCTGATCCATCCTCAACGTACACGAAGACATTTAACTCAAACTATATGTACTTGTTAATGATAGAGGGTATAGAAAGTATTTTCAGATAAAAAAAAAATCCCGGCTCGCTACCGCTCGCCAGACATTTATTCATGTACTTTAAATTTAGAATTGCGCCAGAAATGTTAAAATTTGTGCATGAAACCCCATATTTTTTTTTTAAAGCTCGTCGTCCTCCCCCACCTTTTTTTTTTTTTGCTTGTTAGAAATTTTGGGATGTTATGCCCCTCCACTTTTTCAGGCAGAGCTACGCCGTTGCTTTAAAAGATAATAAAACAGATATAGATTATCTTTGTGTAGTCAATAATGCACCCCTAAAGGTATTATTGCGAAACAGAAGCTTTTGATAGTATGCATTCAACATCCCCCCTTTCAAAATCTTCAACCCCCCCTTTGAAAAATTCCTAGATCCGCCTATGAATCTCATGACCTAATCAAATAAGATAAAAGACGTATATTTAAAAAAGAAATTAAGTACTTCTACACCATTTTATGTCGTCAGTATGAACATTTACGGACTACATGTATATCTGATAAACAATTTTTTCGTTCGAATTAGACTGTTGTACATGTAGATGTTGGTTCTATTCACATTTTATTGACCTCAAACTAGCAGACAGACAACAAACGTGCTTCAGAATTTATCAACTAGCCATCATATTAAATTCTACTCATTCTATAACAAACATTTAGCATATATATTGAGTTGTAATTTTTTTAACCTCCTTGATATTCTACTTTCCATTTTATCTTCATTGTCTCTGTGAAACATATATTACGAATATATGTACCAGCGGAAGGACGGGATTTTTGATTGGGTGAAATGCCCCCGCCCCCACCCAACCCCTCGAAAATAATGTTGACAGCAAAAATGTCCTGCATGAAGGAATTTTCGTACACGAAAGAATTTTAAGTAATCAACTGCCCAAAAATCTAATCAGAAAAATCAAAGGTAGTCTGGTTCCCGGGACCTCTTTTCTAATACATGTAAAGAGGTCTCGGGGACCAGACTAAATCAAAGGCAGTGTACTTTTTCTTCCGATATATGAGATCGATATATAAAGGACAAAATTATAATTTCTCACTTGATATTTATTTTTACCGTTTTTGTGTTGATCAATCGTAAATTATTCATGAAAATGTTACGTTCTTCATTCCTGATATTTTCAATGATCCAGGGGTCGACCATCGTCGGAAACCCACGGCATCTTCTCCGTTCTACTACGTAAGATCGTAGGACAGGAACCGTGATATTAGATGAATTGCGGCATATGACGTTACGTTACTTTTCCCTGTACAAAGATGTCTTCTATCATTGTTGTGATAAATCGTAGAAAATTAAACTTGTGTCAAATGAAAGTTTATGAAATGCTCTTTTTTGTGTTTTTAATCTAATATGGATTCTCTGTAAAAACCTAAAACAGCTGGCCACGACATGTCATGGATTTTGATGAAACTTTCTGTAATTATCATACTTAATGTAAAAACAATGAAAACAAACCATATTGTTATATTTGAACAATGGTTGTCATGGTAACGGGGTCAATCTATTTGACACCCCAATAAATATGAGAGATAAGATATATTGTGGCATTCTGTTGCCATGGAAACCATGGTCAAAATTTTTTTATGAACACAAAAACTTTTCTTTGTAAGTTCAACTCTAACAAGAATAACTTTTTCGGGGGAGGGGATTATCAGGTAGTTGTTGATATTCAGTCAAATTATGTGAAAATTTAGCAAAAATAAGGTCTAATTTTAGGGTCATTTTTGGCCTGTTTTTGATTATTTTGAAGGTTGAAAACCATTATTTGGTGAATGTTATGGATATTTAACATCACCTTGCCAAAATAAATGTCTATAGCGGGAAAAAATCAAGAAATAAAATTAATGGTGAAACTCACCATTTTGTCATGAATGCCAATCAAAATCCGTTGCTATAGCAACTTGGAATCCATATTACCATATTACCATATACCGCATATTTAAAAACGTTGTTTTTCCTCATGTTTGAGTCCTATGATTACGAAAAAGCATACCTGTATACAAATTATATTTATCATTATCAATTGACCATCAAATCATTTCAAGGTCATCTGTCCAAATCTCAAGGTCATTTCTAACTTTAGACTAAAATTAAGACAAAAATCAGGATTTCCAATTAATCTAAATTGATTTCTCTAACTTATTTCATTAGATATTTTGATTTCAAATATTTACAGTTGAACAACCGATCAAAAGAAGTAGAATTCATCACAATTTTGTTAAATTGTATTTCACTTCTATGTATGACATACATTTTAAAGAGCATAAAATTGAGATTTTCTGAAATTTTCTCATAAAATATGTGACATTTTTTGGGGTCTCCATTGGACTTTGATAAATGTGATACTCATCCCAACAAATAAAACATTTATCATACTTTTACCGATAATTGATTATTTTGCTAAGGTTCCATACTGTTAACTATTAATCATGTCTCATTTTAGTGAAAACCACAAAATTTGGCCTGAAAATAGCAAATATATTTCAATGACCTTGAAAATTGAGCAAATGACCTTGACATTTTCTCAAGGTCATGATAGCATCAAATGGTCTTTAATACATCTACATACCAAGTTTTGTAACGATAGCAGGCATACATCTGTAGAAATTAGCTTTTTACTTATGACAGGTTTTTACACCTTCGTACCAAATGTTGCCATGGTAACCTATTTCAAAGGCATGTAAACAGAAAAATCTCACTTCTAGATAAATTTCCTTCGATTCCCATGAAGACCTAGGATAATACTCTTCAGGAAATAGTCAACTGTATTTCAAATCTTGTGCAATTGCATTATTACTCTTAAAATATAGGTAAAATAAGGCCTAAATTGGCCGAAAATGGCTCATTTTGAATAAGCAATTTTTCTTGAAATTGAAGCAAATTTACATGACACACAGACAGTAGGAGCATTGAAAAATCAAATTGTTTCATCTTAAGAGGATTTAAATAATCTTTTCGGAAAATTACGTAAACATTCAACATTTGTTTCCATGGTAACGGGATGCATAAAAATGCCTTGTTTAAAGGTGTTTTTATACAAAACCTTGGTTACCATGGCAACGGAACGTCGGAGAAAAAAATGGAAGGTCAATTCGTTTGAGGACATCATATTTACCTTATACACAAAAAATATCCAAAATCTGAGACATGTCGTGGCCAAACATGTCTGGTTTTTTAGGTTTTTACATAGAATCCATATTAAGATGTTAGGAGTCACAATGATGTTTTAAAATTTACGTCCCGAGCAACCATATCTGTACGTTATTCATTTCACTTGTTTCTCTGTTTTTATTCCTAGAAGAAATTTTAAATGAATAATATCTTTTTGAATAATAATAGAATTACCGATTTCGATAAGATATTGACTACAACATCCCCTCTTTAAACTCTAGTTGCTCAGGCACTATATATTCGTTAAGAAACATATATTCACATCTGTCGATCTCGGTTGTTTCCATATAGATAGGATAGATTTCATGTAGATGATCCTTAAAGTTCGGATTATTGATGGACAACACGTCATCTATGTATCTGAAGGTAAATTGAACCGAGAGGAAGGTGCTTTCGTCAAGTCGCGCGCAAGTTAAATATAAATATAAGTTCGCTAGTATTGAGGCGCAATTGGTACTCATGGGGATGCCAATTATTTGCTGGAATACGGTTCCTCCAAACACCACAAAAAGTTGTCAATCAAAAACTCAAGCATCCGGATTATATCGTCTTCGGTATACTTTTTGTTTGAATCAGAGTGATCCTTCACGTAATAAGTATCCTCCCGCCCTATGACAAGGTGTTTGTATCTCATGTTCCCATTTTTTGAAAGAAAGGTCTTTTGTGAGCTTTTTGTGTGGAATGGTAGTGTAGAGCGTCCAGAAGTCAAAAGACTTCATGGACATTTTCGCTCAATATTTTAATCCATTGTTAAAAAAAAGTTGAATCTCGATAACTAAACCGATTCTTACTGCGACGTAGCGGATGACCGTCTTAATAGTTGGCAATGTTTGGCAATTGATTTTATTTATTTCGTGCTTAGTATTTGATTGATTTCGGATATTTTGTGTTCCTTGTCATATTTGCGTTTCTTGTATTACGTGTGTCCGTGCTTTGCTGTAGGAGACCCCTCGTTTCTTTTATTATGCCATAAGAAGTACCGGTATGTTAAGGTATGGACCACTCCGAACAACCCATTATATCCGCCATTTTAAAAGCGGCATCAACATTGCATCTTTAATTCAGATAATCTCATACAAGGACTATGGACCCAATATTTTCATTTTTGTGTATCGTTGTCATGCAATTGAATTAATACATACTGCATATTCTACTAAATATAAAGACTTTCATACAAATATGGTTATTCAGGGCGTAACTATACATCATTACAACTAACGCAATAATAGTAATTATTTCCTTTAGGGTTGATTTACTAAACGGAAACACATACAAGTAAGTATTTTATGAGCTCTCTAGATCATCCTTTGTTGATACGTGCATCGGTTTTGAAGAAGTTTGTCAAGGAAGAGTACCCCCATGACCTACTTTTGCATGTGATGGCGCCACATATTGACGGAACTACAACACTTAAAGGGGACTATTAGTACTTCATACCTACCAAGTTTCATCAAAACCCCTTGAGCTGTTCTGGAGAAGTCGAAAATTGAAAAGTTTACGACGGACGGTCTACGGACGCTCAGGTGAGCTAAACATCTATTCAATATTCGCAAAGTCTAAGGTTAAAAGGGTAACTTTAGTAAAAATCCATCAATTGGAAAAAGGAAATTATGTGCAGCATTGGAGAAGTCGAAAATGTGCTAGCCAATCAGAGTATTGTTTCAACCAATCGGCAAAAAAAAAAAAAAAAAAAAAAAAAAATCAAACTTGGTAGTACTAGCAGCAAGTTGTTTCATTGAGTACTTGCTTTCTGTAAGATTTCGTGAAATTCTGTGCATCGGTTGCGGAAAAGTCGAAAATATAAAAAGTTAACGAACGGACGAACGATGGACGACGGACAAATGGGTATGGCAATAGCTCACTTTTACCATTGGCTCACCTAATAGTCTGGTAAGAATAAGCTCCGCCTGTAACCAGGCTGCCATGTTTATGATACGACAAGAACACCAGGAATGGCAGGATATATGTAAAACATTACACTATCAAATTGACTTACTTTGAGTAGGAGACACTTGACCTATACTGTATTCTCCTGCCACTTCGTCAACACAAGCAGCAAGGTATGACATGGTGATATGAGTCACTGTCAGTGTATGAGAACTGCTTTGAGCTTGGGTTAATTGCACTTGGCTCATTTGTGGCTAAAAAAGAAAATTGTATGAAAGTCTTCAGCGTGACGAGTTTGAATAATTTCTCGGTGTTTCGTTTTTTCATTTATTTACCTTTTTTTCTAGTCAGTTTCATGAAATGCTTGCATTTGATCCGCCACTGTTCAATGATTATACATAAATAAATGAATATAATTTACAATCAAATCAAAGTTTGCTCATTTTACAATGACCGTCAATAAATCTCGTTTCATGTGTCAGCAATATCGGGATTGATCATTCCATTATGTAATCTCTAAAATAAGGAGGAAATAAAAGTTACAGACAGATACTTTACACGATATCTTCCTTGTAACAGATATAAAGATTTCTGACATTTTTGAGTAGTATACTTACACCTGCATACAGGTACCATTTATGTGGATTGTCAGTTGAACAAGTAAACGTGATGGTTCCAGCAAATTCGACTGTTTGCGCTGAAGGGCTAACCTTTACGGCATCTGTAAAAAACACGGATCGCTATAGCGAAAGAAAGAACACATCCTTGTTAAAGTACTAATAGGTTCTTAAGAAAACGGAAATTTCCCTTTTATTTGTAAACGGCAAAAAAATATTACTAGAAAATTTATATGGTAATGCGAAGGAAAAGCACTATTCAAAAACCTAGCCTTTTTAACCTTATAAGACATCATTTTTGGTGTACTCATAGGAAAATAGCAATATTTTACGCTCAGAAATTATCTAAGTCGTTTTTCTAAACAAGGTTCGAGTATATTAAATAAAACGGCAATACCTATTCATACAGGTAGATATTCACTGATCATTCAGGCATAAATCTATGTGCACAACTATGATTATGGCTTTTGCATTAGTCAAACTTGACCAGTGTAGGTTTTAATGACTTCATGCATGGAAAAGATGATTTACCATGCTATTTTCATATGTGTAGAGGGGAAACGCAAAAATGATACCAAAATAAAATTTCATTTTCAAACAGTGCTCTAAAAGTTGAATATATCTCTCGATATTTATATGTGTCTATCTCAAAGCGTTTTCACGTAAAATCAAAATTTCTGTTTTCTTAACTGGCTGTTAGTACTTTAGTTATTATCACTGATGTCATTGGTGATTTAATGCTGTAAAACAATTTATACAAGAATTTCCCAGTCTTATACATGCAAAGTAAAGTCTTATATATATTTAGTGCATCATATGATAAATCCTCAGAATTTCATTGGTTAAGCACGCGGGGACTATGAGAGAATAGTGCCCGGCACCCGGGCACTATTGCTTTTTGCTTAACAGAGTTACGTCCCTGAGGAAGTATTATGACGGCATGACAATGCATGAATGTAAATAGCAATAAGCGAAGTAGGGGGAAATAAAGAACACTTTTCTTTGATATCTGACTTCTTTGATATCTTTCTTTGATATCTTGAGTAAATTGCAATTAATTAATTGATTCTACAGTCATGTGATGCACTAAACCCATTAATGCCCGTTTGTGTGGGTACTATTCTCTCATAGTGTTGCTTTTAGAAGGTAAATAGTGCCCTCGCTGACGCTCGGGCACTATTCATTCCAAAAGCAACACTATGAGAGAATAGTACCCACACAAACGGGCATTAATAGGTAAATAGTCCAATCTTATACACATAAAGTACAGTCTTAAACACGTAAAATACAGTCTTGTACACATATAGTCCAGTCTTATACATGTAAAGTCCAGTCTTATACATGTATAGTCCAGTCTTATAGACATATAGCCCAGTCTTATACACGTAAATGAGTTAAAGAAGATCCTGACGATAATCTCAACAGCACTCACAATAGAACATATCATTGAGCATCGACGGACCCTAGCAAGCTAGAGGTGGGACCAGGTGCCCGAGAGGAGTAAGCATCCCCTGTTTGGCTAGCTGCACCCGCCGTCGATGTTCAAGCACGGAAATAAAAATACAGTCTTATACATGTATAGCCCAGTCTTATACAATAGTCCAGTCTTATACACGTAAAATACAGTATAATACATGAATAGCCCAGTCTTATACAATAGTCCAGTCTAATACACGTAAAGTATAGTCTTATACATGTATAGCCCAGTCTTATACAATAGTCCAGTCTAATACACATAAAGTACAGTCTTATACATGTATAGCCCAGTCTTATACAATAGTCCAGTCTTATACACGTAAAATACAGTCTTATACATGTATAGCCCAGTCTTATACAATAGTCAAGTCTAATACTATAGCCCAGTCTTATACAATAGTCCAGTCTTATACACGTAAAATACAGTCTAATACATGTATAGCCCAGTCTTATACAATAGTCCAGTCTAATACACGTAAAGTACAGTCTTATTCATGTATAGCCTAGTCTTATACAAAAGTCCAGTCTTATACACGTAAAATACAGTCTAATACATGTATAGCCCAGTCTTATACAATAGTCCAGTCTAATACACGTAAAGTACAGTCTTATACAAGTATAGCCCAGTTTTATACAATAGTCCAGTCTTATACACGTAAAATACAGTCTTATACATGTATAGCCCAGTCTTATACAATAGTCCAGTCAAATACACGTAAAGTACAGTCTTATACATGTATAGCCCAGTCTTATACAATAGTCTAGTCTTATACACGTAAAATACAGTCTTATGCATGTATAGCCCAGTCTTATACAATAGTCCAGTCTAATACACGTAAAGTACAGTCTTATACATGTATAGACTAGTCTTATACAATAGTCCAGTCTTATACACGTAAAATACAGTCTTATGCATGTATAGCCCAGTCTTATACAATAGTCCAGTCTAATACAAGTAAAGTACAGTCTTATACATGTATAGCCCAGTCTTGTACAATAGTTCAGTCTTATACACGTAAAATACAGTCTAATACATGTATAGCCCAGTCTTATACAATAGTCCAGTCTTATACACGTAAAATACAGTCTTATACATGTATAGCCCAGTCTTATACAATAGTCCAGTCTAATACACGTAAAGTACAGTCTTATACATGTATAGCCCAGTCTTATACAATAGTCCAGTCTTATACACGTAAAATACAGTCTAATACATGTATAGCCCAGTCTTATACAATAGTCCAGTCTTATACAAGTGAAGTACAGTCTTATACATGTATAGTCCAGTCTTATACAAAAGTCCAGTCTTATACATGTAAAGTACAGTCTTATACATGTATAGACCAGTCATAAGGGTGTAGCTCTGCCTGAAAAAATAGTTGAGGGGCACAACATCCCAAAATTTCTTACGAGCAAAAAGAAATAATAATTTGATTTAAGGATCAATGATACCCCCGCCCGCGGCATATTTTACATATAAGCAATGTAGTATAAAAAGTTTGAAGGGGCACAATTCAACACAAAATTTAGGAACATGACCCTTTATTTGAACTTGACCTGTAGGCTGTATTTCTCATTGTAAAGCTATCTCTAAGAAATAAATATATTCCCTGTGACAGTTTTCATTTAAAAGTCAAGGAAGCACAAAATATTGATTTTTCCAAGTTTGAAGGGACACAACTCTGCACAAAAATGAGCGTCATGACCCATATTTCAACTTAACCTGTAATCCTTGGTATAATCGCTACATTCAAAAAATGAATGGGTTATCTGTAACGATTTTCCTTCCAACATCCGGAAACCACAAAATTTTGAATTTTTCTAAGTTTCAAGGGGCATAACACTGCACAAAATTAAGGGACATCACCCATTTTCAAACTTGACCTGTATTTCTTGGTGTAAAAGCTGTATGCAAGAAATGAATTGATTATCTGAAACGGTTTTCCTTTAAATGGCCGGAAACAACAATTTTTTGCATTTTTGTTAAGTTTCAAGGGGCATAACTCTGCACGTAATAAAGGGACATGACCCATATTTAAACTTGACCTGTATTTTTTGGTGAAAAAGCTATATGTAAGAAATGAATTGATTATCTGTATCGGTTTACATTTAAATGCCCGGAAACCACAAAATATTGATTTTTCTAAGTTTCAAGGGGCATAACTCTGCACAAAATGGAGGGACACCCATATTCAAACTTGACCTGTATTTCTTGGTGTAAAAGCTATATGCAAGAAATGAATTGATTATCTGTAACGGATTTCCTTTAAATGTCAAGAAACTACAAAATTTTGAATTTTCCTAAGTTTCAAGGGGCATAACTCTGAACGTTCACAAACATTTTTGAGAATCGCATCTATGTTTTGACTCCTTCCAGTTTGATATATATGTATCAAACTGGCTGATGCGATATCCGGCGAGGGGCTAAGAATGGGGATGTGTGAAATACGGTTCTTTATGATGTATTGTTGATTTCTCAAAAATGTTTGTGAACGTTCAGAGTTATGCCAAAATCTGGAGGGGGGGAGGGGGGTTAGGGTCATAATTTTGTATCAAACTTAAAATTGTTAACTTAGATTAAGATAGCATTTTTTCCGCTCAATGGCATCTAAACCCACCATTTACTGGTTGGACTCTAAAAATAATGACGTCATGAATAGAGCCTAAAGTGGTATAATATTTCCTAATTCATAGAATTTGACGTACCAGCATTGATGTATTTTCTATTTTGTAATTGCTTTAGACCTTCTTTCGTTATTAAAAGAATGGCCATATTAATTCATGCATCAGGTTTAAAATAACAGGGGTCTATTAATGATATGATGCAAAGGAGAAGGTACATTAAGACCCCATATCGGCCCTGTTGTTTCCTGAGAAATTCAAATCGTGAAAATTGATCAAATGGGTTTATTTTATTTATCTACAAGATCAATTACATATATACATAAAATGCGCTTTTCATCTTGATGCACCCCTACGAAATTATAGCTCATCAAACCAAGGAAGGATTAACAAATCCGGATTTTTCTCTAGAAATTCACATATATTTTCGAGAATTTCATATAGAGCAAGACGATCTGCTAAAAATAAAAGTAGAAAAATGGATCAATAATCTCCATATCTGTCGATTAAAGGTGAAAAATTAGTAGCAGACGCTCTTGCTCTAGTTTATAATTATTGAATTTTCACAATAATGATATATAATTATACAAAAAATAGCGAGCGATATCGAGTCAGCGAATTGATCTTTTTTTCCAGAACAAGTCCTCTATTCGTGTCTTTTTCAGTTTCATTACTCTAAGTGCCCTTGTTTATTGACCAAAGTGAAATGTGTATGGGCTTTTGAGGAAAGCACAGCATCTTTTGAAAAAGCGTGTGTAATAAAACTCTTGCAAATGGAAGTAACCGATCCCCCCCCCCCCCCCCCCCCCCCCCCCCCCCCCCGCGTTTGACAACGTAACTGCAGGAAATTTATTTTAAACTTTTCTTCATTCGGCTTGAGTGTGAATACATGTACATATATGTGTGTTTATTAGAATATTACATTCGCATACGAAGGCATTTATAAGAACATTTCATTCGCATACGAAGGAAATAGAATAATCTGGGATGTTTAACGAATAATTATCAACTGTTCATTTAGTGAACTATGTGCATTTTTGGGTGTTTAGGTACAAGAAAAACCAAACCAAACCAAATACACACTGTTTTGGAAAAGTACATCACCCTGATATACATTGGTTATTATGTATTTAAAATTTCGGTAGTTTTCTCGCAATCTTGTGACTTCTCGTAAATACATCAATAAATCGAAATTTACTTACAGGGCTACAGTACACAGAGTACAAAATAAATCCCCCCCCCCCATTTATATAAATAATACATAAACAAAAAATGTTTATGTATTATAAAAGGGGTTGTATTAATATTGTATTCCTTGTGTACTGTAGCTCCTGTTATTCACCGTGATTTTATCGAATTCTTTCAGTGGCGCTATCTATCACAGTTTCTTGCAACGGCTGTGATAACTGTATACACAAGATTTATTGTATATATTTGCTTCATTTTATCTTTTATTCGTGTATTCCTAATTCATTAATTGCAGCTAGATATATAAATGTACATATATTAAACAAACTAAGGTTCATTTTTTTTAACATTTATGCTTATTGGCGTATTTAGATGGGCGTTTGGGGCACCACCACAAAAAAAAATCGGTAAGTAAGGCATTAGGTGGGCTTATACTTGAGTTTTGATGTCAAGCTTTCGGCTAATTATTTTCTCTGGCTCCCGGCCGCTCGCCACGTAACTGTTTGTTGTTTGCATATCAAATTGCTATGAAAGAAACTCCGGCTTTTTCTGATAATTATACTTAGTAAGTCAACATACCCTTACAGCAAGGGGTGTGTAAACAGCCCCCCCCCCTTAAAAAAACGCTGGCTTGCTTTGTTCATCAGATAATTCTCGATCATATAAAAATATAGCTATTCATAACAATCCAATAACCATGATAAAGATTTCAAATGGCTATTTCAATACATGTACTGCCTTTATCAAGCAAAACGGTCACTCGCCGTAAGATAATTCTCCGTCCACCTTCAGGAACGCCCTGGACCCCTTGGACAGGGACCCTAGTCGCTCTCCCAGACTCATTGACTTTCTGATATTCACTTTATCCCCCATCTCAAATTTTTGAGGTAATATCCCTGTCTTTTCGTTCGTTTGAATGACTGTGTAATATATGCTCGGATATGATTTTTAAAAACATCGTAATTTCCTTAAATTCTCAGTTGTAACATTAAAATGAGACAGTCTCCAAGAATTATCCAGAAGCTAAAAGACGACATACAGTACTTTAATTATCAATCGTAGATTTTCGAGGATTCATGAAATCGTTTCATAGCAAAAACTTAGCAAAGCAATCATTATGAATAGTGTAAGAATACAGCAATTTCTTATCTGACAACGTTATATCACGACGTCATCATAGCGTCACATGACGTCAAAGTCAGTCAAACAGAAAGCTTACCTACATGTTTTCAAATTGCTATAAAATCGCAACGGAATATCCGATTCTCAAAATTTGAACTGATTTACATTCTGTAAATCTTGTATTTTCATTGTTCAAAGTTTGCTTCATTTCTCAGATAGGGCCGATTTTGGCCCATAACGTACCTTCTCCTTTGGGGAAAATCTAGAAAAAATGGACATGTACTCCTTTGGAAGGTCATAAATCCATTGGAAGCTCGTTTACATATATTTTTTTCATTAAAATACTATACATTACATTGTTTTCTGCCAATAAAGGCAATAAAACTTAACCTGTGATGTTAAACATGGTTTTTTGGAAAGGGTGTAACTATGAACCTTAAACATGTATAGTCCAGTCATATACACGTATAGTCCATTCTCATATCAGTAAAGTCCAATCTTATACACGTATAGTCCAGTCTTATACACGTATAGTCCAATTTTATATAGGTATAGTCCAATCTTATATACGTATAGTCCAGTCTTATACATGTATAATCCAATCTTATACATGTACATGTAAAGTCCAATCTTATACATTATACTATAGTCCAGTCTTATGCACGTATAGTCCAGTCTTATACACGCAAAGTCTAATCTTATACATGTAAAGTCCAGTCTTATACATATATAGTCCAATCTTATACATGTATAATCCAGTCATCTTTGACATTTGAAATCGAACTAATTGCAAAAGAAAAAAGTTCAGTGTTTTTCTAATAAAATGAATGTCCTCTGAACTCCTATCGATGGAAATAATTATGTACACAAATTGACAATTGTGATTTATTTTGCGAATATACAAAGAAATGTAATTTCTCCATCAACAATCTTTATCTTCATTCATTATGCATTGAAATCAAACATAGGATATCGATAGATATGATTGGAATTTTTCATTGGTTTAAAATTGCAGAAATACATGAAGAAAAGAAAGAAGCATTGACTTATACATGACAAAGGTGTAAAATATTTCTAAGCACCTAAAAATGTTTATGTATAAAGTAACACTGAACCCTTTCAAGAAACAAGAATAAATCTAAGAGAACGGTGGGGATTTTTACATTTTCTGTAGAAAGTAACAATTTTTCTTTTCATTTCTAATATCAATATTAGGTTATTGGACTTAAAATGATTATGGAATGGTTCTAAACAAATTGATGTGAGAAGATTCCTATGACTTTGTCGACTCAGTCGTGCGCACGAGTTACAAAAGTCGTGATCATGAGTTACAAACTTGAAAGTCGTGAGCACGAGTTACAAAAGTCGTGAGCACGAGTTACAAAGTCGTGAGCATGAGTTACAAAGTCGTGAGCATGAGTTACAAAAGTCGTGAGCACGAGTTAAAAAGTCGTGAGCACGAGTTACAAAAGTCGTGAGCACGAGTTACAAAGTCGTGAGCACGAGTTACTAAGTCATGCGCATTTATGAGTTAGTTAGTCGTGCGCACGAGTTACAAAAGTCATAAGCACAATTTCAAAGTCGTGCGCAAGAGATACAAAAGTCGTGCACACGAGTAACTAATTCGAGCGCACGAGTTATTAGGTCGTGCGCATGAGTCACTAAGTCGTGCGCATGAGTTACTAAGTCATGCGCGTGAGTAACTAAGTCGTGCGCATGAGTTACTTAAGTCGTGCGCACGAGATACTTTTTTTCTCTCAATATGTCCCTAACTCCTTCTATGCTTCCGCACTGTGTCATTCTGATCGACAATAAGGATCGCAGTCCCTTGTTGGGGTTTTCCTTCTTTTATCGTCATAAAAGAAATCCATTCCGTTTTATTAATCTCAAATCAAATAGTATATATTTAAGTTAAAGTACGAAGATAACATCCTTGAACTGCAACAGTAAAAAGCAAGTTATAATTAGAACTGAAACTGAAACATAAACTTTTTGGAATTGGCGTTACTTACCTGCCGAAGGGAAATCCACGAAGAGAACAAGAAGGATTGTACCCACTAAATGATATTTATTTATAGGAAAGTTTCAATCTTTTATGCTTCAAGAATATATAACTTACTTATTCAAAATCGTACAAATACGATGTATATTTGACATTCATTTGATTTCAGTCTGATATATATCAGCCGCTTGTTAATCAACATGCTTCATGTATATTCATGTAGAAATTGAGGAGAACACTTAAAGGTACATTTTTAAGCAGAACTTGTCTTCGTATACTTACTGATTTTGGTGTACATGTAAGCTTAAGAAAGAAACCTAATATGTCCTATAGAATTTAAGTCATAGGTCATAGATTGTTAATTCTTTCACTGTGCATGTTTCTATGGAATCTCTTTAACTACTAAATAACCAAATGGTCATGATGGAGAAGAACCCTATTGATTTTTTATGTATAGGTCATAGTCATATAAATACTTTGAGAGCATCCTATTTTAGCTTCTTTATGTCATTTCTTGTTTTTATTCTGTTTTGTATCCTATTGAAATTGAGAAAGCTACCAGCCAGTCACAATCATATAAAACAAAGTAGCAATTTCAATTCATGTGATAATGTGAAGTCTGACGAAAACTTACTTCAATGGATAATTTACAGATTTTAGACAAGAACAAAAATGATGGATAATGCAATGTCTTGAATCATTGCAGTACTTGTACATTTTAAAATGAAATATAAAAAATAAGTATTTTTTCTTTAGGACTCAAAATATAAAATAATGGCCTCACTGGACAGATGGACAAACGGTTAGGGTGTTTCCAATAAGTCGCAATTTTTAAGACAGTGATGGTGTTCCGTACTTACCCACTAACTGGTATACTTGCTTCATCTTTTACACTTTCCTGTGAAAGAATATAAGAAGTACTATTATTATATAGGATTCCCAAATGCATAATACAAAAGAGTATCAATCAAGTCACCATAATCAATTTACATGGTAACATGGTAAAAGGGAGGGGATCTCCTAAGACACGGTCTATATGTGATGGGGGGGGGGGGGGGCTTTGAGTTTTTTTTATCGAAAAAATAATTTTTCTCTGAATTTTGATGAAAAAAATATTTGCTTATGGTGTGACAGAAAAAAAAATCTTGCTCTTACAAGTAATTTGATTTTGAAGAATAACCATTAACTTTGCTTAAAATTCCCGAGAATTTCGCTAGCTGCAATTTTCAACTCTATATACATTTTTTTGGCTCGCTTCGCTCGCCATAGTTTTCTATCAAAACATTATTTCTTTAATGGCAACGTTCATCTTTCGAAAATATTAAAAAGTATACATGTAACTGAAAAGGGGCATCCTTCAATAAATACATCATCATTTAATCACTATACATGTAAATAGACTATGATGCATGCATGTATCTGACTATAACCATAAAGTTTAATTTCAAATGCAAGCTTGGAAGCATTCAGATTTAAGATTCTTTATTACTTTGTACCATGCGATACATCAGCATAACATATATATAGGGCTGAGTATCACGGGTCAAATGTGTATTGCGATATATTGCGATATTTAGAAAAATATTGCGATATATATTGCAATATCTTTATACGGTAACATCAAGAGTCCTTATGGTCTTTTTTTTCCTATCTCAATTTTCCTTTCAAAATTTTATTTCAAAATCTGAAAATGTCTTCATCATGATATAATTACGGATGCACACGTGCAGACAAATTTGACCAATCATACGTAGATGCATGAATATCCGGTTGAAAAAATAATATCCATCCAATTATTTTAAGCTATTAATATGATAATTCTGCTGAGACATCGGCGGACACTCGCGGACAGACAGTGCAAAAAGTCACTAGGAAACTTAAAATGACACCACTATATTGTACGTTTAAACAATCATAACTAAATCTATACATGTACTATAAACAAAATATAAGAATCAAGCTAACATGATAAAGTCTTTCTTGCAAATTAGTATACCAATGTGCAGTGTGTTGCGGAACGTTTCTAAAGGTCGAGGAAACGTTAATTTACCTATTTCTTGAAATCTATTTTGCTGTGTAGGATAGTGTTTAAAAGTGGCTAGTCAGAAAATTGCAGAAATGATCGCTTTCGCCCAAAAGTTTCAAAGAAACGACATAAAAATATGAAGATAAATAATATCGTCAAAAACCGGTTTTTGAAAACAAATACCGTGGTACGTATTGCGAAGCCTCGTATCGCGATATACCGGTACCGCAATAAAACCGCTCAGCCCTACATATATACAATATATATACAATATATACAATAAGGAGAATTTATTACGCTTTTCAACAGTTTACAATTTATATATGATTCTAAAAGACCTTCCCCTCAGACCCTCTTACATGACTGTATATACATTTTGTTTACTGAAAATTATATTGTAAAATATCTTTTATCTCTCTGTTTAGAAGTGATTACAAGTTTTACATAGTAATAAAGTAATGTTTAGAGTTTTGAGTAAAAATAAAGAATTTCTATTGATAAAACACAAACATTCTTAATATGTACATCACTTGTTAGGAAAAAAATCCTTGCTCCAAGGCTGCGTTCCATTTGCCAGATCGTTCCAGAACGATCCCACTCTGATAATGGAACGAAAATGGTTCCAGAATTACTTCACCATAGCAACTGTGGAAAGAGGAAAATCTCGATACTCACCAAATCCAAAAAAACTTACTGTAAGGGGATCGTACGGAAGACCGTAGGTGACAGGTATGAATTATGATTTATCTGGCGGCCGCCACTTAATTTATCTGGCGGCCGCCAGATAATTTATCTGGCGGCCGCCAGATAAATTAAGTGGCGCCGCCAGATGATTTACATGTAAGTGGCGGTCATCACATAATTTACAATAAATCAAAACAAAATCAATGAATAACATGTTCTTTCTGATCTACAGTCCCGACCAGTCGAAAGTTTAACGCCGAGATGACGAAATTTTGAAAGCTAAATTCGAAAGTTTCGTTAACTTTTCGTCAGCGATTTTTTGAAAGCTACTGAGATGACGAAATTCTGAAAGCTCTAAAAAGCTTTCGAAAAATCGCTGACGATAATTTCGTTAACTAATCTTAGCTAACGAAAAATTTGAAAGCTATGAGCTTTCAAATTTTCGTCATCTCGGAGCTTTCAAAATATTTGAAAGCAATCGCTGACGAAATTTTGAAAGCAATCGCTGACGAAAATTTTGAAAGCAATCGCTGACGAAAATTTTGAAAGCTATCGCTGACGAAAGTTTTAGCTGTCGCTGACGAAAATTTTGAAAGCTTTTTGAACGTTTGTTTGCCATATTGTTTTTGCAATGGCTGCAGCACGCCTTTGGCGAATTCCTCTGCACAGTTTAGAGGATGAAAGAAGCCGTCTCTTTATCGGCGTGGCACTTTTGAAAATTTTGAAAGCTATAGCTGACGAAATTTCGTTAACTATAGCTTTCAAATTTGTTGAAAGCTAATCGCTGACGAAATTTCGTTAACTAAAGCTTTCAAAATTTTTGAAAGCTAATCGCTGACGAAATTTCGTTAACTATAGCTTTCAAACTTTTTGAAAGCTAATCGCTGACGAAAATTTTGAAAGCTAGGGAATCGCTGACGAAAATTAGTTAACGAAAAATCGCTGACGAAATTTTGTCATCTCTTGAGTATTCAAAATTTTGAAAGCAATCGCTGACGAAATTTTGAAAGCTAAGCTTTCAAAAAGCTTTCAATTCGTTTACGAATTGAAAGCGAATATTAAACTTTCGACTGGTCGGGGCTGTAGGGAGCTGAATTCATCTTCTCTTTTAATCTATTTGGTATGAAAGATGCTAAATAACCAGATGAAATGTAACAAAAGATTTATCTGGCGGCCGCCAGATAATTAAGTGGCGGCCGCCAGATATTTAAGTGGCGGACGCCACATAATTATTTGGTGGCCGCCACATAATATATCTGGCGGCCGCCACATAATTTATTTGGCGGCCGCCACTTAATTTATCTGGCGGCCGCCACATAATTATCTGGCGGTCGCCACTTAGTTATATGGCGGCCGCCAGATAAATTAAGTGGCGGCCGCCAGATAAATTAAGTGGCGGCCGCCAGATAATTATGTGGCGGCCGCCACTTAATTATCTGGCGGCCGCCAGATAAATCTTTTGTTACATTTCATATGTTTTCCCGATTTTCTCAAAAATATGATAATGTCATTTTCCAAAAAAATATCTGTTTTATAGTACTCCTTTTGTCGTAACAGAAAATACCATTGTTTTGACTGTACGTCAGTTAAGTTGGAAATAGGACGGAAAATAAAAAGTCTACGGGGATTTTCTATAGTAAAATCGCTGAAAATGTGTGACGTCGGAGGCTTTGACGTCATTGTTTACTATTGTTGACACGGAGAACAATATGATGGCGGCTTGAAATTAACATGGGAAATTCCCGTAGCCATTTTATTTTTCATATTGCGGATTGAAGGCAGCTGATAGGGTAAGTTGAAATTAATTTCCAGTTACGACTAAAGGAGGAAACAATGAATAATAGGAAAATTCATCAGACGACAGAATAAATTGCCAAAACAGTGTGCTCTGGAATTAGTGAACAGGACAGTAGACGTGCCAGACGATCCGATCCGATCCGTTGGAACGGCGCGTTCCATTACCAGAAACAGCCGGAACAACCGAACAACGGTATAAATATAAATGTTTGCAATTGTATAACCCTACAGTACCGCTGCTGTTAACGAGTAATTTCTACGTTGCGCAACAACAGATATATCAAAACCCGTTACATTTAGAAATAAAGTGCTATATAAGACAGCTTCTCAGTTCTGACGTAGACGACATAATCTAATTCTACGAAAACCAGCGTAAAATTCAGGGATAACATATTTCAAATAATACGTTTCTATAAATTTTTAAAATTTTCAGTTAATTGAAATATTTCTTCCAGACGGAATGGATGATGCAAATAAAAACACAAACACTGAAATACACAAATACAATATAGGTTCTGCAATGAGCACCATGGAAGCAAAGGATGTTTTTACTTAGTTTACACTGGATAAAGGCCAAGGGGTCGAAAGTTTGTGTATTTGTTCATTTCGACATATACACCCGACCTGCTTTTATAAGTGACATTTACAATGATTTAGAACTGAAGAGAAGGTGACCTACTTTTCCCGCTTGAGTGATTTTGCCTTTAGAAGCCAATATTGAGCAAAGTGTAAGTGTTATGTGTATAATTATATAGATTGGGGAAAAATTGAGCATAAGAAATTGCTGTCATTAAAGACATGCTATGCAGTCGAGCATTACTGTCCGCGCAGCTCACTTCAGAAATCGGAAAATTGATTTTTTCTCTACTTTGTCGGCAATTTTTGCGATTAAAATTTATATAGGGGGATAAATCTCGAACTCTCATAACTAACGGTATATGATATATGTACCTACGACTAATACTACGCTCACAGTGAAAGAAAATAATTTTAGATAGGGAGTTTTCTATGTTAATTTTAGCGCGACGTCGCCGATGTTTAATACTGAGTCTATGGAGAACGTTGACGACGTCATGCTAAAATTAACATAGAAGTTTCCCCATCTAAAATTATTTTCTTTCACTGTGAGCATAAATTAATATTGGTCGTACAGACATACATCATACACCGTTAGTTATGAGAGTTCGAGATCTCATCATCTATTTCCCTATATAAATTTTAATCGCAAAATTGCCGATAAAGAAGAGAAAAACGTCAATTAGAGCGCTGTTGACTATTATCGTCAGGGTACAATTATCGACACCTTTATTTATCGCCTATAATAAACGAGAACATTGACGTGTTTGTTGTTCTTCTGTTATACAGGTAGAAGCAACAGTATATTAGAAACGATTTGATGAACTTCAGTCCATCATATACCTTATAACTATGGTATCTACCACTGTCTTTTAAAAAGGATGAAAACAATAGTAGGGAAAACACCATCTTTATCATAACAAATAAAAAACTTCTTTTTTTCGAGTCGATGTTTCATAGAATTTGAAGTTGCTTTTTGTAATTCTTTTAAGATTCACAATTGCATAGTGGATTCCTCTTTCTTATTTCATATTTTTCGATTATTTTTATGAAGACCTTGCCTACCTTTTACTTCTTCCAATTTATATCCCATTTTCATGACCCGTCTATAATTATCGGCATATCTGAATACATACCTCTGAACCTAGCCATGTTCCAGCTTTTGGAAAATTTCATTTCCGCTTTTCAGTAGACAAATATTGGAATTTGTAAATTATTTTATTATCTTTTAATATAAAAGAATATTCAGTGGTAATCCGACCCAGTTTCAGTGTTAACCAACGTTTTTCAAACTGATCAGGGAAGATGCTGATAACGTGGAACACGCATAAAATATAACTTCATGGGTAACTTTATTCGGAAGCGTTTATGACCTTCCAGGGTCATGACGAACTAAAATAAAAGTTTGGTTGCGGACGTTTTGGGGGAACAACAATTACGTGGTATGGTCATAAACTTGTAACATTACATTTTAGTCATCGCACAACGGCGATTTTGAAAGAAATGCTCATCTCTCTTGTTAAGGGTGCCGATAATACTGGACATATGCCGATAACACTGAACAAAAGTTGACTTGCAAGAACCGTTTTATCAAGAGGTGGGCTACATTTGTGCTATATAGAGATGGTGGTCAAGGTCGATAAAAAAATCCCCCTACACATGGTATAGTCGATAAAATAATAAACAAGATGCACCGGCCACTAGTAGGCAAGGTAAAACGTAAAGGTGCCGATAATTGTCTACAACGCTCTACCCGATTTCTGAAGTGAGCTGCGCGGACAGTAGATGACTCCGACTTTATAAAAAATATTGTTCTTTTTTAGGATGAAACTCATGTATCCTTACAGTACTGCAAATAATGTGAAAATACAAAATAATACGAACCTGTCGATAAAACTTTCCTTACTATACTGTCTATAGGCAAAGTGGCTGATATCAGTACTTCCGAGCTGGAAATGCAGACGAGTGTGACGTCAATTACAAATGACGTCATAATATTGAATGATGTAATATATATAGCAAGATGCGCAGTTTAGCGCCATTTTGTTTTCAAATGTTCAAATTATTTCATAATTCATACTGTATATATGAAACGAGTGGTGATTTTTATACCCCCGAGTCTTGGCGACGTTTCATAAATACGAATAATATCTGAGATTCTTTTCATCACACAAAATACGTAATATACTAGTAATCAAAATAATGTGAAACTGTTATAATTTCGACTTCATTTCTTGCAAATAAAGCACCAACGTTGCCAGTTTCTAACTGTCGCTCGCTGATTTCAAATAAATGTGACTGGTCAACAAGCTTAGAGCATGGACCTTCCGTTCGAAATTACGGCCATATCATTGCCGATTCGTGCCGTGCGAATCCTGAATCTTCATCAAGCCGCGCTGCGGCCAAGTTGTTGAACATTTCTGTGGCTATCTACTTCGAATGCCTCTGCGAGTACTAAATATGAATTATGAAGATCTATAAGAAGTTTAGGTCAAACAGGATAACTCTTTTTTATAAATTAAAAAAAAAGCATCATGTAAATTAGTGTTGTAAAATCGGAAAATTTTTACTATCGATTATCGGATACTATCGGAGGAGTACAATCGATAGCACTATCGGAATAATCGGACTTTTTTCCTATTTAAAATTGTTGTATGTATTGTATCTTTTCAGAAGGAGAATACTCGGTGCTTGTAATTTAAGAATCTGATTTAATGATTTTTATTTGAAATTATGGAAATAAATTAAATGTTGAACATTCCTTGATCTTAAATCTAGAGGCTTGCTTTTTGTAATTTGGGTAAATATTTAAAAAATGCTCTTCCTTAAGGTTGGAACTGATCTAAACTTAAAGCAGCACGTTCCGCCTCCAGACGAAAATATACTTGGCCTAAGTCAGTGCAGTTCATGTTTTTTATATGTTTTCATTGTTAAGCATGATCATCGACGGCGGGTGCGGCTAGCCAACAGGGGATGCTTACTCCTCCCGGGCACCTGGTCCCACCTCTAGCTTGCTAGGGGTCCGTCGATGCTCAATTTGGTGCTCTATTGTGAGTGCTGTTGAGATTATCGTCAGGATCTTCTTTAACTCATTTGTGTCACACTTATGCCCTTTGCCGTGTGGAGCTCGTAAAAAAGTTCCCCGCGAGGGGTTTGACAGTAAGTGTTTTGAATTCTTTCCCTGACATGGTCGCCATAGCACTTTCTACATAGAAATGGCCTAAGTCAGTGCAGTTCATGTTTTTTATATGTTTTCATTGTTAAGCATGATCATCGACGGCGGGTGCGGCTAGCCAACAGGGGATGCTTACTCCTCCCGGGCACCTGGTCCCACCTCTAGCTTGCTAGGGGTCCGTCGATGCTCAATTTGGTGCTCTATTGTGAGTGCTGTTGAGATTATCGTCAGGATCTTCTTTAACTCATTTGTGTCACACTTATGCCCTTTGCCGTGTGGAGCTCGTAAAAAAGTTCCCCGCGAGGGGTTTGACAGTAAGTGTTTTGAATTCTTTCCCTGACATGGTCGCTATAGCACTTTCTACATAGAAATGGCCTAAGTCAGTGCAGTTCATGTTTTTTATATGTTTTCATTGTTAAGCATGATCATCGACGGCGGGTGCGGCTAGCCAACAGGGGATGCTTACTCCTCCCGGACACCTGGTCCCACCTCTAGCTTGCTAGGGGTCCGTCGATGCTCAATTTGGTGCTCTATTGTGAGTGCTGTTGAGATTATCGTCAGGATCTTCTTTAACTCATTTGTGTCACACTTATGCCCTTTGCCGTGTGAGGCTCGTAAAAAAGTTCCCCGCGAGGGGTTTGACGGTAAGTGTTTTGAATTCTTTCCCTGACATGGTCGCCATAGCACTTTCTACATAGAAATGGCCTAAGTCAGTGCAGTTCATGTTTTTTATATGTTTTCATTGTTAAGCATGATCATCGACGGCGGGTGCGGCTAGCCAACAGGGGATGCTTACTCCTCCCGGGCACCTGGTCCCACCTCTAGCTTGCTAGGGGTCCGTCGATGCTCAATTTGGTGCTCTATTGTGAGTGCTGTTGAGATTATCGTCAGGATCTTCTTTAACTCATTTGTGTCACACTTATGCCCTTTGCCGTGTGGAGCTCGTAAAAAAGTTCCCCGCGAGGGGTTTGACAGTAAGTGTTTTGAATTCTTTCCCTGACATGGTCGCTATAGCACTTTCTACATAGAAATGGCCTAAGTCAGTGCAGTTCATGTTTTTTATATGTTTTCATTGTTAAGCATGATCATCGACGGCGGGTGCGGCTAGCCAACAGGGGATGCTTACTCCTCCCGGACACCTGGTCCCACCTCTAGCTTGCTAGGGGTCCGTCGATGCTCAATTTGGTGCTCTATTGTGAGTGCTGTTGAGATTATCGTCAGGATCTTCTTTAACTCATTGGTAAAAGAGAAATAGGACAAATCTCTATTTTCCTGGATGGTAGAAGTTATAAGCTTTCCGTTAATACCAAAATTGTTAACCAAAGGTCCCGAAAGTTATCGCAATAAATGAATTTAAAATTTTAAAATTTAAAATTTAAAAACGAATTTTTGTGGCGCCACAAAAATTGCCCATGTTTGGGACAGACCAGCCCTCGCAAAACGGAACGTATACATTTGATATCAAATGGATATATGGAATTCGTTGAAAATGAGTTAAATCTTATACAATTATTGACTGGGAATGAGGGCAATATATGATTTGTTGGACCTGAAGATAAAATATATTTTGTCTGAAGGTCCAACAAATCATATATTGCCCGAATTTCCAGTCAATAATTGTTTTGTTATACCTTGCATCAATACTGCAGCAACGAACAGATAAACCCGGCATGTTTACGTTCATTTTCTTCTATAAGAAAAAGAGCGCGGAAAAATAGTAAGAGCTAATAGCGTCATCAATGACGTGACGTCACAAACGATGTACCGTTTATCGGTCAATATTTTTTGAAATATTGCCCTAGGGCCAACATTGATGTAAATATTGACCGCTTGGTCAAATATTCGAATTTATAGGCATTTTTCCTATGGAGATTTTAAATAGAGATACTGATAAGGGTATAACAATGTCACATATCACGAAGTACATGTAGCTGATATTTTGCTGGACAAGTAAGTCATATTTAGATATAATCGGTCCTAAATCGTTTGAAACACATTATTTTTTGTTATACCCTTATCAGTATCTCTATATAAAATCCCCATAGGAAAAATGCCTATACATTCGAATATTTGACCAAGCGGTCAATATTTACATCAATGTTGGCCCTAGGGCAATATTTCAAAAAATATTGACCGATAAACGGTACATCGTTTGTGACGTCACGTCATTGATGACGCTATAAGCTCTACCTATTTTACCGCGCTCTTTCTCTTATAGAAGAAAATGAACGTAAACATACCGGGCTAATCGGTTCGTTGCTGCAGTATTGATGTAAGGTGTAACAAAACAATTATTGACTGGGAATTCGGGCAATATATGATTTGTTGGACCTTCAGATAAAATATAGCCCTCGGCCTTCGGCCTCGGGCAATATTTTATCTTCAGGTCCAACAAATCATATATTGCCCTCATTCCCAGTCAATAATTGTATAATAGTGACTATTTGAAATGCTGTGTGAAACAAACGTACGATGTCTATTTCACCTGTCCTTGTTTATAATAATCGTCGAAATAGCCTATTACATTGATATATGTATCGAATCACTTTGTTTCTCGGAGCTCTTCATGAAGAGGCGCGTCAATAGCAGAAATTTTGAACGCCCGTATCTCTCAAACGGGGGATGTGTCGGATTTGATACTCGGTACATCAATAAATGACAACAATATGGAACAATATGTGTTACTATAAAAATATGTATTACAAGTATCGACCCCTTTATAACCCGAAGTCGGAATGTGCTGCTTTAATTAGTTTATAAACTGTATTCATTGTATTTATTGATGAAATGACAAACATAGGTTACAAGTTACAATAACATCGACATTGAGATTAGAAAACAAGCGAAACGCTTATGTGAATTCTTCTCTCATCTGTAAAATGCATACAGTGATAACCATGAATTTCCCGAAAAGAGTGAAAATAGAAATAAAGAGAATAAGTGTATAGTTATAGAAGTAAGAATGATGAGATGAAAGTGAGAGGCATGTAATCTTACTATAGAGTTGATAAGGCATTCTAAATATAAGATCTAATAAGGAGATTAATAACAAAAATAGCAATCCAAGGAATGCTTGTGTCGCCTGCGAAGCGGCCTATTCTAGGAGGTAAATCACATGGTTCAAAATTACTGGTATCACTATAAAAGTCTTGCCTAATGAAATTCATATGTGAAATATCAGACCTCTTATTTACCAATTGAAAGATATGGTCAATCTCAAATTTTCAGAAAATAGTGTCAATCAACTAGGTCAAGGTCACTACCTAAATACTTTGGTAACAAAACAAAGGTCACATCATAAGAAATATATGTGTGAAGTATTAAAGCCTTTTATTATATAGTCTGTTTATATTCCCACTCTCATTGGCTGAGAACTGTCACGTGGCGAGTCATTGTCTCATCATATTGACCTGTGAGGGGCGATTTCATTAAATATCACTACCGCGAAAACTCTTGCTTCCGGTTTACCATGAAATATCGAAAACGCGCGAAATTTATATCTGTGACGTCATTAATGTCATTTCGTAAACAGCAGCAAGGACCATGAAGCTGAGCTCAAATTCTTGAATTTTGAGCCTATCTACGGATTTTGACTCTGAAATATTCTTCATTTGACTCATTGCATAAATTCCATTACATCAGGATAATTCAGCGACAGAAAATGCTGATATTAACACGTCTTGAAAAATTTTCAAAGAAAAATCGATGTCAGCCATTTCGAAAAGTTACCTTACAAATACTGATTAAGTCCACTATATAATAAAACAATTATGGACTTTTCACTCGGTGAATATGGTGTGATATTTTCTGAATTTGAAAATATTGACCGAGGCTGTCGCCTCGGTCAATATTTTCAAATTCAGAAAATATCACACCATATTCACCTCGTAAAAAGTCCATAATTGTATAATATCACTTAGCAATCAAAAGATATACGCAATCCTTAGAAAAAAGGTAAAATATGTAGGTCAAGGTCACTAGGTAAAAAATTATGGTATGTTTAGAAAAGTCTTGTCACAAAGAATACACATGTGAAATATCAAAGACCTATCACTAACCTATCAAAAGATATAGCGAATCCCAACTTTTTTGAAAAATAGGTCAAATATCTATGTCAAGGTCACAGGGTCAAAATCATGGTATGTACAGAAAGGTCTTGTTACAAGGAATACACAAGTGAAATTCCAAAGCCTTATCCCTTACCAATCAAAAGATGTATACAATTTTATTTTTTGTTAAAGTAGGTCAAATATATAGGTCAAGGTCACTAGGTCAAAATTATGGTATGTGTAGAAAGGTCTTGTTACAACCAATATACATGTGAAATATCAAAGCCCTATCACTTACCATTCAAAAGATATAGCAAATTTTAACTTTTTTTGAAAAGTAGGTCAAATATGTAGGTCAAGGTCACAAGGTCAAAAATTATGGTATGTTTACAAAGGTCTTGTCACAAGGAATACATGTGTGAAATATCAAAGCCCTATCCGTTACCAATCAAAAGATATAAGCAATCTTATTATTTTTGAAAAGTAGGTCAAATATGTAGGTCAAGGTCACTAGGTCAAAAATTATGGTATGTGTAGAAAGGTCTTGTCACAAGGAATACACATGTGAAATATCAAAGCCCTATCACTTACCATTCAAAAGTTATGGGCTGTGACACCTAAAGTGTGACAGACGGACAGACGGACTGACTGACGGACGGACGGACGGACAACGGACAAAGTGATTCCTAAGTGTCGCTATGCTTCGCAGGCGACACAAAAAGAGATGCCAGTACAAGGGACTCAACTTCTATAACATTCAAAAGCGAAATGACATTAAAATTGATAATTAGATTGATAAAATATTTGATTGTATGTAATCCTTTATGAGAATCTTTTAGTTTGAAGTATATATTTTTGTACAGCTGTAAATATATCAACATTGTATTGGTACGGCATTAATAAATCACCAAACAACATAAGGCTACAGGAGAGTGGGACATTTAGTGGGACTAAAATTGCATTTCTTTCTCTTGTGTAATTTTTACAATGAAATAAATAATGAGCTGTGGTCTCGTCTCGATGCCACCACAGGAGCAGTAGGGAGAAGGTTCAATATTTTTTAAGTAAAGATAATTACAATTCATTCGAAGTCGCGCGTGGAGAATTTGTGCTTTACGAGAACCAATGTGATAATAATCTGGAACAGTGCTTTTGTTATCTAAGGAGGATAATTCTTTCTTAAATTTTTGGATACTGGATATACTTTTAAGATTTTCGGGCAGATCGTTTCAAAGACGTGTTACAGAAGGGATATAGCTATGTAAATGGTGAGTTGTTCGGCACATTCTTTGTAAAGACAAGTTAATCTAACCAATTTCGTAGCACCTGTTATAATTCTTCCTGCTTCTATATTTATACTTTCTAGTCTATCTTTATAATATTGTGGGCAGTTATCCCAAATAATGTCAGCATATTCAATTATAGGTCTTATGAAAGAGAAATATAGCGTCTGTAATGTCCGTCTGTCTAAGGTAAATTTGAGACTTCTTAAGATACATATTTTAGTTGTCGCTGTTTTCATAAAAATCATATCAATATGTCCCCCCCCCCCCCCAATAAAGATGAGTGTTGAATATTAAACCTAAATGTTTGTGACTTTTAACTTCTTTTATTGGAATATCATCAAAGAATAAGGTTGGCTGGTTGGTGCTATTTAATTTTCTTGTGATAATTAAGCTTTCTGTTTTCTGGGGATTAAAATTTACGAGCCAGTCTTTTGACCATTTATGTACTTTTTGTAAATTAATATTTAGTGCTTCGGCTGCTTCGTTTGGGTTTTCAATTACAACCTAAATAGATGTATCGTCAGCAAATAATTTGATGGAACAACCAATCTCTAAAACAATATCGTTAAAAAAAAAAAAAAAAAAAAAAGGCCTATTATCGAACCTTGTGGTACACCGGCATTTATTTCTAATAAATTTGATTCGCCACCTTTTATTATGACTTTTTGTTTCCTTAACGAGAGATAGCTACAATATGGAACAATATGTGTTAAAAAATATGTATTACAAGTATCAACCCCTTTACAACCCGAAGTCGGAATGTGCTGCTTTAATTGTATGTATATAGAGAATAAGTGTCTTAATTTGTGTTTTGTTACGGGTATACAACACACAGCAAGTGCATTTATCGTACATGTAATGCGCGTTAGCGCATTTCATGCGATAAATGCACTTGCTGTGTGTTGTATACCCGTAACAAAACACAAATTATGACATTTATTCTATATATATGCACCATAGTTGTCTATTTCATTCTTGTTTTCTGAAATCGCGTTTTCTAGGTAAAAGGTGACGTTAAAATTCAGGTCACCGCGGGCTCAGTTTGCAGGTTAGAATAGCCGTCGCGGCATGCTTCTTTAGATCTTATGCATTGTGACGTCATGAGTGTTAATACACGAATTGCAGCACGTTTCTTTCAACAGTAACATCTCAGGGAGTTACATTGGTTGTGCATATATATGTATATGGTAATCTATATTTTATATTTCATCCATATCATTCTCCATTTTCTCCTCCGTGTTATAAGTATTTTGAATATACAATGTAATTTTCGATATTATCATGTTTAATCTAAGAATAAATAAAATGAACTGAACTGAAATGGGCTTTAGAAGTACTTTCTAAAGCCTAGATGGTCCCACACGGCGGACCTAGTACGCCCGGGATATGCTCCTCCTTGACCGTTAACTCCGCCATCGCGAGCGCGTTAAGAAATTCTTACTTTGGTTAAAACACGAAGTAGAACCACTGTTTTGTTCTGAATGACAATGAGATAGTGGACTCGTATTGCTATTTGGGATTCTGTCACAATGGATCGTTTTCTGTTGTAAAAGGCGCTGGACGCATTGAACACAAAAATACGAAATATTACCATACGTGTAGATCTGCAGCTACAATTTTATGACTCCCTTGTATCTACGATAATGCTATATTCTTCTGAAGTTTGGAGATTCGAAGATGCCGACATTATTGAAAAGATGCAATCATTTATTTTTTGAAAGAAATATTCTTAAGCTAAGAGTATCAACGCCTACCTACATATTATATGGAAAACAAGCAAGTTCCCATTGGAAATCAAAATAAAAACACAGATGATATCATTCTGGTCAAGACTACTAAAACATGGTGAAAATAAACTTTGGAAAATTATGTATAACTTACTCTTCAGACTTCACGGGCAGACTTCACTCTTTATTTAAAACAGAATTCAAGCATGCAAAATATTTGATCAAGTTAAAAGAAAACAATAAAAGAATACTCATATATGTATGTAAAATGTGATGTTCAAATATAAGATTTCTATGGAAACGGGTAGATGGCAAAATATAACAAGATCAGAACTAAGTTTTGTGCTGTCAAGATCAGAACTAATATATATATGTAAAATATGTCATATGAAGGAATGAAATCACCGATGAGTTACTGCAATATTGACACTGTCAGACATTTTCGGGAAATATACAGCGATCTAAAGTTAGTTTACTTACTTATTCAACATTGCAACATTCGAATAAATAAACTTATATTGGATAGAATAGATATTGATGAAACTTGGTCAGATAAAAGATTAGGTTGAGATCTATGAAATGAAATGTAATTTATGAACTGATCTCGGTTGGATCTTAGCGCAATTAGGGCCTAGAATGAAAATTTTCGAATGTTTTACTAAGTGTTAGACCCCCTTTGACTGCTAATCTGATAATGAAACTTTGTCAGATTATAGATAAGGTTGAGATCTATAAAATGCAATGCAGTTTATGAACCGATATTGTGTGATTCATTTTTGAATGGAGGAGAGATTACCAATATTAGATAGAATGAATAAGTGCCGAGTTTCTTTTTCTGATATATGTATAAACAGGAAAGAATGACTTTTTCCTATCACGTCATTAGCTGACTGTATGGATTACATCGCACATGACACGAGTTCAAAGCTTACCAAAGAATTACCTATAATGAAATAAAGTATAATGATTTATTGTCATAAGTTATTCATATCAAGCTAATTTGTTTATCAGGTTTCATTAAGAAAGTTTGTACATGTGTCCGCAGATGCGGCCTACTTTCATACACAGAAACTTGACATTGTGAAATGTGAACAGAACTGGAATATACAGATAAGAAACGAGGTACTTTTTTGTTATTTTAAAGCGTCTTTTGATATCAAGTTATGATATACCGTTCTTTCTCATCAGTGTCACATAAGAGAATTATCATGATTCTGGAATCTGTGACAGTAAGATTCACAATAATCCTGTTCAAATGTCAAAAGATTTAAAAAGGTTTGATTTGAAGTATATATTAATATATACTCAAATTCACTGTCTTTATGTGAGCGATACAGTTTCATGCTACGATATTGGTTTAAGATACTAAGTTAGAAAATTGTAAAAAGAATTTACGGCGAGACTACAGAGATGTGTGCATAGGAAATTCTTGAATCTAATTAAAAATTGTGCCTAAACATCACCCAGTGCTTGATGCTATATTCAGCAATGATCGATATGACAAATTCATTGCATTCAAAAATGGTTCATTAGGCGAGAGAACTTTCATGATCAACGCTCACATTGATTTTTAGCTCACCTGAGCGAAGCTCAAGTGAGCTATTGTCATAGCACGCCGTCCGTCGTCGTCCGGCGTAAACTTTTAAAATTTTCGACATCTCCAACCGCTGTACAGAATTTCACGAAACCTTAAAGGAAGCAAGAACTCAAGGTATTCTACCAAGTTAGTGTTTTTCGAGCCGATCGGTCAACAAAGCCACCGAGGGCTCTGATTGGCTAACGCATTTTCGACTTCTCTGCGACCGCTGCACAGAATTTCACGAAATATTACAGGAAGCAAGAACTCAAGGTCTTCTACCAAGTTTGTATTTTTCGTGCCGATCGGTCAACAAATATGGCAGCCGAGGGCTCTGATTGGCTAACACATTTCATTTTTCAGAATTTCGCAACACCTTACAGGAAGCAAGTACTCATGATCCTCTACAAACATGCGACACTGCGAAGGTTGTTTCCATAACAACATCCATACATATGGATCGAGGTGTCACTTGTTTGACCTGACGCATGAGTGTAAACTTACAACATGGCGCTTGAATTCGAAAAGACGAAGTGGAGGCAAGTAGAATCCCGGCCGTATCATTGATATTGAAGCTTAACAAGGTATAATACAATTGCCGATCGTTTAGTTTTATTTTATTCGAGTGAGACACAGTCAATAATCCCCTGGAAAATTTGCCGATTCGTGCCGGCCATATCCTAAATTTGGGTCCGCGACCAACTCACTCCTACCAACCAAATATCAAAGTGTCGTTGGTCGTTTCCGCGGCTAAACACCACCGAACCAATATTTGTAAATGAAAAATGAATTAATATATGCGATTGATAAGTTTTACTTCATTTACAGGTCAGAAATGCGGACTGCCATAGTTCTTCTTTTGTTCAATCTACACACACAACTTCTATTGGCTGATTTCAGTCCTAACGGTAATATTGTACTTGTACTTACTTTTCTGAAAGAAAAATTCAACTCATTATTCTTAAGATAAGATACAGAAACAAGAAAAGCTATAGCAGTAATGTTATACCTGGAGTACGGACTGCCTTTTCACTTTAACCATATAACTATGAAAGTCCATAAACCTTAAATAAAAAAAAAAGAAGAAATATTTTGATTTAATAAATGATACAAAATATCGATTTTCTGCATGGAGTGGGGTTTCCTTGACCTCAGTAACTATGTAACTATGAAACCAAGAAATTAAATGACTATTTTGAATGATTGCATCATCTAAAATGCATCGACTCGACGAGTATTCATTTTCATTTTTGCTGGATTGTTTTATTTGTCAATAGAGGTATGTACGAAAGCTTATTAGTGCCATTTTTGGGAAAGAAAAAAAAAATAAAAAGTCGTTCTAACAAGATAAAAAGTCGTTCAAACGAGTTAAAAAGTCGTTCAAACGAGATAAAAAGTCGTTCAAACGAGATAAAAAGTCGTTTAAACGAGATAAAAAGTCGTTTAAATGAGATAAAAAGTCGTTCAAACAAGATAAAAAGTCGTTCAAACAAGATAAAAAGTCGTTCAAACGACTTTTAAAAGTCGTTCAAACGACTTTTAAAAGTCGTTCAAACAATATAAAAAGTCGTTCAAACAAGATAAAAAGTCGTTCAAACGACTTTTTAACTCGTTCAAACGACTTTTAAAAGTCGTTCAAACAATATAAAAAGTCGTTCAAACAAGATAAAAAGTCGTTCAAACGAGATAAAAAGTCGTTTAAACGAGATAAAAAGTCGTTTAAACGAGATAAAAAGTCGTTCAATCAAGATAAAAAGTCGCTCAAACAAAATAAAAAGTCGTTCAAACGACTTTTAAAAGTCGTTCAAACGACTTTTAAAAGTCGTTCAAACAATATAAAAAGTCGTTCAAACAAGATAAAAAGTCGTTCAAACGACTTTTTAACTCGTTCAAACGACTTTTAAAAGTCGTTCAAACAAGATAAAAAGTCGTTCAAACAAGATAAAAAGTCGTTCAAACGACTTTTAAAAGTCGTTCAAACGACTTTTTAACTTGTTTAAACGACTTCAGAAATTCGTTCAAACAAGATAAAAACTCGTTCAAACGACTTTTGAAATTACCATTTATACAAGATCAAAACTAGATCTGATTGATGTCTATATACTTGCATATTTGATCTAGATTTATGATAACGTCTCAACTTTACTTTTTGGCCGTTTGACCGGTCTTTCCTGATATATACATGAACTGAATAAATAAGTATACCCTTACAGCGAAGGGAATTGGTGTGTAACCCCTCTCCCCCCCCCCCCCTCGGACTGTAATAGCTTGACACTCCATAGAGCCACATTCCTTGACAACATAAAAGTTGCTTTACTTGGACCAATTGTTACATTTGTAACATTTTAGATATTTGATTGAGACCGTCTAGCAATGAAGACAATAATAAGATACGAGTATATTCAATAATCAAAACCGATCCTACAGAAAGAAGGGGATTTCCAACAAGACACAGTTGCAGCATCCACAGCAAAACACCAAAACTCTCAATCTTAAAACAAAGAGTAAACAAGGAAAGTAAGAGACACAAAAGGGACAAATGGCAATCGGTGCCGGTGTTATATAGTAGTTTTTTCCCCACAGTAGCTTTCCCCCATAGTAGCTCCCCCCCCCCCCCCGGAAAAACTGCTATATAGTAGTCTTTCCCCATAGCAGATTTTTCCCCCTACCGTGACTGGTTTGGATTTTATCTTTTTTATTACAATGTATTTTGCATCAATGGTTATGATATGGACCTAACTCGAAATGCTCAATCAATTTGTCTTATATCATCTGCATGTTTAAACATTGTGTATCTGTCTGTTTGTCTATCTGTCTGTGCCTGTCTTTAGGTCTGTCCTTTCCTTTCTTCCTTTCTATCAATAAAAGAAACTTTCTTGTCTGTCTGTGCGTGTGTTTAGTTACCTGTCTGTATCCCTGTATGTCTCTCTCCGTCCGTCCGCCTGCCTGCCTGTCTGTCTGAGAGTGCATTTGTGATTTGTGTATGTTTGACTGTTTGTATGTCTGTCGTGTCTGTCTTTGTGTAAGTCTGTTTGCCAATCTGTCTCTCTATGCGTCTATCTGGCTAGGTGTATCTGTCTATCTGTGTGTGTTTATTAGTGTCTGTGGGTAAGTGCCTCTGTATATCTTTCTTTGTGTCTGTATATCGTTCTGTGTGTGTCTGTCTGTGCATGCATCTGGAAGTTTTTCTGTCTGTATCTTTCTTCATGTATTTATCTTTTTGCGTATTAGTATATGTGAGAGGGTGTATGTTTGAGTCAGTCTGGTTTTTTTTCTGTCTAGGTGTCTGTCTATCCCTGAGTCTGTCTTTCTTCTGTCAATGAATTTTCTTCTGAAATGCTGTGGAAAATGGAGATGATACTAAAAATCATTGTCATGTGTATTTGTCTTTTTCATGTCTGTCTACGAGTGAGTAAATCTGTTTGTGTGTGTGTGTGTCTGTCTGTGTGTCTGTCTGTAAGATTCTCTTATGTATGTCTGTGTCTGTCTTTGTGACTCTCTATATATCTTTGTCTTTGTATTTGTCCGTCTTCCTGTTTGTCTGTCTTTGGGTTTTCTGTCTGTCTGTCTGTCGCTGTGTGTCTGTCGGACTCTTTATCTAGATATGAGCTTGCCAGTCTGCAGGACTGGCAAATCTCAAGGTCAGTGTCAAAGCCAAAGTCTTATTTCAAATCTTCTCCCTAGTTATGCTGTGTTTGGAATGGGAGGATTATTTTCGTGCTTTTTTACAACATGGATTAAATACCATTCCGGAATTCATTCGAGGGGGGTAAAATGGCTATATATAGCAGTTTTTCCCCGGGGGAAGATCTACTATAACATGGGGGAAAATTTACAATATAGCAGAATTTCCCCTGGGGGTGGGGAAACTTCTATATAGTAGATTTTACGGGGGGGGGGGGCACTATATAGCCATTTTTTCCGGGGGGAAAGATGGCTAGGGAGAAAGACTACTACATGTATATAACACTGGTACGACGACCATCTCCCATATCAGAAATTAAGCAAATGATGTGGTTATCCGGATAACGTGCACGTGCAAACAATCCTTCCGGTTTTTTTTCTGGTTACCCAGAGATCTCAAAGAAATGTTGTATATACATGTATGTATGACTCCAAAACGTCGTAGGCGCCTAAGTAACACACAGTTGAATATGTATGAATGGATTTAAAACAATTTAAACAAAAAACAGTCCTTTATCTGGCAGCTGGGGCGAGCTCTTGCATAGTTCGTTCGACATTCAAAGAGGACAGGTGATCGGTGCCCTATTTTGGACAGGACTTGTCATGGTGTCCCGTGGTCAGTCAGAATGCAATGTTTAAGAATGGGCTGGTGTCAGGCTGTAGATTGGTCAAGTACCATGCAGAGTGTCCTTCTGGTGACAGCAAGATAAATAAATCCACGGTAAAAGATTAAGGCGGTAGATAATTTTGACGCATTTTAATTTTGATAGAAATTTGGTCTACCTTTGATCTTTTTAGGCCTAGCTACGCCCCTGGAATTAACATGTGTTTATCCTTTTGGGGAATATTTCAAGCCTTTTTATCGACTTTTTAAAACTGAATTGCTGGGGCGCTATTATTTTTTTGATTAAAATGTACATAGCTATAATAAACATACTTTTATTAAATGCGATGTTTTAAGCATAATAACCAAAGGGGAAATTCGGACCTTTGTACGTACATGTAATGGGCCTTTCAGAATTGTATCTACGGACAGAGCGGATCTTTCACGGCCCGAGCATTTATATTATTTTCTTTAGAACCACTTGACAGTAAATATTAATTTTGTGCCTAGAATTTCAAAGGGCATGGTCCCGTCTCAGTCAAAGACCCCTCGATCCTACTAACCCTTTCCCCTTCCCATGCCTGCCTAATTTCTTCTCAGCACCGCCCTGACCTCTCTAAAAGAGAATTGCATGATGATGGTTCTACATATATACATGTATCAGTAGATATGTATTGCTTATTGTATGATATACTAGTACATGTATGCTTCGTATGCATCATATCAACATACATGTAGGTTTAAAGTCCCAATGATTACTATAGCATGTATCGATCCAATACTAAAGTTATACACTGTATTGACAGCTTTGATAAAAAGTCGTTTTAACGACTTTTTATCTTGTTAGAACGACTTTTATAAGTCGTTTGAACGAGTTAAAAAGTCGTTTGAACGACTTTTTATCTTGTTTGAACGACTTTTTATCTTGTTTGAACGACTTTTAAAAGTCGTTTGAACGACTTTTAAAAGTCGTTTGAACGACTTTTTATCTTGTTTGAACGACTTTTTTTATCTTGTTTGAACGACTTTTTATCTTGTTTGAACGACTTTTTATCTTGTTTGAACGACTTTTTAACTCGTTTGAACGACTTTTTATCTCGTTTAAACGACTTTTTATCTCGTTTGAACGACTTTTTATCTCGTTTGAACGACTTTTTAACTCGTTTGAACGACTTTTTATCTTGTTAGAACGACTTTTTAATTTTTTTTTCTTTCCAAAAAATGGCACTAATAAGCTTTCGTAGGTATGTAATAGAAGTTTTGATTTTGGGAGAAAAAAAAGAGGGGAAGGGGGGGGGGGGTCTTAATATCAATCTCCAGTTCTTGAATCTGCTCATGCATTGTGAGTAAAACAAAGCCTTTTAATTGTAGTAACCTTACTATCGTGCTCGGATTCACGACTGGTGTTGTCCGTCCATGACGTAGCAGACGGTGGTGTGTTATTCATACAGGGCAGTACGACTGGCTGTAAACACATGACCAACATCCATCGATCCCTCTACTCCTTCTCCTTTGACCAATGCAATATTGAGTTTGTATGTATACTTCTTTTATATCCTTTTTTCTGCGTAAGAATGGCACATATCGCTTTTTAAGTGTGATTCGCCTCTTTATAAAAGGCTCGATAGGTGATTTGGGATGAATAAATTTTCAAATAAACTTGCAGGGGTTGTTGAATATATAAGCATGATACGGTTGAACAGCCAGTAGTATGGAAAGCCATGACTGTCTTAAGGACAATGTTTGTCAAATAGATTGTTGAATACAAATATCATGTTGTTATTTTTATAACACATAGTTACAATCATATTTTATATGATTGTTTTATGATTTCATGTGGTTAGAAGGCTGTAATATAAAGCCGAACAACTGCTTTATGTTGTGGTTGTAACATACTATATCGACCACTTGTCCTTTCAAGTCGTTCTCGTCTTATCCTGTGTTGTTGAATTAAACAATTATGTACTTATCAATAGTAGAGCAACCAAGTCGCTAAATTTGAAATTTTAATCAACCCATCTAACACAGGGCTAATTTTTATATCAAACGAAAGAATATAACTCGGGACATCAGATTTGACCTGTCGTAAAAAATTCGTATGGTCAGAATTCCTGAAAATTCATAGAAAAGCGGAAAATTAGTAAAATTCAAAACTATAGATATTTTAACAAAAATTATCATCCTTTAATAAATGAAAAGTCAAACTGACCGAAATCAATGTCAATATGCTAATTGAAGTCAAAAGAATTTTTTTGGATCAAATCGATTTTTCTAATTTCAGCTTCATGGATGAATGAGCACAAATTCTAAGATAAATTGGTAAAATTGAAATTTTCAATTCTTTCACTTCAATAGTGAGAATGTTAATTCGAAGATAAAAATTAACATACAGAAACGATATTTTGATATGTGAATGTGTATTTAGGAAAGTTTGATAGAGATCGATTGAAAAACTTAAGAGTACCAGGCAAATAAAGTGCCCCACCCCCAACTTTGTTATTAGCGATTCACTGCAATATAAACTGGGAGATGCTTTCTCGATAATACGGAGTAAAACTAAATAATTACGGCTAAATTAAGTTTTAACATATAATAATGAATGAAAAGTATCGCTTTATTTCAAAGAAGACGACAAATTTACATCAATAATTTTGAAAAATATTTTTTTTTCTGTACTATCTATGTTCTGGTTATTTCAAGTATGGACGCATTTTGTCAGCCGAATTTTAGAAATACGTTAAACGTTTTCAAATTGAATAGCATCATTTAAGAACAGATAAATTGGCAGCATGGACCAGACATGCACGTTTCGGGTACTTAACCCTCGTCAGTGATCCTCAAATCTAAACAATGTAATATGCCAAAAAAGTATGACAGTTACTATGTCGAAAAAGCGTACCGAAAGACGTAGCAAGATGGGTGGGATATGATACTGCAGGACTCACTTTTAAGAAATTTCAAGAAATTTTGATAACAGAAATTTTAGAATGTGTTGAAGAAACGATCAACCGAAATTGATCGAACTTGGCTACATGTGCCCTTGGGGACTCCTGGTTCACCAGCAGTATAACAAAGATTTTATGATCAACAAAACATGGAATTATGCAATGCAGTTTAGTTCCACAAGTGAGTAGCGTAGCTGCCTATACGACCCCATCACATTCAAGGCAATCATGGCATTTTCTTTCTCTGTTTGACCTTGTGACAACAGTTGTCGCTAAAACGTAGCTTTATTAAAGGCATCTTTCTACAGGTATTGTCGTAGCAAACTGACCTGACCGGGCGGAGCTTATTTAACCTGGTCATCGGAAGAGTTTACTTCTGACCAGGTGATAAAAGCCATATAAAATTACAGGTAATGATTATTTACTCTAATTACGATGTGCAATTCATAATCTATTTACCCTAAAATTGTATCAATTCGTCTCAATTGCTTGATTGAATTAGCTCCGCCCGGTCAGGTTAGTTTGCTACGGCAATAGGTGATAATTGGGGATAGCCTCTGATTTCTGGTTATGGTTCTCTAGTTTCTGATTGGTTGATCGTTGATGGCCATTATACGATATCAACGATATTCTATGTTTTTGCTGAGTTTGATTTTTTACTGTCTGTTTATTGTTTTTCATGCTGCATCCTTGTCTATAATGGACATTTTTTTTAATTTCTCTGCAATTGTTTCTATATAAATGAAACGGAAAAGATACGAACAAATATTGAACATCAAACAACCACATTTACAAGAATCAAAGACTCACATAAAACTACCAACCGAGAAGCAAATCTTTAGAAATATTAAAATAGAAATGACCACACAATAAAGGGTGCTCTATTCTCTGCGGTCTTACGCTGAGCTGTCAACATCTCAATCCCCTCGTTATAAATGTTTTTACTTTGTTGTATCGCATCTTGGACTCTTTAATATCCATTGTTGAAGATCGATGCTTTGCTGTTGGAATATAAGTTTCTTCTTTGACACATTTCACCGACTATTCTTTGCGTCATACATTTCACACTTTTCAATTTTATTTCTTTATTCGGAGCTCTTTGGGAAATACTGCCATTGACGCGCCAACATTCTAGGCTCCTGTTGCGGCGAATTTTTCGTTGTCAACAGACGGTTCCTCTTCGTGATATAGCCTTTTATTTGTTGTATTGTAGACGTATGTAGTCCTTATTAATGTAGGAACTGCCCAATTAAATTACCAATACTACATATGACAATGTGGTGTTTGTGCTTATGTACAGGATTATGAATTAAAGCCCCCCCCCCCCCCCCCCCCCACCGTGACCCTTGAGGTCTTTCCATTCATCAAAGGGGTTCTCTGACTCAGTATATCTTGAAAAGCATCCACTTGATTTTGTAGCAGTTACAAATCTGAACGATGAGTAAGTGCGGATGCCAAAAGGAATAAATTGCACAAGGTTTACCCAAGGCATATCGTAATGTTTAAAACACAGATAACGAATAGCCCAAACTCTGACCAATGTACTTTACATGTATATTCACATCTCTGTGGTACTAAAATAAACGTCGAAAGATACTTTTCTTAATTCTATATAAACTTAGTGCATTTTTCTTCAATTCACGTATTTTCATTTCAACTTGTCATGAATGGGTTTCCATACACGGTCTTACCACGACATTATAAAAAGAAGTATTATTCATTAATTTTTAAACAGTATGATGTTATTCCACTTTCTGTATTTAACTTTTATCAAAACTATGTATACCGGTTGATAGGTACGATTTGATAGAAACTGTAACACGTGGTCGACTGAATCTTTATCTACGGAGACTAATTTGTGAAATGACGCTTAAATCAAAAGTATATACGCTTTAGGTTTTTACATTTATTTATAGCCCCTTAGAAAAATGATCAATTAAAAGGCAATGGAAATAATAAACATATATTTGTCGATATGTTTCGAGACCAGAATTTAGTCTCTGTGCTTTACAGAAAATATTTATACTGATTCTTCATATTTCACAGAAATTTGCATAAAACTGTAATTTTTCGAGAGAGGAGAAAATATTCTTCCTCCAAAACAATTATATAACATGTGTATATATCTAATGCATTGATTGCAACGACTTTCTATACAAAAAAGAACAAAATATAGGAATACCGAGGATATAAACGATAAATATTTCGTTTTAATTTTTCACGATTTTTTCGCTTTTTACCCAATTTAAACAAAATCTGACCTTGGCATATTCTTTACGACAGCTCTAATTGAAAGCAGGGGTATTCAGCAAAAAGTTCAGACCAAATTCAGGCCTGTGTTAGGTGTGTTGATTAAACTCGAAAACTAAGCTTCTTTTTTAAATTGGTCGCTCTACTACAAGGAATATCATGGTGGAGTCATACTGCGATACGTTGTCATTTTATATAATGTTGTTAAACAATTATATCATGTTGTGGTTATTTCAAAATATGTTGTTGTCATTTTAAGTTATGTTGTTCAACAATCATATTTTGTTGTGGTAATATGATAAGATGTTCTTTTCATTTTATGTTATGTTGTTAAATAGTCATATTATGTTGTGATTTTCTCATAATGTATCATTGTTCTTTGATGCTATGTTGTTGAACAGTCATATTATGTTTTGGTTATGTCATAATATGTAATTGTCAATTTATGTTATGTTGTTACACAGTCGCATTATGTTGTGGTTATGTCATAATATGTAATTGTCAATTTATGTTATGTTGTTAAACAGTTGCATTATGTTGTGGTTATGTCATAATATGTAATTGTCAATTTATGTTATGTTGTTAAACAGTTGCATTATGTTGTGGTTATGTCATAATATGTAATTGTCAATTTATGTTATGTTGTTAAACAGTTGCATTATGTTGTGGTTATGTCATAATATGTAATTGTCAATTTATGTTATGTTGTTAAACAGTTGCATTATGTTGTGGTTATGTCATAATATGTAATTGTCAATTTATGTTATGTTGTTAAACAGTTGCATTATGTTGTGGTTATGTCATAATATGTAATTGTCAATTTATGTTATGTTGTTAAACAGTTGCATTATGTTGTGGTTATGTCATAATATGTAATTGTCAATTTATGTTATGTTGTTAAACAGTCGCATTATGTTTTGGTTATGTCATAATATGTTGTTGTCAATTTATGTTATGTTGTTAAACAGTCGCATTATGTTGTGGTTATGTCATAATATGTAATTGTCAATTTATGTTATGTTGTTAAACAGTCGCATTATGTTGTGGTTATGTCATAATATGTAATTGTCAATTTATGTTATGTTGTTAAATAGTCGCATTATGTTGTGGTTATGTCATAATATGTTGTTGTCAATTTATGTTATGTTGTTAAACAGTCGCATTATGTTGTGGTTATGTCATAATATGTAATTGTCAATTTATGTTATGTTGTTAAACAGTCGCATTATGTTGTGGTTATGTCATAATATGTTGTTGTCAATTTATGTTATGTTGTTAAACAGTCGCATTATGTTGTGGTTATGTCATAATATGTTGTTGTCAATTTATGTTATGTTGTTAAACAGTCGCATTATGTTGTGGTTATGTCATAATATGTAATTGTCAATTTATGTTATGTTGTTAAACAGTCGCATTATGTTGTGGTTATGTCATAATATGTTGTTGTCAATTTATTTTATGTTGTTAAACAGTCATATTATGTTGTGTTTATTTCATAATGTGTTGTTGTTAAGTTATGTTATGTTGTTAAACAGATATATTAAATTGTGATTATGTCATAATATGCTGTTGCCATTGTATATTTTGTTGATGAATAGTTCTATTGTGTTGCCTTTTACACCACTTGGTTGAAGTGTTGCATTGTGTTTAGGTTAAACCTTATTATATCAATTGCAAGCGCGGATCCAGAGGGGGGGGGGGTCCGGAACCCCCCTCCCCTGGAATTTTCGAAACATTGCTAAATTTTTGTTATAAATATACATATTTCATAAAAGTTAGTCCAAATTCCCCTTTTGTTGTCATGATATTTGAAAAATATATCATGAATTTGTATTAGAAATCTTTCATTTTGATACTATTTTGCCGTCAGTATTTCAAATTTTTTCTCCGCTCGCCAGAATGTATTACATACATGTACCTTATTTTCAAATGATACTGCGCTTCTATACAACACATATACAAACAGGGCACTAAGGAAACGAAAAGAAACTGAAAAAGACACGAATAGTGGATTTTATTCTTGGAAAAAAAATTCGCTGGCTCGCTTTCGCTAGCCATTTGTTGTATTTACATATAAGAACTGACAATCAATTACTGTGATGTGAAAATTCAAAATTTTAAGCTGTTTGCTCGCCATTGCTCTCCAGTCACCTGCTTTATTAATAATCAGGGACAGAAAAGACAATCATCAATCAATAACCTCGATCCGCCCATGAAATGCAATTACTATTTGATTGTCGGGAAGTTCTTAGAATAAAGGGTTATATTATGTCTAAATTTCATGGTATTATAACAGATATATGAGAACTTTGTCTGGAAATATTTAGAAATTACTTTAAATTATTTAAAAGACTAAATAAATCCTACGAATACGATTTCTGTTGAATACTTTTACTCTTTTCACTCCTTTCTTTTTTATTCTCATTATATTAGTAGAGAAGGTCTTACTTTTGATCTCTCCATAAACTTTTACTGTGAAATGTTTGGGGTCGGTCAGACAAAAAGGAAGGAAGGGGGGGGGGGGGGGGGGGGGGGGGTGTAAACATCATACGGCCTCTGAGACCAATGTTTAAAACTAGCTAAAAACGAGAGGACCAAAAAGGTCACATCGATCATCTGAGTAGCAGACAGAAAAATGAAAGTGGCCGATGCGGTGGAGGCCCTCGAATACTTGGGTTTTGTGAAATTCTGTGCATTAGTTTCAGAGATGTTGAGCAGCTTGAGCGCCTGCTTCCTATTAGATTTTTGTGCAGCGGTTACATAGAAGACGAAAATGTGTCAGCCAATCAGAGTTCACAGCGGCCATGTTTGTTGACTGATCGGCAAAAAAAAAAAAAAAAAAAACATTGGTAGAGTACCTTGAGTACTTGCTTCCTGTAAGGTTTTGTGAAATTCTGTGTAACGGTTGCAGAGAAGTCGAAAATGTGTCAGCCAATAAGAACCCTCGGCGGCCATATTTGTTGACTGATCGGCACAACCTCCCCCCCCCCCCCCCAATCAAAAACAAAAAACAAAAACAAAAACAAACAAACAAAATTGGTAGAGGACCTTATCGTGAAATTCTGTGCACAAGAAGTCGAAAATACGTCAGTCATTCAGAGCTAGCCCTCGGTGGCCATATTTGTTGACTGATCGGCACAACACAAAATTGGTAGAAAAACTATGTAAGAGAGCAACCATTTGATTTAGGGGGGACTTTTGCCACCCGGAAATTTTTTACAACAGTTTCAACAGCCTGAAAATTTGTGCGCCAGCCTTTGTGCCGGATTTTTTTTTCCAATGTTGAAAAAGTGACGACACTTTGAAAAGTATAAATTATATAGCGTGATTTTTCAACCATATTACATATCAAACACGAAGTGAGATCAGGTGCCAAGGAAAAGTATATTAAGGCATCGATCTCTTTTTAGCAGATAACGCAAAGGGATATATGGTGCTAATGAATGTTTCATTTTTATTTGTATCAAGTTTATAAAAACAAAAATGTTTACCGGGCATGTGGAAATGTCTGAACGGGGTGGGAGTCGGACCCAATTTCATGATCCGGAAAAAAATTTCCCGGCCCTTCGAGAGGAGAAGACATATCTGCATGTCCCAACCACGGCCACCCCTTCCTCACACCGCCTCTGCCTAAGGGAATAATTTTTTCCCTCAAATCCCCATCCGGATTTTTTTTTTGCAAAGTCTCCCCCCCCCCCCAATAAAAATCAAATGGTTTCTCCCTAAGATTTGGTGAAATTCTGTGCAGCGGTTGCAGAGGAGAAGTCGAATATGTAAAAACGTTTAAGCCGGATGGACGGACGGACGGCACGCTATGACTACATCTCACTCAAAGCTTCGCTCAGGTGAGCTAAAAAATAAATACCCCCCCCCCCCCCCCCCCGAGATATGAATTACATATTGACGCGCGGAGGGACATATCTGCATGTCCCAACCCCGGCCGCCCCTTCCTCACCCCACCCTTGCTCTACCACTCAGTATCTACTGATCCTCCTCCCCACTCCAATCCCCTTTCCCCCTCCCATCTCGTTTACCCTCCCCCCCCCCCCCATTCTTTCACCCTGTCCGCTGCTCCCTTTTCTCCCGCATATAATTTAACTTTTTAATAGTTTTCCTTCAGTTTCTTGGATTTCAGAGAAGCCCAGCTTAAAAAAAACACACAGGAAAGCAGACAAACTTTGAAACAAACAAAGAGAAAAACAAAACACTACACAAACAAACAAAAATAAATTAAATGGCGTATACATAAGTAGGTGAAGACTGCATGGCGATTGCATGTATGCAAATGCGTAGATTTCTTGTTTAAATTCACATGAAAATCGGCTAGCTTAAAATTTTGGAGTAGATAATTATATTTTATCTTATATCCACGGACTTATAAGAATTGCATAGATGAACAACAGTTCTGTCTTCAAATATTACATCGAAAATTAATTTAAATAAATATTCGAAGAAGTAAAAATCATAGAATATTACTTCTCTTAAATAATATTTCCTCTGGAAAATACCCCTCCTTATCGTCCCCATAAGACGATCTATAGTATATAATACCCTATGGACAGACAAAGGAGATGCTACATATATAAATCTCTTTACATGCTCCTTTTCACGTTGGTTAGGTGTTCAAGTGCAACTCCCCCCCCCCCCCTCTTTCGACATGCCTGACCTGGCTAGGTCAGCCTCTGCTGTATGTGAATGAATATAGCTCATATTACGGCGAGCTAGGGAAGGGAGCCAAAAACATTTCCAAAAGTATAGAGTTTATGTATACTAGTATAATAATACTTTTGGACCCCCCTTGCCTGAATCCGCCACTGGTGTAATGCGTAGCTGTATTGAGTTCTCCGTAATTATGTTGTTTTCTTGATGGTCTTTATTATGTCGTGTGAAAATGTCATTATGTTGTTGAAAAGCGATGTTATGTTGAATGTCTTTATCATGTGTGGTTTGAAACCGTTATTATATTGTGGAAAAACTATGTTGTGTTGAATGTTCGGAACTCGATTTGTGTCTTTCGGAAGTCTGATTAGGTCCTGTCTTAAAATGGTACGCGGACACGGACTCGGACATCAAAACCTGTCATAAGACGAGACGTATTAAAGGCAAGCGCGTAACCAGAGTACTTTTCAAATCGGGAAGCACTTTCAGGCAGGATGTTATGGGGTCGCCAGGAGGCCCTTACGGGGTACACGGGAAAGGCCTGGTGAGGGTATAGGGGGCAATGAATGCCCCTTGAAGCTTATGGATTTTACAAATTTGCAGGAAAGTTTTCAATATTGACAATTTCTCCATTAGAAATGACATTTACTTAGATAATTGTACTCCATAAAGTTTACATGCAGATACGAAAGCTACGAAAATATTTAGCGGAAACAAGAATGATAGCTTTCGTGGGTTCTCTCTCTCTCTCTCTCTCTCTCTCTCTCTCTCTCTCTCTCTCTCTCTCTTATTTTATCTTTTTTTTTGCAAAACGATACGGAAGTATTTGTGCTCTTAAATACGTATTGCTACGTGCCTGATAGTACGTCACTGTCCGTTCATCCGTCAGTCCCCTACCTTAACTTGCGATTATCCCTATGAAACTCAAATACTGTGTAGATTGCCTACGAAGATACAAAGAACCCTATTCATTTTTGAAAGGTCAAAAGTCAATGTCATTTTGGGCTAAAACAGGGGGAGGAGGGGGGGGGGGTTAGAAAATAAAAATTGAAATTCATTTAAAATCTATTTCTAATCGAAATGTTTTTAAACTTTAATGCTTTAAGATTAAAACATGTTCTATCACATATATTTTTGCGTTTGTTTTTTTTATATATTTTCCATAGAATTAATTAATCATGCATAAAGGGAGTTGCTATTTGTTTATGTCGTATAGGCAAAGTACAGTTAGTAATTAACAGAGGCAGAATATTAATTATAATGAATTAAATAAACACAATGATTTCTGACTTCAAAATTGCACGTCGTGTTTGTGTGTGTGTGGTTTTTTGTGATGATGAAATACCAAGAAAGACTATTTCTAAAAATAATAAATCTGGATAGAATTTACCAATTTTTCCCCTTGATAAAGAGCACAGACAACAAAATACAATGTAACCTCAAGCCAATATAACACTTCTACCGCAAGGTATGATTAAATAAACAGCATATAATAGTCCAAGCCTATTCAACAACATGGTATGAAATGACAACAACACATTATAGCAAAACCCCAACATGATATAAATATTCAACAACATAACATAAAATGACGACAACATATTATGCTATAACCACAGCATAACATAAATGTTTTACAACATAATATAAAATGATAGCAATCAATTATGGTATAACCACAACATAATATAATTGTTTAACAGTATTATATTAAATGACAACAACATATTATGGTATAAGCACAACATAATATAATTGTTTAACAACATAATATAAAATAACAACAACATATTATGGTATAAGCACAACATAATATAATTGTTTAACAACATTACATAAAATGACAACAACATATTATGGTATAAGCACAACATAATATAATTGTTTAACAACATAACATAAAATGACAACAATATATTATGGTATAACTACAGCATAATATAAATGTTTAACAACATAGTAATAAATGACAACAATATGTTATGGTATGAACACAACATAATATAACTGTTTTACAACTTAATATAAAATAAAAACAACAGAATGTAAAATAACAACAACATAATAAAACTGTTTAACAACATAATATAAAATAAAAACAAAATACCATGGTTCAACCACAACATAATATAACTGTTTAACAACATAAGATAAAATGACAACAACATATTTTGAAATAACCACAACATGATATAATTGTTTAACAACATTATGTAAAATGACAACGTATCGCAGTATGACTCCAACATGATATTCCTTGATAAGTACATAGTTGTTTAATTCAACAACACAGCATAAGACGAGAACGACTTGAAAGGACAAGTGGACGATATAGTATGTTACAACCACAACATAAAGCAGTTGTTCGGCTTTATATTACAGCCTTCTAACAACATGAAACCATAAAACAACCATATAAAATATGATTGTAACTATGTGTTATTAAAAATAACAACATGATATTTATATTCAACCATCTATTTCACGATCATTGTCCTTAAGACAGTCATGGCGTTCCATACAGTAGGGACTAAAGTCAACTTCAAGTTGAAGCTCACATATTTGGGGACAAACATGCGACAGGCGACATGTTTACTCTTGAAAAAAATGAACAGTTTTTAGTTTAAACATATTTTATTTCATAATAACATGAAATAGGATTGGCCAAAAGTTATAAACAACATTACATAAGCCCTCTTCTTATCACAAATCAAGATCAATTTGTCTGATCCCCAAAACTAAACTCTAAACATGTAAATCATATGCAAGAAAAACACATAAGTGCAAAGATGAGACAAAAAGATGGCACATCAAAAATTTTGGCCATGCGAGAAAAACAAAAAAGTTTGGCCTTACCTCAAAAGGGGGTTGGCCATGATCTAGTTTACTATTAGTTTAAACATAATAATAGATATTATACAAACAGTAATGTAATTCGGTTGGATTGCAGGGGTGGAAGGTGGGTAAAAGAATGAACAAATTTTTCAGAAAATGTAATTGTTTTCCACTAAGGGAGCAAATTACAAAGTGACGCCAATGCTAGATCACTTGACACATTCAAGGTCACTGATTGGGTATCGTAAACCAATGAGAATTAAGACGATTAATTACCTAAGTAAAACAAACTACAGTGTACAATAGTTTAACATAATACTGCATTTAATACATATAGACAATTATTTGAATAATTGTTATTTCATAATTCATGGGAACCGTTCAGCCGCCATCTTAATTTTTTTTTCAATGAATAGTCAAGGTCTGTAGTAAAAAAAAAAAAACTCTATCAAAGTTCAAAGAATCAATTATTTGCTGTTTTCTCATTTCCTGGTATCCTAAACGACTATTTGTTCTTTCAGGACAAACAATTTCGTATAGTTGTACAGAAGCGATCGGACGTACAGACGGGAGGTGATCTGGTCATTCCTATGCTTTGTATCTTAGATACGAATGATATTATCGTACACGGCTCACTTAATCCTGGGTAAGATATACTATATGCATGATCAAATAGCAGAAACCTTTTACAGCGAAATCAATCACACCTCTCTACTATAGTTTAAATTGTTGCTTCTGATAAAAAACAATTGCATGAAACAAGTCTAGAAGCGTTAACGGAATAATGATGATTACGGACATATTTCCCTTCATAGGGTCTCAAATGAATTTTCATTTATACGATGTATTATGAAAAAAAGTTGAGTTTTATATCCCTCGGGGATATAAAACGCACAACGAGTTTCATAATACATCGTATAAATGAAAATTCTGGCAAAAAATGTTTATTTCAAACGCGAAATCAACGTTTCTGAGAACTAGAGGCGAACTACGCAGTGGCCTAGAAGTTGTCTGCTACACCATGAGCGGTAGTTCTACATCGTGCAGATTTTCTGTGCCTAAAGAGAAAAAATATTTCAATTCTCTAAGTACAGCTTGACGTAAGAATCAGGCAAGGTAGATACATGAATTTTTTTTGCAGAACTTTTTATTCCTCTTTTGATACGTATGGGTGGTACAAGTAAACAGAACGGAATTCATTTCTCAAGGTTCAGATGGTGAAGCGAGATATTCACCTCATATTTTATAAAGGATTATGAAGGGGGAAGAAATGGCGGGAAAATTATCCTTAAATAATTCAACCAAATTTGCTACCCGCATAACTTTCTTCACCATCCAAATATGAGGAAAATTCCTTCAGAACATCCATATGGAGGCTGATCTGAACACATTTCAAAAGAAAAAAGTTGTAAGGTTTTTCAACTACCTGATACTTACGTGGACCTGTTCTTAAGTACTTCAATGTAATAATTATGTCATCAACAACAATTATTATAATTGATATTGAATTTGCGTCTGAATTCAACATATAACCGATATTTAAAGGGTCATACTTGTCACAGTGTAGGTGTTGAGGCTCCAAACTTGACCAATTGCATTTAAGCAGAGCGATATGTAACATTTGTTTTTGAAATGGCTTTATGAAACTGCATATCGGATGTATCATGTGGTAAATTTATTTATCTCATGCATAGATGCCTGTAGATATATTCTTCTCTTTTTAAATCATTTTTATTGTCCAGAAATCAATATTTTCCTTTTCCATTGCGTACACCGAGATGGTCTCCGGTATTCCTAACATTGGACGACATCACTTTTTGACGGATCTCTACGAAAACTTTATTACTATACAGTATAGTTATTTGGGGAAGAGGAAAAAAATATGAAAAACGTGAAAAATTCACGGCTCATTCATTGATGCAAAACATTTTATCTCCCTCTCTAGGAACGATCTAGATGAAACGGGTCGTAATATTACTGTACGTCCGACTGCCCGAATGAGAGTGATGTCACGTGGTCAAGACGTCAGCAGAGGAGAAGTCACTCTAGGAGACTTAATGTCAATGGAAATTAACCTAGATGAAGAGTTCTTAGGTATACTATGCAAAATCATTCCTTAGGTGATTCTTCTGGATTTGTCGATACACTCTACATGAAGCTCCTTTGGTTTCTAACGATACTAAAACCAAGGAAAATTAAATGTTTCAATGGCACCTCAGAATATCTGGATAATCTTTGAAATATTGATAGCCATCTTTAGACCTTTACATTATTAGGATTATCTGGATGACTTAGATTTAAACAGAACTATACTTAAAACATACTATCGAGGACCTAGATATTGATATTATAGGCGTTGAAGTATAACGTAAAAGATTATTTTGACTGTGACGCCCATTATAGTAAATTTTAATTGGATTGAAGGCGCTGCCCAAAAAATGGTATCATACATTAGAACTGCTCTCATGTTCCGAAATTGCGCCGAATTTAGAATTTCTGTCCAAAAAGGCAGCATTGTTTACCGACAAATTGTGACAGAGGACTCCATTGTCCTTGTGCTTTACTTTCGATATATCCTTTTACAGAGCTTTGAGTAACCAGAGGGAGAACCTGCAAATGATTGCCTTGTTTGCTAATTCATTTTACAATGAAAAGATTTTATTTATTATACAATAATTTGCGTCTTGGGAGATCTTAATGTTTATCAAGATTTGTTTTTTTCAAACCTTTGACAAATTGATTCTAAGTATAAAGACATGCCTCTATTTCAGATGATTTTGACATTAGACCCCTAGACTGTTCTGCAGCTAAGATTCAAGTGATAAAGGACGGGTGAGTATCACATCTTCATGCCACCTACAAGTGATAAAGGACGGGTGAGTATCACATCTTCATGCCACCTACAAGTGATAAAGGACGGGTGAGCATCACCTCTTCATGTCACCTACAAGTGATAAAGGACGGGTGAGTATCACATCTTCATGCCACCTACAAGTGATAAAGGACGGGTGAGTATCACTTCTTCATGTCACCTACAAGTGATAAAGGACGGGTGAGTATCACTTCCTCATGTCACCTACAATTGATAAAGGACGGGTGAGCATCACCTCTTCATGCCACCTACAAGTGATAAAGGACGGGTGAGTATCACTTCTTCATGCCACCTACAAGTAATAAAGGACGGGTGAGTATCACTTCTTCATGTCACCTACAAGTGATAAAGGACGGGTGAGTATCACTTCTTCATGCCACCTACAAGTGATAAAGGACGGGTGAGTATCACTTCTTCATGTCACCTACAAGTGATAAAGGACGGGTGAGTATTACTTATTCATGCCACCTACAAGTGACAAAGGATGGGTGAGTATCACTTATTCATGAATTCATGCAACCTAAAAGTTATAGAAAACTGGTGAGTTTAAATATTTAATTCATGCGACCTGAAGGTAAGTATCATTTAGGGGTTACCATGCGTGTGCTTTACAAAAAAAAAAAAAAACTGACAGGGTATATGCGAATCCCTTGTCAGAAATTGAGTTTTACCGCGAGGCGTCAGCCAATCAAAATTCGCATTGCAAACAGAGTGCATTAGAATAATATTGCTACCTACAAGTGATAAAGGATGGATTACTATCACCAATTCATGATGCCACCTAAATATCACTAAGGGTATATATAGGAGAGAAATACTAATATGGCACCTACAAATGATAAAAGATGGGCAATACACAATTTCATGCATGCAATGACTATCAGATATTCTTCACATACCCTCTGTTGCTTATTGAAAAATGACCAATACATGTATTTATATTCTATTTCCACTATTCTAGGTGTTCGGATGATAAAGAATTATTTCCAAATTTTATGAATCGGGACTCGGGACATCTGACCTCAGAATTCAGTGCGTTTCAACCCACAAACATAGAAGGGGGAGGTGATGTTGAAGTCCAGTACACTTGTTTGTTGACAGTTTGCAAAGGGAAGTGTGAAAAGGTACATGTTCAAATGATTTCAATTTTAACTTGCATTTATTTCATTCTGTTTTTAAAACATTTATTTTTTCCTCATTGCCTTATTCTATCATTTTTTTTTGTTGTTTAGACAAACTGAGAATAGTATTATGAGTTTCCTCACCGACAGTAGGTCCATCAGTCAATTTTCAGAACTTTTTTCTGATACAGATAGGTAGATTGAGATTGAATTCTATACATACATTGGAAAGGTGTATATAATTAAAAACCATGTAATGGACCATAGAACTACCGGTACTTTCTATTGCATATTAGGATGGCATTATTCACAAATCATCATTTTCCCATCGCTAGTGCTTATCTGTAACATAATATGGATGTAAAGTTTGATGATGCTACGAAGATTGTTTTGTCAACCCTTGACTTCCAAAATCAATAGGGTACGTGCATCAAGATCTGACGACTCAATCACAGGCGCTAGATTCCTAGAAAAAAAAATAAAACCACATCTTAAACTCCCTTTTCTCTTCTCTACTCTTTCCGTTTTAGATGGGTTATAGTTTTCTCTCTAGGAATCTGGTGCCTGTGGACTCAATTATGAATTTAGTATCCATCGCCGGAAATCCACGGCCCCTTCTCGGCAGTGCTATAATCGCAATGCAGATTATCCTGTTCACGGGGTATTTCAGCCTGAGTCATTTGTAATACTGATACTGATATGATTATTGTGCACAACAAGCCAGATACACAACAATCAAACAAACACTTAAGCCCCTGTCACACTGTGGCGAATTGGAGCTACGAGTTTTGTACGAGTGTTGGCGAGTTTTAACTCGCCGAAATTTCCCCGAGTTAGTCTTGCTTTTTTGTGATTACGACATGGGCTCGACATTTGCTCGAGATCTCTACGAGAACAGTACGACAGTTGGCGACACTCTACGATTTGTACACGACATCTTCTCGACAAACAAAGACTTTGGTACGAGTGTCATACGAGTTTTGTACGAGTTTATACGAGATGTGGCGACATGCCTACGAGTTAAGCACGAGATAAGTACGAGTTATGACGAGCTGAGTACGAGAAGTGTACGAGTTATTTCAAAACACATTATGAATTTGGTATAAATTTGTGTTTAAGTCTTTTTAGCTCACCCGATCTGAAAGCCATTGACAGGGATTGGTATTGTCATTATTGTAGCATTTCGACCGTCGACAAGATGTCTTCCTTTTGTACCATCGACGTGTACCATCGACGTGTACCGTCGACAAGATGTCTTCCTTTTGTACCATCGACGTGTATCGATTCACATTTTCTTCCTCAAGACTGCAGAAAAATTTGAATGAATTGGTCTTACAAACTTTAAAAAAATGTAAATAACACGATACATCTTCATTTCTTAATTATCTTTTTTGCACGATGCAAAATCTGTTGAAAAAATATCTTCTACATTCGCAGAAAGGATCTATCAGTAAAAGTAACGAATCTGAGAGTCCAAGATGGGTGCAGATTCAAGAGCCGATTACGGACTCTTTTGAATTTGATCATGTACATGCTAAAATTGAGGTCTTCTTCTTTCCTTTTGTGATAACTTTAAACATTATTTAAGCTGAAAATTGTAATACGTACAATGTACCATAAAGTACTAACTATTCTGTCAAGGGAACGGGGGGGGGGGGGGGGGGGGTGTTGGTTGTCAAACTTGCTCTTTTCCATAATCTTTTTCAATACAACCAGAATATGAATAGAAAATCTTTTTGTATCTACAGTTATCTATTTTTTAATCCTGTCAGCTTGAATAAATTTATCGTTTTAATCTTTTTTAAATGCAATGAAATGGTTTTACAAGATCGTATACGGGTAGTAGGTGCTCAATGTCTTATACCAACTTGAAGATAAATCTGACATAGATGAAGATGGGACTGTTTCCTTATTTTATTTATTAGGACAAAATGATGTAAAAGGTTACACGGACAAACTTATCACGATTAACTGGATTTTTCTGGAGTTAGTATGTGTATTAAGCTTGTGTACGCCTTGAAAATGTCAGCCCACCTGGGCCTCTTTTATTTTTGTTCTCTATCATTGCTATACTATGAAAGTGAAAACATTTATAAATCCATGCTGCAGAGGAAGACTGGATTTAAGTACAACTCGGCAGAACTCGAGAAAATGTCGAGACATTGTCGAGCAGAACTCGAACAAAGTCGTGCAGATGTCGAGAAAAGGTCGGTACAACTCGCATGATGTCGTGTAGACATCGTACTCATGTCGTCAAAACTCGTATATAAACTCGGCCCTTTTCGCACGAGTTTGATTCATGGCGAGAAGCGACGAGAAGTGGAGACATACACACGATGCTTGTACGAGTTTATGCGACATATGTTCGACCTCTGTTCGACATCTCCTCGACATGTGCACGACATGAAAACTCGCACGACAATTTTAAACCGTTTAAAATTCTCGCCGCATCAAGCCGAGTTCTGGCGACATGAGGCAACATTTCCTCGACATGTGAAGACATATGTACGAGTTTCATGCGACAAATGACGAGTTGTGGCGAGTTGTAACTCGCCATAACTCGTAGCTCGAACTCGCTACAGTGTGACAGGGGCTTTACATATCTCCCCAGCACAACATATTTGCGAAGGGATAAAAACTACTCGTAGTAAATGTACATTTTTGCTAAAATCTTTAGGAAACATGTGAAGACCCGAAACGAGCAGGTCGAAAAAGAAGAGATACCGAAGAAAGAGATCGGATAACATGCGGAACATCCGTAAAAGTGAAAACACAAAAAGAAATACCTTTAAAGGAAGAACAAGGTAAATTCTAAGGAAGCAGTTGTTTAAGATTAAATTAATGTACTGGCCTATTAGTGGGAATTTCATGGATCCTCTAATCGTTGACATAGAAGAAAGGGGCTGGTTTTAATCAGCCGAGGTATTGCCATTGTTTAACATTGGCTTTGAAAAAATGTATTTTAAAAGTTTGATGTAGAGTACCCACGACGAGTAAATTATGAAATAAGATAGCAAACCAAGGAATGCTTGTGTCGCCTGCGAAGTGGCTTATTTTCAGAAAAGTGGATCAAATATGTAGGTCAAAGTCACTTGGTTCAAAATTATTGATATCAATAGGAGAGTCTTGTCAAATGAAATTCACATGTGAAATATCATACCTCTTACTCAACGATTAAAAGATATGATCAATCTCAAATTTTCAGAAAAGAGGGTCAATCATCTAGGTCAAGGTCACTACATAAACATTTTGGTAACAACAGAAAGATCTCATCATAAGAAATAAATGTGTGAAATATTAAAGCCGTATCACTTACAAATCAAAGGATTAAGCCAGTCTTATTTTTTTTTAAAAGTAGGTCAAATATCTAGGTCAAGGTCCTTTAATAATAAAAACATTATGGTATGTTTAGCAAGGTCTTGTTACAAGGAATACACATGTGAAATATTAAAGCCATATCACTCGCCAATCTAAAGATATAGCCAATCCTAACATTTTTGAAAAGTACTAGTATGTCAAATATCTAGGTCAAGGTCACGAGGTAAAATAAAATTATGGTATGTTTGGAAAGGTCTAGTCACAAGAAGTAAACATATTTAGAATATCAAAGCCCTGTCACTTACCAATCAAAAGATATAGCCAACCTTAATATTTTGAAAAAAGTAGGTCAAATATCTAGGTAAAGGTTACGAGGTAAAAATTTTTGGTACATTTTGAAAGGTCTAGTCACAAGAAATGAACATGTGAAATATCAAAGCCCTATCTCTTCCAATCAAAAGATATAGCCAATCTTAATTTTTTTTTGAAAAAAGTAGGTCAAATATCTAGGTCAAGGTCACTTGGTAAAAATATGGTATGTGTAGAAAGGTCTTGTCACAAGGAATACACACGCGAAATATCAAAGCGCTGTCACTTACAAATCAGAGGTGCAGGCTGTGACACCCTAAGTGTAACAGACAAACAGATGGACGGACGGACTGACGGACGGATAAAGTGATCCCTATGTATCGCTATGCTTTTCAGGCTATACAAAAAGTACAAAGTCAACACTTGGAAGAGCGATAACGGTCCATTGTAGCCTCTTCAGCACTAACAGTTCAGTAAATTAAAGTCAAACACAGAATCCGAAATCGCATTCCAAAAATCCACCAAAGTCTTACAAATGCTTTAAACATACGTACTCACAAGAAAAGAAAATAGGACAAACAGACGGAGAAAACAACTCAGTCAAAAAAGAAGGGAGGAGATCTCCAGCAAGACCCCGTTGCAGCATCAACAGCAAAACACCAAAACACCCGATGCAAAAAACACAAAAGACGAGTACAGCACGAGAAGGAAAAGAGACACACGACATGTAAACATCAAACACAAAAAACTACACATAAACCGACGAGACCAATGGGCAACCGGTGCCGACTTTGGACGGCCAAAGAATCAGGAAGGTCAACTAATCTAATGAACAATCTCCAGAGTCCATTGCAAGAAAGCAGGGAATCCTCAACAAAACATAGTTGAAGAACCCAATGCAAAACACCAAAACAACCATGCATAAACAGAAGTGACACGCACAACAAGAGACTTTCTTTTGCGTCTCTTGTTGTGCGTGTGGTTTTTTACTTGATGTTTCAGGGACACCAAAACATCACAGAAACATCAAGTAAAAAACCCCACACATAGATCAACGAGACCAATTTGCAACCGCTGCCGACTAAGGACGACCATCTGCTTGGTATCCGGATTACGTGTGCGCAACCCTCCCAATTTTCCGGTTATCAAGAGGTCTCGAAGAATGCACAATAGTAATGTAAGAACTGCAAGATGACATTACAAACAAGACAGCATGACACTACCTGGGGCTCGAACAACACATCGATTATATGTAAGGGGATATATCCGTGCTCTGTCGGCTGTAACGAGCTCATGCGTGTTATCACCCGACGAGTTCTATTGACATTCAGAGAGGACAGGTGGTCGGGACCCTGTCTTTTCTAAAGAGTTCTTGACAGGGCCCATAGTGAAGTCCTATCTTCACAGTCAGTCAGAGTGCAATTCTTAAGAATGCGCTCATACAAGACTGTAGATCAAGTGTCCTTCTGGTGATAGCACGATCATATCCACGGTATGAAAAGCGTTTAAAGGCAGATTGTGAAATACCCATAATAAACATGAAAGAAGTACCGATCAGTTATACTATGTTGTTTGTATGGGCCAGAATTTCAAAAGAAGCTGACAATAATTTTTGTAAAATTTCCAGAAAGTCTGAACAACCTTGACGTTAAAGTTTCTTCTTAATTTCTATCATGAAAATCCAAAATATTAGTACATGTACATGCTCTAGTGTACCGGATGTGTTGTGAAATGTAAATACCGTATGAGGGCAATCTAGGAACATCACCGTCAAACCAGGGAAATATTACTTTGTTGAAGTCAAAATCATCTCTTTTGTCCTGCACACTCGTATTTATCTCTCATTTACAATTTTGATATTTACGGAATGCATGTGGCTTCTTTTGACTTCTTTTGTTATTTACATAACCTATTATTTTCAAAAGATTGATTTATGTTTTATGTCACTTGCAAACAGTTCAAACTATGGAAAATAATACAGTTCTTCATTTTGGCGACTCCCCCGCTAAAAAATGTTGGGGAGATTTACACAGTACATATATTGCTTGACAATCTAAATTCTAGAGTCAAAGCTGTGTTTGGAGAAAATCGCTGCCTTTCCAGTCCTAGCTGCTACAGGTCTCATCATCTTGGGCTCATGGCTCATTATAGCACGTTTGGCGCGAAAAGTCATGATCATGGAGGGAAAACATGACAGTGATATAGGTGTGGCCAGATCCGTGGGTAGACGAATATCTTCAGTCTTCAACTTGCCAACAGGTTATAACTTCAGGAGTCAAAATATACTGACGACAATACCCGAATATGAAGGTATTACTCCACCGCAACAACGCCGAAAATCAGTGACGGTAACCAATTTTTGTTTGTTTCTTAGTTTTTCCGTTTTGACATTCGCCATATCCTCTATTCTCAGTAACGAATCACTTGATATGCAAATAATACCTTGCATTGGAATCCCCCTCGATTAAACAAGGAAAATACTGTCTTAAAGTTACATTTGGTATCGTCAAGATCAAACCAAATTCAAGAATCAATTATTTTTGTCAAATTTCTAATAGAGGCGTGTCTATCATGCTTAAAAATTAGAAACTAGCTGGTTACAACAGTCACATATGCCCTAGCTACCGAGCTATGATCAGTAATTATAAAATGGGTACCCTAATATAACCTATTTTTCTCCGTATAAGACCGAGTGCGAACACATGTAAGCGCTTATTTGCATAAGGTTAGGACTGTAGCAAAACAAAACAACATGACGGATGAATAACACGTGAGACGAAAAGGAATCGACAATCGGAGTTATCAAAATCTGAGAAGAGAAATAATAATGCCTGTGTTTGTGAAACACGAATGCCCCCGGTGACATCTTTGTTAGTATAAACACCATTTTCTGTTAAGTACAAAAAATGTATGTGCAAGGTCAGGGTCACTAGGTTAAAATGTTTTGGTATCGATGGAAAAACAATTAGTACCCATAGGGATCCCTACAACTTGCTTGTAGAGATTCTCACCAAATCGTACATAAATGTTGTCCAAGAGCAAGGACAAAGCAATACACAGGTCACTACATGTCCATGATTTGTATGATTCGTATTCTATAGCGGAAATGAAACCCGTCAGATTTCTAGACAAGAACGTAGTTGAGCAGTATTTGTAAGGAGACTTGTGCAGTTTTGGTATGCAGTATATTGTAGGAAGATCCAGTTTAGAAATAGGGATGTGGAATGAAGAAACTTCACTGTTACGTTTGCTCAAAGTGTTGGGGACACTTTCATTGCTTTTGATTTAAGTTTTTGTAGACGAAAGTTTCTAAACTAAAGTTGATATATAGTAACGTCTTCAAATGATAATGCTGCTTTATCAGCAGGAGCGAAGACAATATTTTTCATGTAAATTACGTTATTTGGATTTGAAATATCTTTCAGAGTTAGAACTTGGATTTTCAAAAAGGTGAGGATGTTTGTGGAAGTTATCTATTCGAATGTCAGTAGTATCCAAATTGAGGTTTTTCCAGTCCTTTAGAGAGTTCGATTCGACTCCTTCCGAATTACACCATCGTTTGATATAGTTATCTAAGACTTCCTTTAGTACTTCGCGACATTCTATCAAATCTATCTTGGATGACATTCTATATAGGTCCTTTCTTAAGAGGACCACGGAGCTGCCTGTCCTGGATAATAAAAAAGTCACCTGTAACAAAATGACCAGCTGCTTTATATAGGTATTCAACATAACATGAAAACAAAAAAGAAAATTTTCTGTTTAAATGTTCTCTAAATATTCATCTTTTCTTGACCAGGAAAGATTACCATCATAGAGATCATAATGATTCCCATATGATAGATATATAATAGTTTAATATAAAGAAGATTTAGATAGTATTTATCTTGTTTAATCGAAGGGAATTGCTTTGCATATCACGTGATTAAAAATGCTACCGTGCTATTGTTCTATCTAGACATTTCTGTCGTTTATTCTTTCTTAAAATATTGAGCAATATTTCGATTAGAAGTTGTACACTTTGAAAATGGAGTATTTTGTTGTACACTTTGAAAAGGGAACACCGAGAAAAGGGAAGAGTGAATTATACACAGCGGAGAATTTATCCGCACAGGGTACTAACTTGAGCGTTACGTTGTTTTAAAATTAAAAAAGGAGGGGTTCTTCAAGAATTCTCGGTGGCAGCACCCACAGCAAAACCCCAAAACACCCACTGCAAAAATATAGAGCAAACACACACAGAAAGAGACACAAAAGGGAGAAGGAACACCAAAGCTCATAAAAATATCAAACACAAATGACTACACATTAACCAACGAGGTCAACTGGTGCCGACTTAGGACGACCATCTCACACACCAGTAGCAAACGGTGTGGTTACCGGATTACGTGCACACAACCCTCCCACTATACCGATTAATTAGTGAAATTCTACATATTCATATCTCACATGTTTAAGTAATTTTAATCTTTCTTCTTTATCAGCAGAATGTATTTTTTTATTTTCAGATGATGAGAGTTGGATATTTAGATAACCAATAGAACGACAGAAGTTAATTAGGATTTGTAAATATCAACCAAGGCTACATGTACTTCGAATTTATCCATGAATTATTTTATTAAATAAAAATGATATATATCTTTTTTTCTACTCAATGTTGTGAATATAAAACACATGATCATGATCAATCTTATCTCTATAACCATAATATACCTTCATTATTGCACACTGTACTATCATGTTAAAGTTAATGTAGATAAATAACATAATGCTTTCATTAAATAAGCGTCAGGGAAAATTTTGATATAAAGTGCGTAATCCATATCCGAATTTACTGCAATCTTTCGAAATAATCATTAATGTATTTTTATCTAAGTCATTGTAATGAATCGAGAAATAATTACATTCGAGTTTTGATTAAAATACAGTTACATAGAGGTTTATATTGTGTGATTGAAACCGAAAATATCCAAATATCTTTTTCAATTAGAAAGACTATGCGTAGTGAAATATACAGTACCTGAGGTAAAAATGTCATAATCTTGGAAAGGTGATAAACAAATATCTGTCATATTAGGAAAAAATGTCGTGTTCAGTATACTCTGAATTACGAAAAAAAATGTTATCACAAAAAGAAAACGTTATACATTGATTGAACATGAACAATCTATTATATAATTAACATTATCGTGCAAAAATATATCTTATCAAGAAGGCTGTTACCATGTAGATTTGAACTTCATGTATAACATATTATACAGTTATGGACTTTTAACTCAGTGTATATGATGTGAAATGGACTTACTGTAAAAAATATTGGCCGAGGCGAAGCCGAGGTCAATATTTTCATAGTAAGTCAATATCACATCATATATACTGTGTTAAAAGTCCATAATTGTTTTATTCTATAGTTTCATTTTTGATTTACAATGAATTCACCATTTACAGAAGTTAGTGGGGCAATCCTGGTCTATTTTTAGACCGTGGTATATGGTGATTTATCCAGGAGCGTCGGCGACGTTATAAGCCAATCAGATCATCGCTATTTATTATTTATAGAATAATGTATAGTACAGTACAGTAACATCACCAGACTACATCTTCTCAGAATTCTACATAATTATTACAGTGTCAACATTTTAATACGTCTTAATTCAAAACTCTTATATTGCTTGTAACAGAGTCGTCATCTTTGATAATAATAAATACAATTGTAACATATAATCATCTGTAATTTCTTTGAAAGGCACATCAACATTTAAGAAAGTATTCAGTATTCAATTTCAAATACTGGCATCTTAATCATATTTAAAACACCGGTGTTCCTATGTACTTTAGTTCATTTACATAAGACTAAACAGTAAGCTGTACTTATCTGCAGAAACCACATGTTATTGTTTTCTCTTTGGCAAAAGGGGTTGTTTTTCCATTGTCTCTTCGTCGATATGTAATATCTCTTGTCTATAAGTCTGACTCAGACGTAAATTACATGATATCAAGGATTCTTTGAACATTAAAGCGTCTTTCTCGTCTAGTTGACTTTCCTCACCTTCCCCAAAGGTCCAGCTTTGTCGGAAATGACCACTCAGCTTGTACGGTAATCGTGCAATGAAGTGAGCCAATGTTTCAAGTCGATGTACGATCATACAGAGGAATTGGATGATGAAGATAAGTCCGAATATAAGTAGGAAGGCCAATCCTGAAACGATGTTGAGAAGAAATTATATTCTCCACTAGAAATTGTATTCATCAAACCTCGTTAGAGAAGACAGGGTCCCGACCACTTGTTCTCTCTGAATCTTGGTCTGACTCCTCGGGTAATTACATGTATCGCTCTCGCACGGACTGTTTTTTTAGTAGGTCCTATGTATTTGATATCTGTTTAAAGATTAATCTGTGTGTAACATGTGCCCTTGTGTTTTACTATCTTGTTTTTGTGGTAATCTTTCAGTGAGGGGGCTTTTATACACAACAAAATAAGCGCTCCTGGAAACCACGTGGTGACTAGACAAGTGGAAGGGTTGTGCGCACGTAATTCGGCTAACCACATCATTTGCTATTAACATGGCAGATATCGGTCTTGTTAGTTTATGTATAGTCTTTGATGTTAAGTGTTTTATATTTTGATTTCTTATTTCGCGTTCCTTTCCCTTTTGTGTCTCTATCTGTGCGTGTCTGCTCTGTGTTTTTGCACAGGATGGTCTCGATCTATAGCTGTGGGTACTGCAACCGAGTCTTGTGTGAGATCCCCTCCTTCTATTAGACCTGTTTCCTCATGTGGAAAATGTTGAGTCAAAAATAAATGAAAATAAAAAGCAGAATGATGAGTCAATAACAATGTGGGAGATTCAATTTTAAGAGTTAACCACAGCAGTAATTTGAAAACGGACTCGTATCAGAAGAAGCAAGAAAAAAAGGATTTGAATTATGTTTAGATAGCTTTATGATACAACGGATGTTTGACAAATTGAGCACTATACCCAGAGGATTTGTGCCTGCTGCTGTCAGCTGAGCTGAACCAGACAGAGTAAGCGCTAGGACCATCCATAGGCAGTTCACGGCCCAACCTCCTAATAGAGCATGCAGGCGTAAGGACTCTAAACCCTCTGAAATTCAAAATTTGCATTTCAATTAAAATACAAAGGTTTTATAGCTAATTCAAAAATTATACCTATGTGTTGAGAAATATACCTTATGTTCTAGTAGTTTTAAAAAAGTAAATAAACGACGTTTGATTATGATAAATAATGTATCCTAAAGACACAATGTATCATTAGTAAACAACTTTGATATATTGAACGATGTACCCTTCATTATACGATGAATCTTTGGTTATGGGAAACGGTGTCTTAAAAAAAAAAAAAACAAAAAAAACCCAATGTACCTTTTAATATAGTAAATACTGGACCTTACATGCATTACAATTATAGTAAACACAATATGTTTAGTTTAAGTAAACAATGTACCTTTTAGTTCTGATATTCTTCCAAATGCATCCCGATTCGGTACTAAGCAAACGTTGATAAGATCTTCCCAAAATTTGTGTTCATCTTTATTGATATCTTTTAACAGCTTCCAATCAATTTCCGAAACCGTTTTTCTCACCATTAAATATGTTTCTTCATCTAAAACGGTAAAGTAATACAATCATTATTAGCTACATTGATTAATTGTCATGTTATGCTTTTCAAGGGGTTTTGAATATTTTCCCTGACATGGTCGCCATAGGACTTTCTGTATAGATATAGCCTCAGACAGTGCAATGCATATATTTTATATATTGTTCTTAACATCGACGTGCATGAACATCGACGGCGGGTGCGGTTAGCCAACAGGGGACACTTACTCCTCCCGGGCACCTGCTCTCACTTCTGGCTTGCTGGGGGTCCGTCGATGCTCATATTGGTGCTCTATTTTGAGTGCTGATGAGATTATCGTCAGGATCTTCTTTAACTCATTTCAAATTGCACCTGTTAACTGAGGGGCCGTTTAATACCGAAGATTTAATGAGAATATGACGCGGACGATTTTCAACGTGTATAAACACAATACATGATAGTGAAGGAGACTTACCTTCTGTTGGGTACCTAAGTTTATCTATTGCAATCAGCAACCGTTTACGGTGACCTAGGAATAATTATTTCAATGTGTTAGAGATTATTTTAACATGCATGCATGACGAACAAAGGGGAAGGTAAATATTATATTATATATAAATATTATATTATAATTATATATTCTTTGAGTTTGGACAGAGTGAGCTCATGAATACTTATGAAAAATGTAATGATGTTCATACCGTGTTTTGTAATGCCGAGTTCCTCTTTTAGCTGTTCTTTGGACATATCTTTCAAAGCTTCCAAACTCTCAGGGGTTTTAATTGAGGCTGCTTCGAAGTTAGTTTTATACATCCAAAGTCCTATGGTGTCCAACCAAGTTCCGACATTGTTCTTAAGAAAAATGTAAAGAAAATGCAAATTTAATTAAGCTTTCTCTGAATGTGAAGAATTGTACTGAAATGATTCGTATTGTTCTAAGTGCAAAGAATTAGATCTTCATTAAATAGTTTTTCTAATACATTTAATCAGGTATTTCACAATTCACGATGAAATCAGTCACCGACCTGACCACTGTCTATCTACAAAACCGTCGACTTTTCAACCGACAACTTACTAGTTGGCTAACAAACTGTATCTGACGATCTATCCGATTTATATCTATATCCTATAATGCTCTATAATCCTTATGATTAATGACTAGATCTCTATCTTTTTATGGATATGATTTATCTTGTTACGTAAATGAAAATCGCCGATAGAACTTCATGTCTGTATGCTTCAGTCGGAATACATTTTCAGTGTTTTTTCTTTAGCTCTGACTGAATGTCTTATACAGGGCAAAAACTTATTTCCAGCTGATCGGATGACTTAATTTAATATTCGAAACACGTGTATGGTGCATGGAAATTGGTTTGGAGTTTTCTTCCAGAAGGAATAGAGTTGGAACCCTTCGACATTATTAATATAAACACTTATTTCACGTTGCAGTGTGGAGCAGTTAAAATCGTTCCCCGTGACCTGATGTTTGTCAAGTGTATTAATTACTCCTTTCCATCTCTGTCAATTGAAGCTTCGTTTTGGCCCTTTATCAATTTGACATCAAATATATAGTTTTTGCTATTTCGGAAACTTGCCATTTCACCGATAAGTATCGAAATTAAAAGATTTTAACATCATAGCACCATCCCTTCAGTGCTACATGTATTTTGAACATAGATTTTATTTGGATATGCTACTCAATCGACCGTACAGGAAATTTGGAGCCGCGCTCTCTCTGTAATGTAAATGTACAAATTTAAATTCAAAAAATGAAAAAGGCGCTACTGAAATGATTTTTGGTTGCTCCGCTGGAAGCATCGCTGATGAGAATTTAATATTCGAAACACGTCTGGTGCATGGAAATTGGTTTGGAGTTTTCTTCAAGAAGGAATAGAGTTGGAACCCTTCGACATTATTAACGTTTCATGACTTTTGTTGTTATCTATACACGCAACAGAGTACATTACTTTTGGTATTACACAACCTGTCTTTTATGGTGATATGATAAACAAAATAAGAAGGATCAAAGGTAGGCAGCATTACCATCGAAAATGGGTCAGTGTCATCAAACGCCTTTTATACCGTGGATATGATCCTAATGACACCAGACGGACACTAGGCTTGGTACTTGACCAATCCAGTCTTGTACCAGCGCATCCTGGAGACTTGCACTCTGACTGACTGTGACGACAGGACTCCATGACGGGCCCTGTCCAAACCTCTTTAGAGAAGACAGGGTCCCGATCACCCGTCCTCTCTGAATGTCAGTCGGACTCCTCGGGTGATTGCATACATAAGCTCAATACAGCCGGCAGAGCACGGGCTGTATTACGCACGCCCCCTTTTTATATCCATTTACATATTCATCTGTGTTGCTGGGGCCTCTACGTTTTGCAGTCTTGTTTGTGTGATGTCATCTTACAGTGAGGAGGTTGTTTTACAACACAATTGTACGTTCTTCGAGACCTCTGAGTAATTGGAGAAGTGAGAGGGTTGTGCGCATGTAATCCAGGATAACCACACCATTTGCTACTTGCGTGGCAAATGGCCGTCCAAAGTCGGCACCGGTTGCCCATTGGTCTCGTCGGTTTATGTGTAGTCTTTTGTGTTTGATGTTTACATGTCGTATGTCTCTTTTTCGTCTCATACTATTCTCGTCTTTTGTGTTTTTGCATCGGGTGTTTTGCTGTTTTGCTGTTGGTGCTGCAACAGGGTCTTGTTGGAGATCCCCTCCCTTCTTTCAAAATAACTGACCATGATAATGTATATAAAAGTATATGACATTGTGTTTTGCTCTTGTCTACTTCTTTCCAATATATTTTGTCTTACCGGTACTCCAACATCGATGTCAAAGTTTGGTATCCGGTCTATCATCCCCATTAAATTGATCTTGTGAGCTAGCTTATTAACACCTATTTTCTTTGTGAGAGTCTTTTCGTCCATTCCAGATAAGAACAGAGTGTTCTCGTATCCATGTTCCTTGAACTTCTCGGCATATTGTTCAATCTGAAAATTGAATATGTACTTGATTTGAACATACATTATTTTATTTCCATTGCAAAGAAATGGGATTGGGTGTTAAGTTTTTACAATATCAATGAGTGCCCTCTCCCTACAATATTGATTAAATAAACATAAGTTTTATCAAATATAAACATATATAAATATGTTCTAGCTAGTATATCACTTTTTAGTCATTTTATACAGATTGACAGCGAGTACTCTTTCTCTTTTTCAAAGAAAACAAAATTAAAGAATATGTAAAAAATTCTAAGAAGATAATTTCGTTTTATTAATATTAATATAGTTTTTACCAATTTTTTGTCCTTTAACCATTCTTCTACTGATTTGCTCCCATCATTTATAGGTTTTCGTCCTAAAACGAAAACGAAAGTAGAAAATTAATTTCTAAAAATCCTGAAACTTTCAGCATAAATGTATATAAATTTATGAATAACAAGTACAAAAAGATAAGAATACAACTTTCGTATAACCAAAATTGGCATAAAACGCTTAAGGTATCTTGATTCCAGAAAGAACTTATATGACTTAAGCCGGTATTAATATGTCATAACTCATCAGATAAAAAAGCGCTTGGCAATGAATAATCATTTTTTGCACTGCGTGGTCAAGGCATTCGTTATCATAAACTTGAAAATCCGTCTGGAAGTTTTTGATAAATTATTCCACACATTCGAAGAAATTTAGAGTGTCAGAGTAATTATTTGAAATCTCTTAGCCTATAATTTACGATGGCATGGTTAACGAAATAAGACGGAACAAATTAGATTAAACTAAAACGAAGGTTATAAAAGACAATCGAACTGGAATTGCGACTCCATACAAAAAAAAGAGAAAGCGTACGTATCATTTATAGCACTGGACCAATTTATAGTTTTATACTGTTATCAATTCAAGCAAGCAATACTCCATGATGGGCACTGTGGACATGTTATCAGAGATCTTGGTGCATTCGGATAAAATAGAGGGTTTTTCCACGTAATCCGGATGGCCACAACATTGTTTTGAGAATAGCAGATGGTCATCCATAGTCAACTCAATACGAACATCCAATGACTTGTTATCTTTATGTTGTAGCTGTAACGTAGTCGTACTAGAGATCATAGTCTTTCCATTTGATGTGTTGTCATTGATATTTCATGTTTCAGTGATGCCTTTATTTGGTTTGTATTCCCGCTTTGTGTCATTTTTTCTCATTGTTTGTTTGTGTGAGTGTTTCGTCCTCTGTTTTTTTTGCAATCTTGTGTGTGTGTGTCATCTGCTGCTGTCATTGAAACGCCTTCTTGTTGAAAATCTTATCTTAATTCCCAAAATGCTAAAAATACCGCTGCTTACGTGTAACAATGGTTTTGGTTCCCTTCTTTCCACTCAAGGTCTGTGAACCTATCATAAAACAAAAGGAGAGGCTTGTAAGCATATACCGCTCGATTGAGCCATAACAAGGGTGATTACTCTGAATCGTACAGGAACTCGCTTTCAGTACGATATTTGACGAGCGATCTGCAATGTGATGTATCAAACTGGTTCATCCTCTTCGTAAAAGTTATCATAATAAAATCATACCTGGAGACATGCGCACTTTATGTACAGAAATAAAAGCCTTTCATTTACCTGATGGGATCCATACTTCTGCCGTCTCCGTAATCACCTCCTGGGATTCCAAAATGTCAACTTCGGTCTCTTCTTTACTTTCTGTATAACAGGAAAATGCACGAAACATTGTATTTGAAACTCGTGTAAGTAAGTTCAAAAAGCCTTAAATAACAATTACACTTTATCTCTCGATATTTCAATTTATTTTATGAACATTGTGAAAAGGAATCTTCGTGATCTTAAAGCGAAATAAAATCATGCACGAACGATGTTTATCTGGGCAAATACAAACTTTTGATCACTTTGCTATCTTCTAACTTGTCAGGAGACTGAGACTTGAAACAGCAACTGGAAATTAACGGACATTGTAAATAGAAGAAAATCAGAATGAAATCATAGATTGGGAAAATAAGGACAATTCTGGTATCGGAATAATGATCATAATGGGTAACCTTAATACAGAAAATGAGGCTTTAAATTCGTCAACATTTACAGTTATTAAATATGCATTTGTGCGTTTGATTTTGTTACAGGACTTGAGATTATTATGTATTTTTGTCACTGCAGTTCAGCTTCATCCCCTTTAAACTAATTTCCATTCAAGATACGATTTGGTCTGAACGAAATTAACCCTCTATCTTATGAAAATTTAAAAAGATATCAAAAGGGAAAGAATCACCAGTAACATACAAGAATATTGTTCTGAAGATATCTTGGACTTTTTTCCACATTGCACCAGAATCCATTTCTAATGAACTGCCTACAGCCTTCTTTTCTCGAGTACCTAAACAGGAAAGCTCAAATTATAAATAACCTAAAATAGCGCTGGACTTTCATTCTATTGAACAAGTCATCTTTCGTTTAACAAATCATCTAGATCATACTCCCTTTGTCCTAAATTTTGTATTTATGATTGTTGTTTTTTGGTGTTTGCTGTGTTTCTAATTCGTAATGGAAGATTCCACATGAAATTATCAGCTTTGGAATCAATCGAATTATATGAATAGCGCGTTTTAACAGCGCCACTCACAATGCATTCTGCACTTGCAAAGGACTCTGGAGTTTGTTCACTAGATAAGTCTTCTTTCGTGTTTCTATGGAACTATGTCGATGTCTCAGTCTGTTTGTCCTATTTTCATTTCGCGTGGGGGATCTGTTTTGTATTTGTAAGCCTTTCGATTGTAATTTTTGGAATATGATTTCGACTTTTGTCTTTGCCTTACATTCACTGATTTAAAGAATAGCAAACTCATATCTTCATACATGAAGGTGTCAACGAATATATAAAGTAGCACAATAGTCTCACCCCATGATCGGTCTGTAATATTACAAATGGTGTAGATAAGCAGAATAAGGTAACAGGATGGCAGACATAGTAGGTAGATTAGTCCATACAATAAGTTAATCACTTCCTTAAAATGTAGCAGACCAGTCACAAAGAAAAGTGAGGCTAACGCTGTAAGGTACACGGTGGTCACTGAGTACGGTATGTGGATGGAAATAGCTGCAAATATGTATAAATAAGCAAAAGGTACATATGGAAATATCCTCATCATATCGATACGTAAGAGAGGTCTCCTGCACTTATCTTCATTCAAGAAAATATTCGACCAAAAACGTCTGTGTGGTAGATTTCAATGTTCACTTCAGGAGGACAGTAGATTCATTATGACCATACACATGTACATATGAAAGAAAGGGTGTATCTCCAACATAACTTGGCTGCACCACACCACTCAGAGCAAAATACCAGATCAGGAAAAAAACGAAATGTAAGTCATATTTTCTTTTCTTTATTTCCAAAGTTGATATAAATTTTTAAAAGTCAAGTATTACAAAAATTTTAATATCAAGCAAATTTTCGGATTTCGTTAATAAAAGCTACTTTTGCGGTGTGGAGCAATTAAACAAGCTACCCGCGATCGAGTGTTTCATGTGTATTAATTGTTGCCCGAAAGAAGCTTTGTTTGGCCCTTAATCAATTTTACATCATATACTGAGTTGCTATTTTGTCAATCCGTGTCAGTTTATCGTAAAATTCCTCTAATGCTATTTAGTCTTTTATTTTGTTAAATTGGGTTACTGAATCGACTCTGCAGGGAATTTGGAGCCGAACTCTTTACAAAATACAAAACTTCAACGTAGAGGGGACTCTTAAATAAATTTGGCTTGTTTGAAAATCACTTTGGATTGAAGTACAACTAATGATGACTTACTTACCAACCGTCTGTTGCATTGAAATTGGTTTGAAATGTTGTTTAAGGAGGTAACGAGTTGGAAACTTTAATTTTCTTACCATCAGGTTTTTTAGTAGAGACTGTGGGTTCATCAGGGTAATCTGGGTAGTCGTCTGTTTCACCTGTGTCTGGATTCTCAAAGTCATTAGCTACTTGAATTGCTACACCTACAGCCACGGCCGCCATTATCATCGAGTACAAAAAGGTCAGGATTTTTGCAATCTGTATTTTGAAAAAAAAACAAGGCAATGATTGTCATTTATCTCCTTTTTCATTCGTACACTTTTCTTACATAGTTTTAAGCTCTAAAAAAGAGAAGGGGATCTCCAAGGACATTTGGTTGAAGCAAAACCCCAAAAATCCCATGCAAAACACAAAGCAGACACTCACAGAAAGAGGCGTAATTAGGACTCCATGACGGACAATGACGGAACCTGTCCAAACCTTTTTAGAGAAGACAGGGCCCGCGACCACCTGTCCTCTCTGAATGTCAGTCGGACTCCTCGGATGATCACATGTATTAGCTCGCTACAGCCGGCAGCGCAAGGACTTCATTTCGTATGTTTTTTATATCCATTTACATAACCATCTGTGTTTCTTGGGCCCCTTCGTCATGCTGTCTGTTTGTATGTTACAGTGAGGAGGTTATTTTACACCACAATTGTGCGTTCTGCGAGACCTCTGGGTAATCGGAATATCTTCGCAGAGCTTCTTCTGTTCGGAAGTGAAATAGATTTGAGTTCGAAAGATAACGAAAAGATAATGATTGCAGTTCAGAAATTTATCAAAGAGAGTAAACGTTTCTAAATATGTCATATTGTAATGCAGGAAAAGCGTCGACTTCCTATCCTTCTCTACTTTCTTACTTTTCTTCTGCTTTGTCTCTTTCTTTATATATTTGTTAATAATTGGTCTTGTTCTGTGTGTATTTAAATGTCGTCATCTTGATCATAATATGTTGTACATTTTAAGGAGAGGGCTCCAGTAATGTTGAGATAACTTTTGCCCAATCCCTTGTCATGTTTATGATGAATAAAAATGTTTAAACTAGTCGGAATAGTGGGAGGATTATGCGCATTTAGTCCGGATAACCACACCGTCTGCTACATGCGTTTGTTTATGTGTCTGGTGCATGTAAATTGGTTTGGAATTTTCTTCAAGAAGGTAGAGAGTTGGAACCCTTCGACATTATTAATATAGACACTTATTTCACGTTGCAGTGTGGAGCAGTTAAAATCATTCCCCGTGGCCTGATGTTTGTCAAGTGTATTGATTACTTCTTTCCAGCTCTGTCACTTGAAAGAAGCTTTGTTTTGGCCTTTTATCAATGAGACATCAAATATATTTTTTGGCTTTTTCGGAAACTTGTCATTTCACCGATAAATATCATCGAAATTAAAGGAGTTTAACATCTGAGCACCATCCCTCCAATGCTATTTTGAACATAGATTTTATTCGGATATGCTACTGAATCGACCCTACAGGAAATTTGGAGCAGCTTGCTCTCTGTAATGTAAATGTAAAAATCTAACTTCAAAAAATTAAAGAGGGCGCTACCGAAATTATTTTTGGTGGCGCCGCTGAAAGCATCACTGATGAGAATTTAATATTCGAATCACGTGTCTGGTGCATGTAAATTGGTTTGGAATTTTCTTCAAGAAGGTAGAGAGTTGGAACCCTTCGACATTATTTATGTGTGAAATTTTGTGTTTCATGTTTCTATGGTGTAAGTTGGTGTTCTTTGTGTTCCCAACGCGACATCTCGGCTCTCTTACTGCGTTTTAGGATACCTCAAAGCGCTGCCACAGCGGCCTCACTGCGCTGCCAAGGCGGTACGAATGCCTTTGTCATATTTTCCATGACGTCGTGGGAGTGCAGTGGGAATGCCGTCCTGGTTTGACAGGGGTCTGTCCTCGATGCTTAGACGCCTTGTAAATGCCGCACAACTGTCGAGACTTCGCAGAGTTTGCAGACTAGGCCAAAAGAAGACAGGTATCTTCCGGTAGGCTTGAGGCATATTGAATTCTCTTCTTTGTTCAATAGCACACATGTATAATCTGCTGTTATGTTCTAAGTGAGGTTATGAACGATCATGTGGTATAGATGTATTTTGCTGCTATGTTTTATTTGTTGCGTTTATTGCTTGGTCGATATTACCAAAATAATTTGTCAGAAATAGATTCTTCAGTGTTACTTGATATCTGATTGATTAAATGACAAATATGGATAATGACCATATCCCAATACATAGTACAAAATCGATGATTCAGAAAATCATAAACCGAAGAAATACAAATTCAGGATAAAACAAGAACCAAAGCAAACACAGAAAAACCTCCACGATATGAATAAAGCGAACTCCCAATATGGGAGTGAGACCAGGTGCCCAGGAAGAGTCAGCATATCCTGCTTGCATGCACCACCCGTCACTTCAATCCGGTAGAATTGTCACATCCGGTTACTTCCATTTCGGAAGATACAAGTATATTCGGTAGTTGGATGGTTCAAATGGTCTAAAACAGAATATCATCCACCATTCTGGAGAGTGGGACATCATAATGTATGACGAGTTCCCCATATCGACCGTAGAACTTCCTCAGTGACGAGTTTAGTCGGTCACAAACGTATTCCTGACTGAAAAGCTTATCTTAAAGACCTTACCATGAGCTGTTGAGATGACTTAAGCTTGATACACGCCAGTGAAAACAGTAAGCAGACGATAATCTGGAGCACCATTGTTACTACCAAGTTAGCTCCCCAAGCATACACTAATCCACCTGGCAAAAAAAAAAAGAACATAAAGAATCAAAACTAAAACACTATAATAATTCAAATAGATAAATAAAGAATATATATATGACAAATAAATATGTAGAAAACGACATTCAAATACCCTCTCCCCCATTCTTAATACTGGTTATCAAGGTATAGAACCCTACCGGAAACGACCATGATGATCGTACTTGGTCCAACGATGGTGGAGGCGAACAGGAATATTTGGTACATACAGAACAGAATGGATACCTTGTGATTCATGCCGTGGATAAATGACCATTCAGCGATCAGCTTCCAGATATTTGCCATTGTCGATGCAATCCATCGTCGTCTTTGTTTAAAGAACTCATCAAAATCTTCAGGACAATAAGTTTTATTTTGAGAGGCCGCACAATACTCTATTCTCCATCCACTTTGTACCTGTATAAATTGCTGCTTATCAATCATTAATTTATAAAATATTACTTTCACTTGTTTGTCTGTGTTGTTTCGTGTACCTTTCATGTGATGCGCTTTTACATGTATTATTGGGGTTACGAAATATTCAATTAACATATTCACAGTGTAGGAACGCTCCTGTTCACGACCAGCAACTTGTACTAAGCATATTTGATTGGTACCATACATATACGATGAATACCTTTAAAGTTGAATTTTATTGACTAGAATTACCGAACTCCTATAAGTATATTCTCCAGTGTTATAATTATGTTGATTTATACCCCCTATAATGAAGTTGAAGTAGATTTACTGGTGTGTAAGGTGCCAATATAATATGATAAGAACAGAACTCCTACAGTGGATGCTTATAAACACACAGTTCGTGTTTACTAGTTTTTCATAATCAATTTTGTGTTCATGGAGTACCAGGTTATGTAAGCTTTCTTTAAATATGGAACTTGTCACAGTGGACACACATGGGAACTCAAAAATCACAATTAAACGGAAGAATTTCACTGTATTCCATTGATTGTATTCTTTAAGTTGCAATTTCACGGCAATCTAATTCATTTCAAGCACAAAGTACTACCATCTATGAAGTATCAGTCTTAAGGAAATGTTCTATACTGAATCTATAGCAGTATACCTTCTAGTGATTACGCGATAGATGGATATTAAATTGACACATGTAAATATCTCGCTTTGGCAATCGCAAAAAAAAAAAAACTTATTTCGTACAAGAGCGTTGCTACACTGTGATATTTTACTGTCCTCTCTGAATGTCAGTCGGACATCTCGAGTGATAACATAGATGGTCTCGCTATAACCGACAGAGCATGGACTGTATTACGTTTGCCACCTTTTTATGTCCATTTACATATTCATCTGTGTTGCTTGGGCCCCTGCGTTTTGCTTTCTTGTTTGTGTGTTCATCTAACAGTGGTAACTGGAAAAATGGGATTGTTGTGTTCATGTATTCCGGATAACCTCAACATCCTAAGTCGGCACGGGTTCCCCATGGTTTATGTGTAGTTTTTTGTTTGATGTTTCTATGTCTTAAGTATCTTTTTCGTCTCTTGTTGTGCTCGTCTTTGTGTTTTGTGAGTGCTGTTGAGATTGTGAGTGCTGTTGAGATTATCGTCAGGATCTTCTTTAACTCATTTGTGTCACACTTATGCCCTTTGCCGTGTGGAGCTCGTAAAAAAGTTCCCCGCGAGGGGTTTGACAGTAAGTGTTTTGAATATTTTTCCCTGACATTGTCGCCATAGCACTTTCTATATAGACGTGGCCTCGGACAGTGCATGCATTTTATATATTCTTTTCATTTTCGTGCGTGAACATCGACGGCGGGTGCGGCTAGCCAACAGGGGATGCTTACTCCTCCCGGGCACCTGGTCCCACCTCTAGCTTGCTAGGGGTCCGTCGATGCTCAATTTGGTGCTCTATTGTGAGTGCTGTTGAGATTATCGTCAGGATCTTCTTTAACTCATTCGTGTCACACTTATGCCCTTTGCCGTGTGGAGCTCGTAAAAAAGTTCCCCGCGAGGGGTTTGACAGTAAGTGTTTTGAATATTTTTCCCTGACATTGTCGCCATAGCACTTTCTATATAGACGTGGCCTCGGACAGTGCATGCATTTTATATATTCTTTTCATTTTCGTGCGTGAACATCGACGGCGGGTGCGGCTAGCCAACAGGGGATGCTTACTCCTCCCGGGCACCTGGTCCCACCTCTAGCTTGCTAGGGGTCCGTCGATGCTCAATTTGGTGCTCTATTGTGAGTGCTGTTGAGATTATCGTCAGGATCTTCTTTAACTCATTTGTGTCACACTTATGCCCTTTGCCGTGTGGAGCTCGTAAAAAAGTTCCCCGCGAGGGGTTTGACAGTAAGTGTTTTGAATATTTTTCCCTGACATTGTCGCCATAGCACTTTCTATATAGACGTGGCCTCGGACAGTGCATGCATTTTATATATTCTTTTCATTTTCGTGCGTGAACATCGACGGCGGGTGCGGCTAGCCAACAGGGGATGCTTACTCCTCCCGGGCACCTGGTCCCACCTCTAGCTTGCTAGGGGTCCGTCGATGCTCAATTTGGTGCTCTATTGTGAGTGCTGTTGAGATTATCGTCAGGATCTTCTTTAACTCATTTGCATTGGGTGTTTTGCTGCAACAGGGCCTGGTTGGAGATCCCCTCCTTTATTTCTTGTCATGTATTTCATGGAGTGTTTAGTCTTTAATAATTGAAACAAAATTTTATTTTGTCATGCATGGTACAAGAATGACCAAATATATATCTCATTGCCGGGTCACTTGTAACATATCAGAAATTGTCTTGATCAATATTTATGGAGAATTAGTTTACCATAAGTGTACAGAGCCATCTATCTTCTCCCATGTCCTTGATAAGGAAGTCGAATGCTTTCTTCACTCCTGTAGCGTAGATAGGGACTATGTCTCTTAATGCAGAACATCTGTAAACACTGAAACATCCCGGTGCACACAAAACTGATCCAAGGACGTGTTCAGCAGCCTTTGTATAAAAGATCAGCATAAAGTACTCAAGAAATTTAAATAAGTGTATAAGTGCTTTCATATACAATGAATAACTTTTTATGGATATCGATATTAACTCCCTTTACGGCATTATGAACTGCATCTGCAACTTCCAGTTTTGCGTTCGTCCTACTAAACACTTTACACGGAGCATTGAAAATGTAAAATTTTAAGACGCGCTAAAATTATATTAGATCAAAAGTAATGATTATTTATCAAGATTGCTTAATTGGTACAACTTAATTAAGGGTCCCTGTAAAGTCCGAAACAAAACAAGAACGAAACGAAACGAAAAAAATCGAAACGAAAAGAAACAAATCGAAACGAAACGAAACAGATCGGAACGAAAAGAAACAAAACATAAAACTAAAAAAATATGAGAAAATGAGGAAAATTTGCCTAGAACGAATATTTGAAGACAAGATCGGCATGTAATACTGCCTTAATCAAAGAGTTCTACATTTGTAACTAGTGCCGAGAGGGTTTCTTGAAAGAGTCGAAGTTGACAATTTAAAAAGTAAATGTCAAATGTCATTCATGTATTTAAGGTTAATAAAGTGGAGGGGATAGAAACCCACGCTATGACACCGTAATGAGATCATAGAACGGGGGGGCACATTTCCGGAAAAAAATCTTATCCTTTTTCAAACGAAATGTGCCCACAGTATTTGTTCTTATTTTTCTGATAAAGTTTTCAAATACACTTAACGGAACAGTTCCATTTCCTCTGTACTAGACTCCTCCCTGCTAAATAATATTTTTCCGCCTATGACGAGGTTATTCATCCCGTTCACTCTCCTTTAATCCTTTAAAATGCGTGCAATAAACCGTATATATTATGCTTTAATCGTCAACTTTGACCCTTTGAAAAACCCTCCAGCCACAAGAACTAATGGTTGAAGGCAATGATTTATGCAGACATTGACATCCGTGCTAGTTCTCTGCATTTACATCAATTTTTCTCAAGTTCTTTAAGATTTATGTTTTGTTTCGTTTCGTTTCGATCTGTTTCGTTCCGTTTTGTTTCGTTTCGTTTCGATCTGTTTCGTTTTGTCTCGATCTGTTTCGTTTCGTTTCGTACTGTTTCGTTTTATTTCGATTTGTTTCGTTTTTGTTTCGTTTCGCACTTTACAGGGACCCCTAATTTAAATGGTACAACTCATTCTGTATCAGTATGACATATTAAGGCTGACCTGTTCTTGCATAATTCTTTTCAAGGATGTTGTTGCATCAAAACTAAAGTGTATTATATGCTTTATGCATTTTCTGTTTACGTTAGACCGTAAACTTTGAATGTAAGAGACATGTTTCTTTATGTTCCTTTATCAGTCTGTGTATGAAAACTGAAAACTACTCAGACAGACATAATTATTTATTCTAATGTAGTCCAACACAAACATGCGAGGCCCTTTTGAATTAAGATACACAGAGAAATCACCTATATCAAATAAGAATCCACTTACCTTCTGGAACCAATGGCCTATTGCATACTCGAACTTTTGATACCATACGAGAGGTCCACTACCCAAGGGATAGGTGCGTGCGCAGACTGCTCCCACTGTGTGATCACGTGTCATTAAGTCCAGGAGAGTCTCTACGTCAGTAGCTTCAAACCTAACGTCTGCATCAGTTGTGAGTATGAAACTGTCATCTTCCGAAGACGAATCTATGGAAAAGACATAACAAAAGAAACAATGTTTACGTCTTCAAATTCATTAGCATAATTTTAGAGCAGATAAATTTACAGCATGAACCAGTGATGCACGTTTCGGATATTTAACCCTTGTCAGTGATCCTCAATCTAAACAATGTAATATGGCCCAAATCTTTGAAAAATATATCCTAAATATACCTTAAGTCGTTGAAAGATGGCTAGGATGTGATGCTACAGGACCAAGGTTTTAGAAATTTGAGAACATTTTGTCAACAGAAATTTTCAAATGCGTTAGAAGAAACGACCAACCGAAATTTGGCTAAATGTGCCCTGGGACTCCTGGTCCACCAGCAGTTACACTCACCAAGTGGTACAAATGTATCAATCCAATGATTTCCATACGTCCTAGGACATACAGATAGATTCTTGATGGAATGCATGAAGTATCATCCGGGTTAGATTTTCCCTGATGCAGATATTATAGGTACAAACTTACTATAAACAGCATCTTATCTAAAGAAGCTCGATTTAAGACGAAAGGTTATTTTCAAAAAAGCAACAATCTTAGATACTTTCAGAATTGCTTTTCTGACCACAACATTTACTACCAACGTGGCAGATGACTGTCCAGAGCTGACCCCGGTTGCCTATTGGTCTCGTTGGTTTATGTGTAGGCTTTTGTGTTAAGTGTTTTGAAGTCTTCGGTGTTTTGTCTTCTTGTCCCTTTGTGTCTTGTGTTTTGCTTGTTTACTTATGTTTTCTCATTCTTATTGTTACATGTATGATAGCATAAGAGAAACAAGCCATTTTTTTAAAATTCTAAATATGTACTTCAAGAATATGATCGTGGATAAAGCGATCCAAAGTGTCAAGAAACAGACCATTATCTACTACCAAGAAATCGGGTTATCGTTTGAATTCTTTGGGTTTTTTTTTTCGATTTTAAGGGAAATATATTTTATTGCAAAGTACAGTCTCACCGCAAGGTTTTCCATAGGAGAGAAATTAACAAATGGTATCTTCGTATAAGTGATTAAATGTTGTATACTAGAATAGCAAACGAATGTCCTGAATTTTTGTTCTTTTTGGGGGATTTACCTTTTGTGAAATTGAATAGGGTAGATTTGATATCTATAACTATTTTATCTCAATTTTAGATAGGGATTATGTAGTTTTGTTATCAAACAATAAGTATGACAACCTTCTTGTACTTTCAGTTTACTAATAAACTAAACATACAATATGTTTATCATACATTTTGTTTTATTCATGTGACCTTTATTAACCTTTATACAAACAGATCAATAAATGTCTGCTATTCTTGATACGAATAAGTTTATCTAAATTTCGTTTGAATACGTAAAATCGTAAGTTTCTTGAAATTTCTAAAATGTGGGTCCTGTAGCATCATATCCCACCCATCCTGCTACGTCTTTCGGTACGCTTTTTCGACATAGTGACTTTCATACTTTTTTTTGGCATATTACATTGTTTAGATTTGAGGATCACTGACGAGGGTTAAGTACCCGAAACGTGCATGTCTGGTCCATGTTGCCAATTTATCTGTTCTTAAATGATGCTATTCAATTTGAAGACGTTTACATTTATACCACTTGGTGAGTGTCACTGCTGGTGGACCAGGAGTCCCCGAGGGCACGTGTAGCCAAGTTCGATCTATTTCGGTTGATCGTTTCTTCAACGCATTCTAAAATTTCTGTCATCAAATTTTCGTGAAATTTCTAAAATGTGGGTCCTGTAGCATCATATCCCACCCATCCTGCTACGTCTTTCGGTACGCTTTTTCGACATAGTGACTTTCATACTTTTTTTGGCATATTACATTGTTTAGATTTGAGGATCACTGACGAGGGTTAAGTACCCGAAACGTGCATGTCTGGTCCATGTTGCCAATTTATCTGTTCTTAAATGATGCTATTCAATTTGAAGACGTTTACATTGATACAAAACATTATTTCATCGATAATCAAATCTGAATTGCACATGAGCTCGACACCAAGACTCCTCAATGACATCCATCCCTTCCCATCTCTCTCAAGTCAAAATAAGACGGATATAATTGTGGGGCGTTTGCGTCGAGCTACTGGTGTCCAAGCAGTAACCGAACGGTTGAAGTCACCAAACGATTACGGTGTAGGGGTATTTAATCGAACGAATTGCATAAAATTAAGGAAAATAAAGTTTCACTAAAAATCAACACAAGTGTCAACATTTTTATAATAGGGTGACTAGATGAATAGTTTTTGGCCATTTATTAAGCTATGAAAGTTTCAGATTAGATATTATGGTTGGGAAATGGTACCTTTCTAAAACTTTCAGTAATAGCTATATTCGAGGGAATTTTCCTTAATTTTCTACAATTCGGTATATGGAATTTACGTTACTTCAGATTTATCAACATTTAATTGAAAATCGATCAATAAAACACATCCGAATGCTTGATCGTTCGGTTACTGCTTTAGCAAAGTTGTGAAATTTAGGAAATCTTGTAGTTAAAAGATCGACATAAAATATTATGAAAGTCAAATCATTTTTTCAATAATTCTTCGATAAACATTCGAGACAAATGCTTACCATCATTTGCACCAAGTTTCATGTCTCTATTTAACAAAACAACGAAGTTGTCGTTAATAAAACTATCAAAATCGTTCGGTTATGCTTTGACACCAGAACACGTATCATACCTGTGCCTTGCTTGAAGTTTTTGTTGAGGAAATCCAGTACATATGAAATGTACATTATTTGACTCCATCTCTTCTTGTTTTTCACCTTAATGGAAATGAAAGCATAAAGATGAATCATGCTGGCATTTGTTAAGACATTTAGAATTTTCATTCATTTATTTTTTTGATATTCCATCTTAATTCAAGGTAAGAAACCAATTACGGACAACAATATATAGAATTGTTGCTGCATGCGAGAAAGACCAACGGCACTGCATAAAAACAATTAAGTATTGAACAATTTTTCATCATGTTTACTGTGTAAAACAAACATTGATTTGTGTTAAAATATAAAAGAAATGAGGGGATATCCAACAACACTCGGTTTCATTACCCAAAGCAAAACCCAAAAAAACCAACCATGAAAAAACATAAAGTTGAAATGCACGCAAGAGACGCGAAAGGGACAAGGACAGCCACAAACACAGAAACATCAAACACAAAAAACCACATATAAACCATTGTCAACTGTTGCCGACTTAAAACGACCATCTGATATGCCAGTAGCAAATGGTGAGGTGGTTGAATGCAGATTACGTCCACTTTTCCGGTTACCAAGAGGTCTCGAAGAGTGCACAAAAGTGGTGTAAAGCAACCTCCTTATTGTAAGATACCCATACAAAGAAGGCATGAGGCAGGGACCCGAGCAACACACAGATGGATATGTAAATTAAAATAAAAATAGAAGGCGTACGTCATACAGTTCGTGCTTTGCCGGCTGTAGCGAGCTCATGTATGTCATGACCCTAGGATATTATTTAAAGGCATAAAATGGGCGTTTACCTTCCTAATATCTTTGAAATGGATAGTAAAGTTCATTCCATTGAGACCATTCGGTGTCGGGAGTTTCCAGGATATTGCCATACCGTATGGTGTTATTATCTTTGTTCCTTTTCTCAAATCAACGATTCCTAAAAATGAAATAGAGATGGAAAAGTCACAGAAAAGCCTGTAGATCCCCTGAAGTATTAAAGATAAATAGGAATTAGCTTTGAAAAATTACACCTATGATAAATTTACTCACTAATATTACTCTTACCGAGACTTTCCGGTAGAAGACTAAGTAAGCGTAAAGCGTTCTCTTGTAAGTCATCGTCTCTGATTGACCCGTCAAGGAAGATATGGGACTCAAAATGGCAAGACGTCTGATCGCCAGAGATCTGAGCGGCATTCACGGCGTATACAGATTCTAATAATTGCTTCATCTCCGTTTGATTCTATAGACAACAACATACAAATATTTTTAAAAATTGTTCGTCGTTTTTAAACTTTACATATTCTAACAGTCAAGATTGTCGTGAAACAATCCAAGACATTGCAAGAAGTGTAGTTGTTGCTTTTTTTTAATAAAACTTACAGCAATTATCAATCCCGGAAACAAGTGAATATCAGTTATTCATATGTACACCATGGTTTCAGTTGCGGAAGAAAGGAAGGGGAATTGAGGTAGTATTTTCTTAAATGTAGATTTTGTTCATATTTTCATCTATGGAAAATCATTTGCTAGAAACCTCGTTGAAAGAGAAAAACTTTATGCGGGATCTACCCTTACCTCGTTATACATGGTAGTACAAATGAAGACTTTGGATTTCTTGTGTTGCGATTGTTGAGCGTTCAATCCTTCAAAATCTTGTCTTTTATCTACAAGTAGCCACTGTTCTAGAAACACTCCGTTAAATGAGGCGAACCGGAAAAGCTATTTAGGAAGAAGATATATGGGTTTATTTAGATCAGTAATATTTCTTCCATATTTGAGAATAGCTGATAGCAAAACTGAAAAATGGTATGCCTGTTCCCTAAAGTACGATTCGATGACTGAGTAAGCCAACTGAAAATAAGAAATTATAAACATGATCAGTCTGAATAATTCTTCATTTAGAAAAACGGATAACCCTTTCACGTTGGGTAATCTCGCAAAGCGGAGCAGTTGGTTTTTAAATATTTTTTGTGCACAATAGATAATATACCCTTATCCGCATCTCTTTATAAAATCGAGGGCAATATTTTGTCTCCAGGTCCAACAAATTATATGTTGCCCTCATTCTTAGTCCATATTGTATATATTTATAACGCACAAACACGATCGGCGTTCTACTTTCACTGTCATCTAAATGTATAACGCCGATCGTTTATCAGCCTTTGAAATAGATATTGGATAAAACTCGTAGCTAAGGCATCCTTGCACTGCATCACATTTCCTTTTTTGTTATAGTTAATCTGAATTGCAAGAAATTTGAGAAAGACCGATTGTTCTACGTTGCCAGATTACCCTATCGCGCCTTTAAAGAATTATTTTCCGATAGTTAAACGTCACTGGCCAAATAGTGGCAATATTGTTCAACTATCGAGTATTCATTCAAAAAGATTATCCTTAATTTTCAGTTAGATATAAAAGTCGCAATAGGCAAACGACGCTTTGTTATCATTTAATATGATGAACAAATGATATAAATGAAAATATATAGAGAAAATGTACACATTCAAAATGATCAGGAAAACTTACCTTAGTCTCTTTCTCGAGAATTATGGATGAACCCTTAAAAGCATTAAAGCCGACAGAAAGCGCCTGTGACACGGCAAAACATAACACTGATGCCGCTATAAGCGCTATTGTTTTTACATCTGTTGGATTGCCACAGTTCGTGCTTTTATCAACATGGTCAAGAAGTACAGAACATGGGTCGTAAACCGTAAGAAGTGCTACTGTTAAAGGTGTCGAAAGGAAAAGAGGCAACACAAAAGCTCCCCGGTCCATACAAGTCCTGCAGGCAAATACTGCAACCATATAACCTAGAACAGCCGTAAGCACGTTCGAGACGAAAAACCACAAAAGCATTACGTTAGGAGACCAGTCACTGCTCGACCATCCGTCTTTAAAATCACTGAAAACGTTCGAAAAGTTCCTACCACTGATTCCTTCGTAAATAAGTATAGCTGGCAGCGTAGAAATAAGTTTGATGAAGGATGAAATACGCAGTGACCTCCAGTGGGAATTGTTTTCAGATATTTGCATAGCTCGTAAATCTGTGACTCTGTTATTTTGTGCAAACTGTTCCAACCTGAATGATCCTTTAGGAATTTCCTCAGGAATTTCTTGTATTGGCTGTTCGATTTTGATTTCCATCATTTTCTCTTGAAGCCAAGGCATCCACGATATAGAGACAAGAAAGATACCAACAAGAAGTATGACTGTATTTTTTATATCTGGGTTACCTAAAAACAGCAGAACTATCGTTGCTGTTGTTCCAAGAAGGGAAAATATCGTAGAGAGAATAAGTCGCCAACTTTTGTTCCTCCAATTTTGAGCTGTCAAAGATGATAAGGGAAGAAGAAGAACAGTATTCATAAGCAGTACGGGTATATATGCCTTCTCACCTACAATGACTTCACAAGCTACCAGAGTAATTCCGATCACCTCCAATAGACTGGCAACGATGCACTATAAAACCAAACAGAGACAAAATATAACACAATGGAATGACGTGTTTTAGGAAAATGGATACAATCGTAATTATGAGTAGATGTTCCGATATTATAAGACAAAACAATATTCATTTAGTGGGAAATAAAATGAACAAAAGCTATAAAATTCGTTTTAATAAAATTTGTGAGAATAAAAGGGCTTTCAGATATTTCTATAACATCTCACATCCTTTCTCATGGATATAAGATCATGAATACATGACTGACATACTTCCTAGGCTGACATGGATTTGCATGGATTACACAGAAACATTTTATACTAGTATTATTACCTTTCTCTTTAATTAACATGAAACTTAAATTGAAATAAAGTAAAATAAGATTGGCTTCAACAACAAAAAAAAAAAATATTAGAGACAGAGAAAAAATCCAATTAGAGACACTTACGTAAATTATTGCTGATGTTTTTGGCCTTGGCAGGTCTTTACGTCCTATGGTGACCCAAACTGACCGGAGGAAAGTAATGGCATACGGAATAATAATTATTGTAAAAAGCATAACTATCCGCTGAGGGCCATGATCACCATCCTTCTTCAAATGCCATCTCCCTGTTGCTACAATCGATAGTTTGTTGAAGGACAAACAGAACAAGAGAAGAAGTCCAAAAACACCAGTGACCATCCATTTGCTGATGACTAAAAGTGTTGATGGTCGTTTATTCAAAGACTCCTTGCGTTCATTAAACCGGTCTAATTTTGCCTTCCCTGTCACAGCTAAAGGATTACCTTTCTCTTTCATGTGAGATCCCGACTGTTGAGATGTACTCGCCATTTTATGTGAAGATGCTGTCCTTAATTTTCACTGATTCAACAGATGCTCTTTAAAAAGAAATTTTCTCGTTGGTTGTTAGAATCGAGAAAAAAAGAGACATCGGATAGATCTGATAGTGAACCTTTAAGTGAACTTATGACACAAGCCCATTTCGTACATTGTAATGAATGAACACGGAAGTAAATTATCACTCTGATAAAATTGTTGAACTGTATTGTTCATCAGTTGGCGAATGTTTTTATGTATCCAGCCACAAGATGATAACAGATAACTGAGAATTATTTTTGAAATTTTGCAATGGCTAAAAATAAACTAAAATTATCTCAGAAATCATATTCAATCTTTTTTCAACCAAATGTGAAAAAACCTCGTAGGTTTGTTCAATGAAATAATTTGATTTTTGACTATTTATACATCGATTATACATTCTACAATTTGAAAAATAGAATTTCACAAATCAGAAAAACCGGAAGTGTCGAACTCTGCTGCTAGAGAGCACCCTTCTTGTCAAAAATTTCTAAGTATGGTGCACCAGACATGATTTTAATGCCTTCACTAGTAAATATGACATATGCAAACTCCAGTACATTGTTGTTAATTACGATATAACTTCTTTTGAGAGGAAAAAAATCTCATTTAAGAGATACGAATGAGTTAAAGAAGATCCTGACGGTAATCTCAACAGCACTCACAATAGAGCACAAAATTAAGCATCGACGGACCCCTAAAATATGGAAGATGAAAGGTAGACTGAGTTTCCATAAAAAAATGTGTCAGAATATCCAATTGTTTTATATAACGTAGATTTAATGCTTGAGTCAACGAATATGGACCCTGCCTAAACCTCGCCATGAGAGGGCTCGAACACCTGTCCTCTCTGAAAGTTGGTCGGACTCCAAGGTTGATTGCACCCATTAGCTCAATCAAGCTGTCAGAGCACGTACTGTTTTCTTACTCCCCTTATGCTTGTGATATCCGTTTACGTTTGCATCTGTTTGTTATTTGGGCCTCTGTGGTTTGCTGTATGTTAGTGTCGCCATCTGACAGTTCAGAGGCTATACAATTATTGTGCAATAAACAGATATTGTGCGTTGCTCGAGACAGCCAGGAAACCAGACAAGTGGGAGGGTTGTGTACACTTAATCAGGATAAACACATCATTTGCTCCTCACGTGAGGGATTGCTGTCGGCATCGGTTACGCATTGGTCTCGTTGGTTTATGTGTAGTCTTTCGTGTTCATTGTTCTGATGTTTATACTCATATATTTCTTGTCTTTTTACATTTTTACAGTTCCGTGTTTTGCTGTGTGTGTTACAAACGTGTTATTATTGGATATTCCCTCCATTCGTTTGTATCGCTACGTCCACTAGGAAGCTCTACGACCAAACCGAGAAATATTATTAAATAACAGTATGATATATGAGCTCTTGAGACGGGTGTTGCATGCAGTCAGGAGACGCTGACTCTCCCCGGGCACCTGGTCTTTCTTCGGAGTGTTACAGTTATTCAGACTTGGCCTTGCCTTCTCGACTTTGAGACTGAATAACTGTTAGGTACTTCTTTGATGTTTATATTTGCTAGAATGATAAACGTCTTTAAATTTGATAGCATCATTTAAAACCAGATGAATTTGCTGCATGGACCAGACATGCACGTTTCGGATACTTAACCATCGTCAGTGATCCTTAATCTAAACAATGTAATATGGCCAAAGAGTATGAAAATTATGATGTCCAAAAAATTTACCGAAAGACGTAGCAAGATGGGTGGGATATGATGCTACAGGACCAACGTTTAAGAAATTTCAAGGAATTTGGTAACAGAATTTTTTGAATGCGTTGAAGAAACAGACGATCAACCGAAGTTGATCGAACTTGGCTACATGTGCCCTCGGGGACTCCTGGTCCACCAGCAGTGACACTCACCAAGTAGTTCAAATGTTAAATGTCTTTAAATTCGATAGCATCATTTAAAACCAGATGAATTTGCTGCATGGACCAGACATGCACGTTTCGGATACTTAACCCTCGTCAGTGATCCTTAATCTAAACAATGCAATATGGCCAAAGAGTATGAAAATTATGATGTCCAAAAATTTAAAATGTGCTTTATTTACAAATTACAAAATTTACAAACAGCAAAAATATGCTGAATTAAGACACTCTGAACATTGAATCACTGGTTTCACTTAATTTAAATAAAAGATCTCCTCAATTTGACAATTTTCTACCGAAAAGAGGGATATCAAAGGGAGATACTCCACCTTAGATGCTAATGAATTTGAAGACGTTAAACATTTGTACCACTTGGTGAGTGTCACTGCTGGTGGACCAGGAGTCGCCGAGGGCACATGTAGCCAAGTTAGATCAATTTCGGTTGGTCGTTTCTTCAAACGCATTTGAAAATTTCTGTATACAAAATTATCTCAAATTTCTAAAACCTGGGTCCTGTAGCATCATATCCCAGCCATCTTACAACGTCTATCGGTATATTTAGGACATAATTTTCACAGATTTTGGCCATATGCCATTGTTTAAATTGAGGATCACTGACGAGGGTTTAATACCCGAAACGTGCATGGCTGGTTTATTCTGTAAATTTATCTGCTCTAAAATGATGCTATTGAATTTAAAGACGTTAAACATTGGCAAGGGAAATCATGTCTTGAATATGTTTTGTTACGGGTATGCAACACACAGCAAGTTCAGTTATCATACATGTAATGCATTAAAATTATTAGTTTCATTTTTGTGTTCTGAAACTTTGAAATTTAGGTCATCGCTTGTTCAGTTTGCAGGTTCTAACCGTCGCGGCATGCTTCTGTAGCACTAATGTATTCTGACATGATGTATAGAAGAATATTTCGTCTCGCTTTAAGCCAAATTATTTTCCTCTTAAAAATATTCGAAAAGGGATCATAATTATCAGAGATATATCATAGTTTTATCGACATTTCGCAGTTTTCGTCTTTTGAAATCTAGCATATACATCATGTTGGTGGAGAGACGGTCTTAATGTCGTATTATTATAATTTTTTTGTCAGAGTTTATATTCATCATTGTGTTAGTAAGACCTGCCTGTAGTCAAGTTAATGTTTTTGTGGTCCAAGTAAGTGGTTTGTTAATCGATATTGTCGTGGATTACTTGGAGATGCCTTTTGACATCAGGATTAGGAGTGTGCTGTTGTCTTGCCCTTTGGATTTAGTTACATCATTGTGATAACATGGGTTGCTAATATTGTTAACTGATCGTCATTTGGGGACAGAGTTTTGTAAATCAGTGTGCGAGCGATGCTACTTTGTCTTCATTTTGGTAAACATTCTAGAATCGTACATGACGATAGTTCAAGAATTTCATTTAGTTTCAACTCTCACTTCATACCTTCTGACGGTATAGTATCATAACTTATTCCAATCTCTTTGATGTTAAACGTCTTCAAATTCAATAGCATCATTTATAAATGGATAAATTTGCAGCATGGACCAGACATGCACGTTTCGGGTACTCAACCCTCGTCAGTGATCCTGAATCTAAACAATGTAATATGGTCAATGAGGGTGAAAATTATTATGTCAAAAAATGTAGCGAAAGATGTAGCAGGATGGGTGGGATATGATGCTACAGGACCCACGTTTTAGAAATTTCAAGAATTTTAGTACCAGAAAATTTTGAATGCGTTGAAGAGACAGACGATCAACCGAAGTTGATCGAACTTGGCTGCATGTGCCCTCGGGGACTCCTGGTCCACCAGCAGTGGCCCTTACCAAGTAGTTCAAATGTAATACGATGTTATTTGTCAATAAAATATGTTTAATCTAACATAATAAGATGATGCATTGGAATCTTTGATGTATTCTATGATCATTTTGACCCATATTCGTTTCATGAAAAATTCATCCCATTTGATAGCAGATTCAGATGAAGATCAAGTTGTTACCTCCACCTAAATTTTTTTCACTAGATTTTGCATTTTGAAATTTCGACTTTTCATGACAGATTTCACAACACCTGTTATTAGATTTTGGTCAACATATCGAAATTTGTTGAAGAAGTGTGAAAAATGCGGCGAAATATGACCACTCGATTTATAATAAGTACCAAAAAAAGATAGAATAAAGTCTAAAACAATTAAATCTCCTTTGACACACTCTATCAATTATATTATTGGTTTTTATACATGTACATGTATTGATGGAAACGTGGGTAGACTGTGAAATATGTTATATAACAATAGTACTTGTGTTATGTTTTATCACAGGTTTATTCGATTGCGATTCAGCTACTTTGTATCCTGTAAATAAAGGATTTTTAATTCATAGCTAAACTATCTCTCTCTCTCTCTCATTCAGATTTTCGAACAAAACCAAACCTTCAATTGCTTAAAGCAAAGAAACGCGATGAATATCAGGACAAAGTAATCTCATAATAACTCAATAAAATTCCAATAACAATAACACGTTAATTCTAAGCACTTATTTCTGGTGCGGCAAGGAGTGGAGAATTTTCTGTTTCCGGTATTTGATCTAGTTTCTGATTACGTTTCAAAGTCCTTTGTTTATGTTGTTTTTCTTTTTGTCGTTTTCTGGCTGTTCTCTCTGCCTCTGAGACTTCCTTTAAAGCTTGATCGACGTCCGGATCATTCTGTTCAGAGGAACCTGATGGTTTATAATTGCTCTTGAACTTGTATGGTAATCTGGCCACAAAATGAGACAGTGTCTCCATTCTATGGACCAGCATACACAGAAACTGTATGATGAAAATAAATCCAAACACTATAAGGAAGACCAGACCTGGATAAGAAGAAGAAAAGTTTACTCATTTACTGGAAAACCGTATTTCGACCAAAACAATTTCTTCAGATGATTATTATGCCGATTTGCTTTTTAGGAATGATAATTCCATGTACCTAGGGGATTTGTTCCAGCCGTGGTCAAGTCAGCGCTACCGGCAAGGGTCAAAGCCAGCACAAGCCAAAGGCAGTTAACTATACCAGCCACTATCAGTGCATTAAAACGCAGCTTCTCTAAATCCTCTGTAAAATGGAGGAACAATGAATTAATGCAACACGTTACTCAAATTCTATAATGGTACACATATCGAAAAAAGATAAATCTTATTGGTTTTAAACAGGTCTTGTGATTCTAAATTGTTATTTTTTCAACTTACTCTTAAGCTCTGCCAACTGTCCAAAGGCATTAGAGTTTGGCTCCAGACAGGCCTTGATGATGTCCGCCCAAAACTTATGTTCTTCTTTGTTAACTTTCGACAGTTCATGTGTGTATGCATTCTTCAGCTGATCTTTGATTTGAATTATTCTGCGCTCCTCTTCAGATATTATGAGGAAAGACATTAACAATCTTTTACTTCATGATTTTTCCATAAAACATGAAGTTTAATTTCTTGATCCTTTAATTACATTGAATAAATCATTTTCACGGCTAATAGATATAGTAAAGAGCTTTTATAATATGTTTTACTAACATTTTAACTGAATATACGGCAAAATGAAAAGGTAAGGCAAACTTACCTGGTGTTGGGTACCTCATTTTTTCTATTGCTGACATTAAGCGCTTTAGATGACCTAAATTATAAGAACTATATTGATTGATGTGGTGTAGCTCGGAATCTATTTGATATATGTCTTTACATTTCTGACTTTAACCTTCTTTCTTGTGTCCTAATCTATAGCCACATACATGTTTAAATATTTTAAAAAAAATGTCAAAGCGTAGTATTGACGTGCATAATTTTGCTTTCTGATATAAGTTAAAATTTTCTTCCCCTTTTGAGTAAGTAGGGCAGTTTTTGTAATGTTAATTTACGTGCTTGTAGAATAATAAATCAGTGTAATAATAAATTTTATAAAAATGCTCACCGTGTTTAGTAATTTTGAGGTCTTTTCTTAACTCGTGCTCTTTCATTGATTTCAGCGTCTCTAGTTGTTTGGATGATACAATCTTGATATCCTTGAAATTCTTTCGGTACTTCTCAAGACCTATGCTCACAAGCCATGATTCTACGTTTTCCTGTACAGTGATATGATTTTTATCTTTGATCGTTATATATTTACATGCGATGCCAAATTATGTCATTGATTTTTTTCCAATTTGGTAGATAGAAGCTATAAAGTGTACAGCACAGAATTTTTATGTACTAGGGATTTTTTTAAACTACACAAATATTTCTGAACTACTCATATTGACAAGACTGCGTTATGTTTTTTATGTTTGCTTATATCCCAGTGTATGCAACGATTCGGTCTTTTAGATTTACAAATATTTCCAATTTGGTCAATTCGTCATTTTTTGCGTCGAGTACCCAAAATGAGGATACAGTATCCAAGACAAACGTACCAGGTGTACTGATTTAGAACTTTTGTGTCCAGAGGGATTTCTCTGGCTTTAGGGTCAGAGCATTTCCTTTTTCTTTTGTAAACATTTTTTTCCGAACACTCTTCTATGGAATCACGTTAGAGATGATTTTAATCTTACTCTGTATCTTACCCTGTATATGATGCATTTACTTACCGGGACGTCGATCTCTATTTTGTATTGCGGAAGTTTGTCTATCTTTTCAAGAAAATGATTTCTATGAGCTAAAATATCCACTCCAATAATTTTCCTCAGAGTTCTGTCTGTCAGCATTGAAATAAAAATCGTGTTCTCGTAGCCGTTGGCTTTGAATTTAGCGCTGTACTTTCTTCTCTATTAAAGAAGAGACAAGTGATTACAATATAAAGTTCACGCAATTACTGAAGTTTTACATAATATTGACACGTCTGTCTGGTGATGTTCATGCAGAGAAGAAACTTTGAAAAATAATTCTATTCTGAAGAATTATAAAAAAAATATTGTAGGATCAATGATACCCCCGGCATATTTTAAATATAAGCAATGTATAAAAAGTTTGAAGGGGCACAATTCAACACAAAATTGAGGAACATGACCCTTTATTTGAACTTGACCTGTATTTCTCAATACAGCTATAACTAAGAAATAAATATATTCCCTGTTACAGTTTTCATTTAAATGTCAGGCAAGCACAAAATATTGATTTTTTCCATGTTTGAAGGGGTACAACTCTGCATAAAATTTAGCCATATTTAAACCTAACCTGTAACTTTTGGTATAATAGCCACATTCACCAAATGAATTTATTATCTGTAACAGTTGTCCTTCTAATGTCCAGAAACCACAAAATTGTGAATTTTTCTAAGTTTCAAGGGGCATAACTCTGCACGTAATTGAGGGACATGGCCTTTATTTGAAGCTGACCTGTATTTCTTGGTGTAAAAGGTATATGCAAATGAGTTAAAGAAGATCCTGACGATAATCTCAACAGCACTCACAATAGAGCACAAAATTAAACATCGACGGACCCCTAGCAAGCCAGAGGTGGGACCAGGTGCCCGGGAGGAGTAAGCATCCCCTGTTGGCTAGCCGCACCCGCCGTCGATGTTTATGAAGCATGGAAATGAAAATATATAAAATTCATGCACTGTCTGACGCTATGTCTATATAGAAAGTGCTATGGCGACAATATCAGGGAAATATATTCAAAACACTTACTGTCAAACCCCTCGCGAAATCAATGCAAGAAATGAATTAATTATTTGTATCAGTTTTCCTTTAAATGTCTGGAAACCACAAAATTGTGATTTTTCAAAGTTTCAATGATTTTTTCAAAGTTTCACTGCACATAATTGAGGGACATGACCCATATTCCAACTTGACCTATATTTCTTGGTGTAATAGCTATATGCAAGAAATGAATTGATTATATGTAACGATTTTCCTTTAAACGTCCGGAAACCAAACAATTTTGAATTTTGCAAAGTTTCAAGGGACATAAATCTGCACAAAATTGAGGGACATGACCTATATTCGGACTTGACCTTTATTTCTTGGTGTAAAAGCTATATGCAAGAAACGAATTGATTATCTATTATGGTTTACCTTTAAATGTCCGGAAACCACAAAATTTTGAATTTTCAAAGTTTCAAGGGACATAAATCTGCACAAAATTGAGGGACGTGACCCATATTCGAACTTGACCTGTATTTCTTGGTGTTAGAGCTACATCCAAGAAATGAATTGATTATATGTAATAGTTTTCCTTTAAATGGCCGGAAACCGGACGAACGGACGCACGGACGGACAAGTGCATCCTTGAGACTTGCACTCTGACTGACTGTGACGACGGGACTCCATGACGGGCCCTGTCCAAACCTCTTTAGAGAAGACAGGGCCCCGACCACCTGTCCTCTCTGAATGTCAGTCGGACTCCTCGGGTGATTGCATACATGAGCTCGCTACAGCCGGCAGAGCACGGACTGTATAACGCATGCCCTCTTTTTATATCCATTTACATATTCATCTGTGTCTCTGGGGCCTCTGCGTTTTGCGGTCTTGTTTGTGTGATGTCATCTTACAGTGAGGAGGTTGTTTTACACCACAATTGTACGTTCTTCGAGACCTCTGGGTAATTGGAGAAGTGAGAGGGTTGTGCGCACGTAATCCAGGATAACCACACCATTTGCTACTTGCGTGACAGATGGCCGTCCAAAGTCGGCACCGGTTACCCATTGGTCTCGTCGGTTTATGTGTAGTCTTTTGTGTTTGATGTTTACATGTCGTGTGTCTCTTTTCCGTCTCGTGCTGTACTCGTCTTTTGTGTTTTTGCATCGGGTGTTTTGGTGTTTTACTGTTGATGCTGCAACGGGGTCTTGTTGGAGATCTCCTCCCTTCTTTTTACCATATTCCCCCACCATTATATGGCGGGGGTATAATTATCAACCTACCAATTCTTCCTCGTCTAACCATTCATCCACAGTAAGTATCTCAACGTAATCTGAATCATCTGGAAATTAAAATAAATATTTGGAGCGCATTCTTTAGAATTTTCTTTTTATTCTTTACTTAATACAAACAAGTGCGTTTTTAGAGATTTCTGTGTATCCGGTGGGAGGACTTTGTGTACATAATCCATTCTCTATGTATATAGCAGATGGCACAAAAAGTCTGCTCTCGTTGCAATTTGGTCTCCTTCATTTTATGTATCATTATCGATGTCAAGTTATTATAATTGCTTCGTTTATTTGGTCCACAGTCTCTGACTGTTTGTTAATGAATTTGATTTACATGTTGTCCTTTATTTGTTGCATTCATGCGTTTGTGATCTGCTGTTACCACTGCAATTTGGCCTTGTTTAGGTGTATTCGCTTTATGAATTCGGATTTTGTTTTTCTTTTTTTTCAGAATTGTTACCAAATGGCTGCTCTTTCTCTAACAATGGTGCTGCATCAACCGTCTCAGATATTTCAGGTTCGTCTTCGATTCCCTCTGTAATATAGTGATGCATCCATCATTCATTCATCTGGTCGGTTATACATTATTATCTTATTTTTATCAATATCTAGTTTAACTGCTAATTTGAGGTAGAATTCTTTTGATACTTGAAACATGCAATTTCTTTATTCATCTGAAATCTATTATCAAAAAGTACTAAAATTGTACATTTCAAAAGATTTTTGTAACAATACGATGGGAAACTTTGATTAGTTTTTATTTCCATACCTGGCTGTTGATGACTAAAGCTGGTCTCTATTTCAGTTTCTATGTCCTCCTCCGGAACTGATGGAAGGAAAATATATATGTATGAGTATTTTAGTCAAATAAACAAAATAATCACGACGACTTGCTAGACCCTGTATTGCGTTTTCTAACCACTAGGTGTAAAGATACATAAAAAGAATTATGGTATTTTTGTATTTTTGTGATATGTAACTATTATTTACCATTTGCCATTGGTTGTTTTGAGGTCTGCCTTTTCAAATGGTCGCCTCCTGATGAACTGCTGGATGAGTCTGATCTATGTGACCTCGGTAGCACAGCTTGACCGTTATCTGTCTCTTGTTGTTCCTTGTCACAACAGCTAATCGAAACATAATGTTTGTATTCAGTCAAGACATAAAATTGTATAACAATGAGATTTTTTGGTAAATTTGACAGGGTTTTTTTATGTTTGACATAAGAATTTGTCATGACCTAGCAGCATATGTCCAGGTGAAGTGATCTTCGTTCTTGTTGCTTTTAAAACAGAATTAAAGAAAAAACAGCAGATGGTTACAAACGAACAACATAGTGAAAGCACTTCATATAGTCAAGTAGATTCCCTCTTTGCTGCCGAACTAGAACCATTTTTTTCAAAGGTAAGACAATTTTACAACAGAATTCTTTGTATTTGGGTTATGTGGTCTATTGATGATCATTGAAGGTTATCTTTTTATTCAACAGAGGAACTCGCCTGGTCTACATTGATCAAATATCGAGTAGTGCCTTATTCGCAGATGTTTTTTCACTATGTTCATTATTATTTTCTTTTTTTTAAATTTATCACACTTAATTGAAATGCCATTGCTTCATTTGTTAACATACATTACATGCAAAAAAGTAATATTCTTCTGAGGCCCTTTTGTGCTTCATTATATTTTTGACGATTACTATTTCTTAAGATTATTATATTTAGAATTTGATAGGAAAAAATAATACTCACAAAAATATATTACGAAGAACATTTCCCACTTGTTCGTGCCATGTTTTGCGAGCGTTTCCTTTGGGGTCATCTTCCGTTTTTTCCTCTCGTGTGCCTAGAGAATCAAATACATTTCGTTATCATGTTTGGTGTTACCAAACAATGAATGCTTAAATGGGGGATCGATACGTTGTTTGATTATCAATGCGCAACTGAATACAATCAGAATTTCAATGATGGTGATTATGACTTCGTTCTTTGATTAACGATTATATCTCAAGGATTTGTTTGACGCAGAAGAGACAAAGGGCACTTCTTGCATGGTTTCGATCGAATCGAGTCGGGTTAAAAGAATAATTTTGTACATTATCTTATTAGTTCTCATTATATATCACGCTGCTCTTTCTATATAAACGTTTGTGGAATTACCAAACTTGACTAAATTCTCCCGAGTGACGGATGAGGCAAGCACCCGAAGATGCTTACTCTTCCTGTGCACATGATTTCTCTATTTCCTTTTTATTGTCCCCTTTACGTGGTATTTTGTTCAATTTGTTGGAACATGCGTTTTATTTAATAGTTTTGTATTTACTTATCTAAATGTACCTAATTTTAAAAAAAATGTTTTGCATTTCGTACAGATCTGGTAAAAAATTTACATTTCATATCTATTTGGTCAATAGATTAATTTAATCTTTATCATTAGAATTTACTCGTTTTCAGTTATTAATCTATCTTACCCCAAGATCGATCAGTGATGTTACAAACACAGTAAATCATCAGAATCAGGTAACAGGAGGGCAGACATAACAGGTAAGTCAAACCGTATACAAGGATCGTCACTTCCTTTAGATGAAAGATGCCAGTAGCTAGGAAGATGGCAGCCAGACTTCCGAGGTAGAGCGTTGTCACAGAGTAGTCGAAACTTTCACTTATTGCTGTAGTAACCATAATATAACTTTCTTAATACACATATGAACATACACTATCAAATTCTTCTGCATCATTTACCTACCTAACATCACGCCCGCAGTGTTTCAAGAGACCAAAAATAGAGAACCTACGGAGTATGTCATGCGAGCTCGTTTAAAAGAATGTAAATGACACCCATTAGTTTTAGAATGATATATCAAAATTGTAGTAAATAATTATATTTATAAAGTAAGTACATAAGGACTGAACATTAGGATATATGTTTCTCTAATTGTCAAACAGGAGATGCTTCCTCCTTCCATGACAAATCAATGTGGACGAATATCAAAAACTCTTTTGACTATATTGGTGAATGAGTCAGATCATAAAATACAACATAACTAAATACATACACTATATAAATACTTTATAAGTGTAAAATTTGCCGTGTTTTTTTTTGGGGGGGGGGGGGGTTGAGATTTTTAAATGACGATTCCATTGCTTTATATACAAAAACCCTAAGGTGAGCCACTGTATCAACTCCCTTTAAATCTTTGATTGGCTCATATCAGCTAAAACGGTGTATCAATCAAGAAGCAAGAAAACCTCGTATAATTAAATGACTTGGATTACATAAGTGTCATCTATCGAAATTATGCGTATAACATCAATCTTAAAATACACGTTATTCTATTTTTGTCATATCAAGACTTTGTATTGATTCAGTCTTTACTTATGTAAACAATTACAGACAGAGATAACCTTTTGGGTCTCATTCACCAGTTCATGACATCTCATGTATATGTATATCTGCTTATCATAAATAGTATAGTAAGGATGTAAGTATTTTAACTCATTCAAATGAAATCTTAATTAACGAACACGTTAATCCTACACATGTCAGATTCCTTATTTGTAAGATTTTATACGTTTTAGTTTTATAAATCTACACATAATTAATTTTTTTTTCATATTTCGAAGAAGAATATATAATGACCTTGTGGACTTTTGGTAGACTTGATTTCCTCCGTAGAGTTCTCTGCCAATTTGATTTCCTCGTGGGTAGCAAAGTCAATGGCGACAGTCTTAGCGATACCAACAGCTACCGCCGTCATAACAAGGGCATAAACGAACGTTAGGATCTTTCCTGCCTGAAAGATGTCACAATCAAGCATTATGAAAGAAATGTCTAAAGCGTGGGTCATGTAGCATTATATCCCACCTATTTAGAAAGTTCTTTCGATACATTTTGGACATGATAACTTTCACACTCTTTGGCAATATTACATTGTTTAGATGGAAAATCACTGACGAGGGTTTTGAAGTACCAGAAACGTGCATGTTTACCGGTTAACAATTATATATGCTCCTATTACGCAAAATAATGTTTTTTCAATAAGAATGAAAATTTATAATAAATTCCAAATAAATCATAATGCATCTAACTTCTTTTAGATTTTCAATGTAGAGATACAGAAATTATCAATTTCACTTTAATTTTGCTCTTCTTTAATCTTTAAAAATAGATCAGCTTGTCAAGAAAACAATGTTATATCCTTTAAAACACTTGCCGTCATTTGATAATGCTGTTTCAGTTTCACACATGCTATGGCGTAACACAGACAAACTGCTATTTGTAACAACACGGTGGCTACGATGTCAACTCCCCATGCATATGCAAGTCCTCCTGTAAAATTCAGTCAACGTTATTTTAAAAAGATCCCTTAGAGTAGTGAGACATAAATGGTGCGCTTATGGAAGCTCAGGAATCCAAACTTAGTTTTAACATATTTATTTCAAATTGTAATCAGGATTGAAAAGGAAGCAAAGAAAGGCTTATTTAAATTTCTTTCCTAGTAGAAATTTATCACAGCCTTATATGATATGCATAATCATCATAGAAATAATAATACGAAATGCAATGGATATTTCAGAATACTTCTCACCTGACACCACCATAATGACAGTGCTTGGTCCGACGATGGTTGAAATAAACAGGAAAATCTGATAGATACAGAAAAGGTAGGAAACCCTGTGGTTGAATGCCCGTATATACTTCCATTCATTGATAACCTTCCAGATATTAGCCAATGTTGAGGCCACCCACCGTCTTCTCTGCTTGAAGAACTCGTCAAACTCCTCGGGACAGTATGTCTCATTTGTAGATGCTGCGCAATATTCGATTCTCCATCCACTCTGTACCTGTGAAAAACAATGATTTCTCTATGATTGTGTTTTTATTTTGTTTATCACAAAGCAACCTTAGATATGAATTATCGTTAATGTAATGTATGATCTGTAAAAGATGACAATGAATATCCAGTATGCCGAATGGTTGATGCCTTATAGTCCTAATCATTTGTTTGCTTTAAAAATCATGTCAAATTTTGTTGAAACCTCGGGAATTTTATTAATTGATTAATAATTATGGTTATTATTTTCATACACTATCCACCCAGCTTATCGTGGAAAAGGAAATATTATTAATTGATTCTTTACGGTTACACTAATTCCCCCTTACGTCCTACTTCTGCACAAGCTAGATCACATGAAAATAATGGAAAACAAGAAACCAACCATAAGTGTACACAGCCATCTGTCTTCTCCCATGTCCTTTATCAAAAACTCAAAGGCTCTCTCTACGTCAGAAGCGTATGTTGGTACTATGTCCCTTAATGCCGAACATCTGTAAACACTGAAGCATCCTGGTGCACACAAAACTGATCCAAGAACATGTTCAGCCGCCTTAAAATGGGGAATAAAAAACATTGAGTTAATGAGAAAATGAGATAGGATTCTTTTTAGATATGTTCATAATTCATGTTTTTATACATATAGATATGGTACAAATTGTCGAAAGTATTGAATACTTGTATATCATGAAAGAGTCGTTAAAACCAGATATAATATAGTTTAGCAAAATTGCACCACCAAAAAAGCTTTTAAAGTAATTTTTCGAAGAAAACAAATGACAGAGTATAAATATTGTACCTTTTGAAACCAATGTCCTATAGCATATTCAAATTTTTGATACCACACAAGTGGACCACCACCGAGGGGGTATGTGCGCGCGCATACTGCACCCACAGTTGGATCACGCATCATCAGGTCTAATAATGCTTGGACGTCTGTAAACTTAAACTTGACGTCTGCATCCGTGGTCAAAATAAACAAGTCTTCATCTTTGTCTATTGATATGAAATAAAAGGAAATTAGTAAAAATAGGTAAGAGTAAATCTCTCTAACAGGAGAGGGACATACTACATTCATGTCTCTATATGAAAATAAAGAAAACCCAAAACAAATTCAAGCACCTTTAATTTAGTTTCACTATTTGTCTTTATATTTCTCGATTAAAAAAATACTATATCACCGGTTTATTACAGATCATTTCCCGTTTTTGAATACCATAATAAGATAAAAAGTTGACTTGGCCTTTAGAGGTTTTTAAGATATACTTAAGTATGTTTCATGATTTCTCATAATTATGAAGTACATATTTTGAGGAGACAGAAGATTATGATGTAAAAATATAACCTAGAATGTTTCCTCGGCTGTCAACATTTTGACGATGAAGGAAGTCTAAAACATATGACATGTACATAATTTGGCTCCACCTCTTCTTGTTCTTTACCTGTAGAAGACATTGTATCTCTTCATTTATCAAGCAGTCATATGGTCATATGATTATTTCTGTGATAGTGCGCTCTCATTTAGAGTTAGTTAATAGTATCTCTGATTATTGCTTGCTTATACTTCCGTGTTATTGCTACGACAAAAAGCGTCATTTGGAAGTTCTTAGCAACCTAAAGTTAACGCAAATAAAACATTTTCAAGTTTTCGTGAACGTAAAGTTAATTTGAATTTTATCTCTCTCTTTCTTTGTTATCGGCAAGATAACATTCCAATGAACTTCTTGCTAGAATGCCGATACTGGTTGGTATCAAAATTCAGGTTAGGTCGATGCCATTTTTTTTCTAGCAATGGAGGAGCATGTATACTCTATAATAATTTTGTGAATCTGATGCTCATCTCCACATCCTATTGCCATTGTATTATTTAAGCTTTCAAACTGTCGAGAACACAAGAAAGTTAACATAAACACATGGACAACAGCATGGCACTAATCAATAGCACAAGGAAAACAGCATTTTACTCAATATTAAGACAAAGACAACAAGAAGACACTCAAAACAAACTAATGATCAAAACTATCAAAATTAACAGATGGACAGTCGAAAACTCTAAGCATATAAAGAATAGTCGTTCAACACAGAAAAAGTACTTTACATAAGGAGGTATTACAATGCTCTTGCAGTTATAATATCTATATAATACAACTTGCCTTCTTTGTATCCTTCATGTGAATGGTGAATCTCATCCCTCCACGTTTCTGATTGTCATTAGGAATGGAGAGTCTCCAGCTCAGTCTCAAGCCGTACGGAGTAATGGTTTTAGTGCAATCATCAAGATGGTTAATACCTAAAAAATCAATGATGGTTTTACTTTCTTTTGAGCAGCTGATGTCGTTCTCCGTTTGATTATTGAGAATATCGTTATGAATTTGTGTGGCATTTTCTATTGGTTTGCATATTAGCGAAGGGTCAGAATTCAAAGTAAAAATATGAACATAACTAAAATTAAAGGGTATATCCCTGTTGGCATAGCTCTGTCCTTAGTTGGCTGTTTGGCATATATTCTAGGTCATTAAGATTTTCGCTCCTGATATTTTAAGTATTCAGATTTCCACTATTTCGGCCTCTAGCGTCATTAAGGAGACATAACTTGTTGAAATGTGCATATGATACACTGATTACAAAAGAACATATATTTCAATATTGATCATTTCACAGTCATCTACTCGTAATGGTATTCATGAAATACCAATTTTATTCTTACCTAAACATTCATTAAGCAAACTGACTAGCTGCAATGCGTTGTCCTGCATATCCCCTCCCCTCACTGCACCATCAAGGAAGATATGAGACTCAAAATCTCGTTTACCATATATGTTCCCTTTTCCTTCATTCTCTTCATCAAGTCTTTGTTCAGCTCTCTTGTGTTCTATATTAACAGCCCATATCGACCTGAGTAACTGTGCCATTTCTGTGCGATTCTAAGAAAAGGAAGGGGGCAAAGGATTAAAGACGTAGAAAATCAAATAAAGATATCATCTTACACATTCTACATAGATTTCGTAGGTATGTGTCATTGTTCTATCCTTTCGTTATAGATAATCAGTATAAAATAAAAACCCTCTAAACCCCTTAATGTGAAAAAAAGGCTCAGAGAAATTATATTTTTGTGACGAGTACGATCGAGAATTGTATATACCCTATACATTCACCGTGGGGTATCACGTGATACACAAACGATATGTCCCATGGGAATCCCCTTTGATTGAACCAAATTAACACTGTCTAAATCTACTTTATATGAATTTATTTTAGGCCTATCATATGTTCATTATTATCAATTATATGATGGTAATTTATTCTGGTCAAGAATAGACGTGTATTCGGAGAACACTTAAACAGAAATTTTTCAATGCTAGCCACATGTTATGATATGGTACACGGACAGATAAAAAAATTTCTGTTTAAGTGTTCTCTAAATATACGTCTATTCTTGACCAGAATAAATTACCATCATATAATCTATAATAAAGACCATATGATAGGCCTAAAATAAATCCATATAAAGTAGATTTAGACAGTATTTACTTGGTTCAATCAAAGGGGATTCCCGTGGAACATATCATTTGTGTATCACGTGATACCCCACGGTGTCATTTTGATACGCTGAATTACAATCTAACCTCACGAAACATGGTAGTACATATGAATATTTTTGAGCTTTTTGTTGGGCCCTTGATATATTCCTCGTGTAGAAAGTCTGAAGTATTTCTGTTCACCAACATCCACTGATCAGGTAAAACACCGCTGTATGTCGCCTTGTAGAACAACTGTGAAATAGTAGAATAGTTGCCAAAATACCAATAATGCCTTCCAAAGCAAGAGAATGAAAATATAAGTAAACGTAAATTAATTTGATAAGATCAAAAGGCAAATTCGTTGGAAAATACTTGTGAATGCAAAATATATTATCATCTTTTAGCAAAGAATAGTTATGCAGTATATAAATTCCTTAGCATTAAAATACATACTTTGAAATATGAAGAAAGTGTTTATTTATTATTATCATTTAGAATGAAAGGACCCTTTCGCAACAATTCGCGTATTTCAGTTGTGTAAAAATGTTTGTATCATTTCTTAAAAATACGTATATTCAAAAATGTGATATCTAGTCCAATGGAAACGATAATTGATTTTCATTGAGACCTCAAAGTATACTCATATTAACAATTACCTTCGTCTCTTTTTCCAGAACTATACGGTTTCTCTTGAAAGCCAGAATTCCCAACGAGGACGCCCGAGCTATTAATAGTGCAGCCGCTGACGCCAGGAAAAGCCATAAACTATCACTCGGTATTTGGCAAAATGAATTTGTCTGTAGACTCATACCTAAAGTCAAGCTAAATTCACAGGAAGTTTGGGACAGCTGAGGAAGGTAGACCAGCAAGGGAGCCAGAATCAACGGTATCGCAAATCCTCCTATATCTGAACATGTCCTACATGCAAATACGCACAAAAAGTATCCAATCAGGGAACATGAGATATTGACTAGAAACAATGTTGTTTGATCGTCAAATACCCAGTCCCATCCCCCTGGGAATTCATCTATATCAATCATAGGAAATATAACATTTATAATCAAAGAGAATGGTATCACTAGAACACATTTTGTAAAAGACGAAATGGTGAGCGTTTTCCAATGTGAATGATTTTCCGAGTATTCATGTAAATTTTGTAGGGATTCGACGATGTTTATATCTCTCGCTGATTCCGAAAAAGATTCATGAAGAGCCGAGGTTTCATTTGATTCCATCGATCCGTACGAATTTTTCAAAGAAGCAGATCTTTCTGTACTTGTCATGTAGCCTGAACTGACGTATGTGCTCGTGGAGGAACTTACAGCTGACTCGAACGAATTTTCTTGTGACGAATTAGCTTCACTACTGGTTATTGTAGGTCTCTTTATTTTCATCATTCCTTTTAAAATCCATGGCATCCATGAAGCAGAAATGCAAATGACCCCAACAGCAGTTAGACCTATAAACTGGTAACTATTGTCAATTATATGCTTAAACAATAAGTACCCTGTTCCAGCGACTCCAAATACGGCTGAAATTGGTCCAATTACCTGACCAATAGTTGTACGAGAACTTCTTTCCGTTTGATTAGTCTGGAAATACTGGAAAGCAACACTAATTGTCGGTAGTATAAACACTGAATCCATGAGAAGAAGGGAGATCGCTGCAAAGTTTGTCTGTAAGGTAACGAACAGGAAACAACACGTTCCTAAACATTCCAAAGCACTCATCACAATACACTATAAGAAAAAAAATATTTGGCAGATTAAACAGATATATCTAAGTTATGAAATATCAAGGACTGTAGATTGTAAAGGAGATACATTTGAATTAATAGGAGTGTATTAAATCTAAATTCAGAATTGATTTAGAAAAGAGAATCCGTGATGACAACAAATGGTTACTTAATGACAATGACAATGGTTTATCCTCTTTCACATACATGTATATACATACATGGTTGAGAAAACATTTACATATAATATAGTATATGTATGCGTGGAATATTATAGTAATGTTGAACGTCTTCAAATTCATAAGCATCATTTTAGATTAGATAAATTTACAGCATGGACGAGACATGCACGTTTGGGTAATAAACCCTTGTCAGTGATCCTCAATCTAAACAATATAATATGACCAAAATCTGAGAAAATTATGTCCTAAATATATCGAAAGACATCGCAAAATGGCTGGGATATGATGCTACAGGACCCAGGTTTTAGAAATTTGAAAAAATTTTGTAAACAGAAATTTTCAAATGCTTTGAAGAAACGACCAACCGAAATTGATCGAACTTGGCTACATGTGCCCTCGGGGACTCTTGGTCCACCAGCAGTGGCACTCACCAAGTGGTACAAATAGTAATGTTGAACGTCTTCGAATTCATTAGCATCATTTTAGAGGAGATAAATTTACTGCATGACCAGACATGCACGTTTCGGGTAGTAAACCCTCGTCAGTGATCCTCAATCTAAACAATGTAAAATGACCAAAATCTGAGAAAATTATGTTAAGATAACTTACATTTACCTCAAGAAAAAGTTGAGGAAATGTTTAGTTTTTTTTTTTAATTTACTAACCAATATTAGGGAAGATCGTTTCGGCCATGGTAAATCACGTCTTCCAAATATCCTCCAAGCTGAACGAATAAATGTTGCTGTATAGGGCACCATTATTAGCAGTAAAATCATCACAAATGATTTTGCACTTTGACCATCAACCATGAATATACTGACCAACTCGATGGTTGAAGTCTTACAAATGGTTACACATACTAGAAGTGCTCCACCCATCAAGAATGTCGCGAGCCATTTGCAAGTGACAAGTATTTTTGATGGCGAAAAATTTATTTTCGCTTTTCGTTTGTCGTATTTTTCAAGTTTTGACTGCTTTTTCGCCGAGAGGTAATTGAGCGTTTCCTTTTTTCTCGTGGTAACGTGAGATTCTGGTGAAGACCGAGAACTTCCAGGGTTGCTACCTCCAGGAGATCTCACTTCCGTCTCCATGGTTGGATAATTTTGCGTTGGAAGCGACATTATTTCTGAAAGTAAATAGAATTCTAGTTTACAAATAAGTACAAATCAGTGAATGAAAGACAAACACAAAAGCCGAAACCACAAACGAAAGGCTTACGAATCGTTGAAAAAATATATACATAACTTCCTCACACCAAAAGACAAGGACAAACAGATGGCGACATGATACAAGCTCCACATAAACACGAAGGACAGCTAACCCAATGAACCATCTCCAATGCAAGCTTGGAAGGCATTGCAGAATGCATTGTGTTAAAACGCACCGTACTGATTGTTTCCATATATTACTTGAATTATGTAATAAACAATAAAGAAGTTCAGTTATTCAGTCTCAAAGTCGAGAAGGAACGGCAAAATAATTAGAATTTCCATAGGAACGGTTGCGAACCTCGGATTGAATAACATTCCGAAGTGAGACCAGGTGCCCAGGGAGAGTCAGCGTCACATGAATGCATGCAACACCCGTCGCAACAGCTCTATGGAAACTGTCAAATTCGGTGACTGTCAAGATGCACATACTGATGTACACATCAGGTAAGTATTTCTTGTTTGGTAATGATGACAGTCATTCAACTACAATCCAGAATGTCACTTATCATTCTGGAAAGGGGGATCTGATATCTTTTTTTTTTATTATATCACCGTAGCGACTGAAAAAAACTTCCTATAAGATGGTTTTAGAAAGTTTAAAATATATACACTTAACATGTGTGCGGCGCCGCACAAATTAATTTCCACATCACCGCCTACAATAAAAAACAACTTCTAAGGAGATTTCACGTCTTCAGATCCATAGCATCATTTAAGAACGATGGAGATTTAAATAATAAATCAACTTAAACATTCTGCAAAGAAGCAAAAGTGAATTTTCAATGCAGATGAGATCAGGTATCATGGGAAAGTTAGCATCTCCCGTGTGCTGGGAACATCCGTCATTTAAGCCGTGCAGCATCGTCCAAATATTTTTAGTGACAAAGTCAATCACTCACAAACATACCCTTAGTTCAATAGTTTTTTTATTAGTCTCCTTGCCCTCAGAACGATGTCAAAAAAAAATTAATAAAACGATGAAAGGTATTCAAGTTGTCATTTGATTCTCAAAATATCAATAAATTTGTTCTGCATCATGTTTCTGGCAATTTTAAATTCCACACTGAATTTATTTTATAAATACAATAGCACTGGAAATTTGATATCCATTCCTTCACTTTTCAAAGAACTTTATCTTACTCAATATTTCAAACAAAATAAAAAAAACGAAGAAAAAAGTTTCCCCAATCTGTTACCAGAGAACAGCCTTCCGGACAAAAAGTCCATTAATGTGCACGATATCTATAATGAAACATATCTTTGACAAATCTAATAGATTTTGGTACTTAAAAATTATAGACTTCATTTGGGCAAACTGAAGATGCGTGGTAAAATAAGAATTCATGTTGATAGATATATAAGAAAAAAAACATTTTGAATTATTATTTGGATTTTAAAAAAGATCAAAGAATGCAAAAGGTATTTTATATGGAACTGTAAGCTTGAAGAAAACTATATGAGATGTTCAAGCTAAATATCATACATGTTCAGAGTATGTCGAGGATGATGAAAGCTCTAAACAAAGAAACAAACGTTACAAACACAGAAACACCGTTTTTGGACTTATATTCCAAAATTATTAATGGAGAGATTCATACAAGTGTATATGACAAAAGAGATGATTTTGGATTCAATAAAGTAGAATTTCGTTGGCTTGGCGGTGATGTTTCTAGATTACCGTCATGTGGTATCTGCACTTCATAGCTCATCCGGTATGCTAGATCATGTACTGTTGTTTTGGATTTTCATGGTAGAAATTTACAAATTACGATGAAACTTTCAGGTCAAGCTTTTCGCTTTCACAAACTTGTAAAGACTTTCTGGAAATTTTACAAAAAAAATTCAACTTCTTTTGAAATTCGGACCCATATAAGCAACAGAGTACAAAGTAATTCACAACCTAAGAAGGATCAAAGGTAGACAGCATAACCATCGAAAATGCGTCATAATCATCAAACGTCTTGTATACCGTAACCAGACGGCCACTAGGCTTGATACTTGACCAATCTACAGTCTTGTACCAGCGTATTCTTAAAATTGCACTCTGACTGACTGTGACGATGGGACTCCATGACGTGTCCGTTCAAACCTCTTTAGAAAAGACAGGGCCCTGACAACCTGTCCTCTCTGAATGTCAGTCGGACTCCTTGGGTCACGATAACATACATGAGCTCGTTACAGCCGGCAGAGCAAGGACTGTATTACGTAAGCCCCCGTTTTATATCCATTTATTCATCTTTGTTGCTTGTTCCCCTGCGTTTTGTGGTATTGTTTGTGTGTTGTCATCTTACAGTGAGAAGGTTGTTTTACACCACAATCGTACGTTCTCCGAGACCTCTGGGTAATCGGAAAAGTGGGAGGGTTGTGCACACGTAATCATGCATAACCACATCGTCAGCTACTAACTTGACAGATGGCCGTCCCAAGTCGGCAACAATTGCCCATTGGTATCGTTGGTTTATGTGTATTCATTTATGCTTGATGTTTGTGTATGATTTAGCGTTCATTGTACCATTTCCGTTTCATTCTGTGCGTGTCTGCTGTGTGTTTTTTGCAGTGGGTGTTTTGGGTTTTTGCTGTTTGTGCTGCAAACGAGTGTTGTTGGAGATCCCTACACTTCTCTTTACAGACAATTTTTATCAACAGGTGATGTAAACTATGTTATTATCTACTGTATTTATCAATTATTATCACAATTTCATATTTAGTTCATGAGTGCACATCTACGCTATGTTTGCATGTCCCTTTTAATATCACCTTTATGAATAGATATTGTAAATATACATGATGTCATAGGTTTTGAGAAAAGTAAAGCCAGATATATTTCAAGGTAAAAGTAAGATGATTGCAAGTACGTGTATAGTATTGAAACTATGATGATATTCATGACCCTATGCCCTCTAAGATACTGCCAAATTTATGATTTTCAAAAAATGGACATCTTCAAAATGTCTCGGAATTTCGGAAAGGAAGTTCAAACTTTAAGTCCTACTTAACAAGTCAGTATTTTTTATATCAATTCCCGTTCTTTATTCTTTTTTCTCTCCGTCCTGCAGCTTATAGGATCCAAGACTCATCTCACCACACGTTTGAAGACTACATGTGATTTTGGATAACTTTTGATTGCAGTATTACCCATCTTAACTTTCGGACATCAGTAACATACATTATATGTATCATAAAGATCAGACTTTTTTATATACCGACAATGAAAGACAGACTTATGAAAATCAAAATTAAGAATTTATGATAATTTTTCTCTCGTCACACTTGTGTGATCAGCTATGGGTGACGATTGGGTCACGGAGAATTAATCTGATTGAGCTGTACAAAGTGTCATCACATTTCACGTGTTCTTGAGAAGATCATTCATGTTTATGTATATTGATGTTTACACGTCTTCACCTTCAACTCGAGATAAATTGATGCTCTAGAGATAAAATAAGTAAATCATACATCTTCGATAATAATCAAATAGCAAAATGAGAATTGCCTTTCATCATATACACTAATCACATGTAAATGAATACTTAGCCTAGCTTAAACATACATTTCACGTGACCTTGATAATATTTTGGTTATATTTCGAATCTATGAATGAAAAGTCATTACTGAATGTGTAGACCCATTTTAATGAGCTTTGGGAATAAAGAATGTATAACACACTCGCGCGCAACACACACAATGAAACTTGACTTGTTATTGAAGTTAAAAGAGAAGACCAAACAAAAAATAAAAAAAGAAAGAAAGAAAAGAATAAGATTCTACAATGACAGAGAATTTTTTAAACTTCCAACCCTCACAAAATATAGGAGAGAAAGTTGTAGTTTTTCTCTACATCTTATAAGTAATAAAAGAAAGGAGTGGATTTACGCATTTTTGGCTTAAAATATAGCATTTTTGTATTTAAATTTACAATATCTTTAAAAGTTTGGTATACTTATATAATATTGTACCCTTAAAACATGTAAATGAAGAAAAAGGTTCCATGCAGGGGGTTTCCTTTAATTAAAGGGCATATGAATATAGTCTCTGGCACATTTTGACATCAAATATTAGCCCGCAAATTGTGACATTTTTTACCATTTCACTGCTATTTCTCAAAATGTTACAATTGTCTTGTCTTCTACTTCTAATAATAAGTACCTGCAGTTCTTAAACAAGTCTTTTCCATTAGAAAATTTGACTTCAGATACCTTATATTTATTTTTATTCAGTTTTCCTTGGATACACTCAAAATTTGGGCAAAATATGATTTTCCACTAAGAGTGCCCGACTTTATTCAAGTATTAAACCCTAAAGATGCCCTACACGATGCATATATTTTATACACATTAGAATATCTGAAGATAGATTTTTAGTTTAGAGAAAAAATAAAGTTAGTTTGACCATCCAAACAGTGTAAAAAATAACGATGCTCGTGTTCTGTAACGGGTATTCAACGCACAGCATGTACATTTATTACTAGTATGTCATATTGTTCTAGCAGATTTACATGTGTAACTTCGACAGTCTCAAACAGGAATTACGCAAAGATTCAACACAGGGGAATCCTACCTATGCTCCCACTAATTTTTCTATATAAGAAGTAATTGAAAAACATATATCAGTTCTATCAAGTTTTGGCCTTGACACTTATAATGTTAAACGTCTTCAAATTCTATAGCATCATTTAAGAACAGATTAATCTGCAGCATGGACCAGACATGCACGTTTCGGGAACTTAAACCACAGGGTTGAGGTATCATTGCTTGTAGGGCACATGTAGCCAAGTTCGATCAATTTCGATTGATTGTTTCTTCAACGCATTCTAAAATTTCTGTTATCAAAATTTCTTGAAATTTCAAAAACGTGGGTCCTGAAGCATCATATCCCATCCATTCTGCTACGTATTTAGGTACGCTTTTTCGACATAGTAACTTTCACACTTTTTCGGCATATTACATTGTTTAGATTTGAGGATCACTGACGAGGGTATAGTACCCGAAACGTGCATGTCTGGTCCATGCTGCCAATTTATATATCTGTTCTTAAATGATGCTATTCAATTTGAAGACGTTTAACTTTATACCACTTGGTGAGTGTCACTGCTGGTGGACCAGGAGTCCCCGAGGGCACATGTAGCCAAGTTCGATCAATTTTGATTGATCGTTTCTTCAACGCATTCTAAAATTTCTGTTATCAAAATTTCTTGAAATTTCAAAAACGTGGGTCCTGAAGCATCATATCGCATCCATTCTGCTACGTCTTTAGGTACGCTTTTTCGACATAGTAACTTTCACACTTTTCCGGCATATTACATTGTTTAGATTTAGGATCACTGACGAGGGTTAAGTACCCGAAACGTGCATGTCTGGTCCATGCTGCCAATTTATATATCTGTTCTTAAATGATGCTATTCAATTTGAAGACGTTTAACATTGATCGCAAACCCTTTCCTCAATAAAACCCTTTCTTCTACATGTCTATATAAACCCCAAGGGCGGTCACTCTCTTTGTACTCGATCGTTGCTTCCTCTTTTTTCCTTCCTACAGGCTAAACCCACGGTCCATTTGATACGATTTTTGGTTTTGTTATCTCAAGATGAATGTATAAAACATTGAAAAGTCATCCTAAAAGATGCACCGGTCGAATACAGATCGATAGAAGTGGAAGCCACGATCGAGTTCAAAAAAAGTTATAGAGCTATTATATAGGAAGTGTCCTCCCTTGTGACATATAGAAGAAAGGGTTTGTATAAAGGAAAGGGTTTGTGACCAAGCGATGATACCTCACCCCTGTGACTTAAACCCTCGTCAGTGATCCTCAATCTAAACAATGTAATATGATCAAAGAATGTGAAAATTATTATTTGTCAAAAAAAAAAGTACCGAAAGACGTAGCAGGATGGGTGGGATATGATGCTACATGACCCACGTTTGAGAAATTTCAAGAAATCTGGTTACAGAAATTTTCGAAGTCGTTGAAGAGACATGCGATCAAACGAAAACTTCGGGGACTCCTAGTCCACCAGCATTGACACTCACTAAGTAGTACAAATGTTAAACGTCTTCAAATTCAATAGCATCATTTAAGAACAGATAAATTAAATTAGACATAGAATAACCTTACTTGTACTGTATTCCAAATGTGCACAAATCATCATACAAACAACGCTCTATATAGCTGGATTGTCAAAAATTTCCACTTTAAACCTGTATCAGTCATTTAAATTAAAATGCTTTCAAAAATAAAAAGTCAGGAGCGGTATTGATAACCGAATTTGGATATCAAACAATTCTTTAATTGATAAAAAAAACTTTTAGAACACCTAATATCGGCAAATTTTTGTAATGTAACATCACATCATTCGATTTTTCGACCTTTTATACAATGATCCAACATTCTAAATTGAAAGAATGAATATTTCAAATCAATAAAAAATACCTTCACCAGCAAAAATTGGCTATCGCATTTGGTCACTATAAAACTTATTTTGTAAGAAAATATTCTGATTCCAATAATTGATATACAGAAGAAGAAATCATAAAAATGTTAAACTTTCTGATCGATAACATATTTGTGGTGTTTTGAGGATTGTTCTTTCAGCAAATGGGAAACTCCAACTCACCACCTTGCTGATCTTTTTCATATGAAGTCGAAGTTTGTTCAGTCTTTGCTCTCTTACGTAAAAAAAAACTTTGCACTCCAATTCAATTCTACAAGTACAAATATAACGATGACGTTGAATATTTTGTTGTGTTGACGTGCATCCAGTTAAAATTTTGCCAAATGCCGTTGCTTAATCCATCTATGTGAACTAGAGGTGAAAAAAACCACTTAAAGCATTAACATTTATTCTTTGTCGTTGTGGTGGTCTTCAGTCTTTACCGTATTTATTTTCTGTAATAGCAGATGCCACAAGTAATTATTATGTTCGGCAAGCGCGGATCTAGAGGGGGTCGGGTGGGGGGGGGGGGGTTCCGGACCCCCCCTAGAATTTTCGAAACATTCCTAAATTTTGTTATTGATATACATATTTCATAAGATTAAGTCCCAATTCCCCTTTTGTTGTCGTAATATTTGAAAAATATATCATGAATTTGAAATAGAAATCTTTCATTTTGATAATATTTTGCCGTCAGTATTTTAAAACTTTTCTCTGGCTCGCTTCCGCTCGCCAGAATTTAATACACACATGTACGGTTTTTTTTTCAAATGATGCTACGCTTTCCTATACGGTATACAACACATATACATTACACCTAGGTCAATAAACAAGGGCACTAAGGAAACGAAAAGAAACTGAAAAAGACACGAATAGTGGATTTTATTCTAAAAAGATTTCGCTGGCTCGCTATCGCTGCCATTTGTTGTATTTGCATATAAGAACTGAAAATCATTTTTAAAATAATTACTATGATGTGAAAATTCAAAATGTTAAGCTGTTTGCTCGCCATTGCTCTCCAGTCACCTGTATTTTTTTAATAATTAGAGACAGAACTGACAATCATCAATCAATAATTAAATTTTCTTGCGTTTGCGGTTTTTTTTTTTTTTGCTCTTCAAAAAATTTGGACTTTAGGACCCCCCCCCCCCTGAAAAAAATTCCTGGATCCGCCCATGTTTGGCAGGCTTTGGGTTAAATAAAATTGCATTTTTGAACTATATTGTACATCTAATTTCTTCAAGATACACGTTGCGCCTCTTACAATGATTTTTGGTAATTTTTCTTAATCTAAATTCGGATATCGGGTCAATGTATAATTCCCACCCCCTTCTTTTAAAGTAATACAACGAGAGAAATGAAAATATGCTTTGGGCTTCCTTTTTGGTCCTTCTTGCTTAGATTCTATAATTTAAATCATAAAGGTAATATGATTCATCTGGTATTTGTAATGTTTTAGTTTTACCAATTAGCACGGTGAGAATTAACAACGCCACCTTCGAAACATTCCGTATTTGCACTGACGCTTGAGATTGTTGATACGATATTAAACCCTGTCCTTCGTGTTAGCCGTGCTATTCACTTCGTATGTTTGTCCGACTTCTCTTTTCTCGAGAAAAAAAAAATCCGTTTTTTATTTTTTTAAGAATTCTTAAGATTTTTGAATGTGATTTTCGGGTTTTACGTTTGACTAATTTAATTCAAGCTCTCTTTTCTTTAAAAATATTACCGTAGAGTGAGCAACAATATTTCGCCAGTGACCATATCTCGTTGGTTATTGGAAATGTTGGTCTTGTTTATTCATTCATTGTTACATCTCCTGCATTAAAATAGCGAATGAAAGTACCACGTAATTGGGGAAAGTACTGAAAGCAATATTATTGTAAAAATAAAAATCCGTAATGTTTACAGAAACAAAAAATTATAAAATGATATTTTGTATAATTTTTTCAAAGTGATGGAAACAAAAGATCTCCCGAAATAAAATTCGATTAATGTGCGAAAATGATACTTTCGCGGAAAACGCCGAAATATGGTCATCCTCGAGAACGCGGGATCGATTTTTGTTTACGTTTTATGATAAAACTATGAACAGAGTAAAATGTATTCTTCGAACGAAAATGGAGTTATTAGTTAAATATGGGCAAACATTTTATTGAATTGGCCTCGCAGTATCGAAATTGAAAAAAAGTACGAAAATGAGGCTAAATATAGTAGCTGGCTCTGATGTTGATCTCACATTTTGGGTTACATAAGGTAAATGCCGAAGACAAGCAATGTCAATAGTTGTGACTTTCTATTCAGTTTTTTTTTATTTTGTTAATCTGGTTAATTTTGTATGTTTGTGTTTCATCTTAATCATGTATATATTCTAATTTTCACACAAAAAATTGACATTAAAAAAGGAGTAAAACAACTTATGATATTTATATTGAGGCTTACAAAAATAGTTGATTATGTGTTGTATATTTACATTCTCTGTTTAAGCTATTTAAATTCGCTGCCTTTGTGGTTCAAAGCGCTGTGACTTACAGGAATATAATAGTTTAAATATATCTTATTAGGGGTTACGTATTTATAAGTTCGTGCTCTAAATTCTTGTAGCTCTTATGAAAGTACTCAGGATTAAATTCTTCTTTATTTAACTTATTTTTTTTTAAATTTTGTTTGCTACAAATATCGTCCATATTCAGTTTCAGTTTCAACAAATAGGAATTATGTTTGATTTCCATTAAAGACAATGTGAATCACATTACTTTTATACCGGGAATGTATTAAAACTATTGAACTTACAAGTTATGGAGTGTCAGCTGGTCAGAATTCCAGGAAATCCACGAGGAATCCTCTTAGCTCTCTCTTTCCCTCCCGTACCCATCCTCAGCCCAATATACACAAAGCTGATGTCTATTTTCCCTTTATCGCTATATTATCTTACAAATGCACCCCATCATGTGAGACAGTATGTGACGTACTTTTAAATATGCACTATCAAGGCTACAGCTTTAGGTGTATTGATTTTAATTTCATATTTAAATTCTCTGGAGAGGGAAATATGAGGAAGTAAAAAGGAAAAATTCTAAATATATCATTCTTACGTCTATGATTTACAGATTTTAAGTCACGAAATACTGAGTCTCTTCGATTAAGTGGTTCATAAGACTGCTGACAACACGTGTACCTAATCACATTTTCGCCTACTTGATCATGTTCCATATTACACTTAAAACTACTTTAATTGACATGCACAATATTTATTTTCATATATACTAGTTAATACACTTATAATTATCTGCACTATGATCAAGTTTCCCCAGAGAAGACTGGACCCTGATCACCCGTCCCATTCGAAAGCTGATCAGACTTCTCGGATGGATAGAACCTGAGCTCACTTCAACCAACAGAGTGCAGAATGTTTGTAGTGTCTAAAATTCTTTTACATTTAAATCTACATTTACATTACGTTTTTGCATTTATCTTAAGTGATACCTCATAATCGGAGACCCAGACTCACAGATATTATCGTGAAGTCCGCCCCTCCCTCCTCACAACACAAAACTCCCCTGGGTTTGTTTCATCGTAGTTTGAGGAGATTTTTTATTCTTTCATTACGTTCAACAACGGTTGATCATCGAATTGTTGTGAATATGTGTGATACACTGGACACATCATGCAAAGTGCAAAATATGGGTATAAACATTCATCAGTAGCATTGAAAATTATTCCAGGAAAAGATGTGAAAGTCGTTACCATTTCCCCTCTATTAACAGTGATATTATGTTTGATTTTTTATACTAGCACTTAGATGGAAAGTGTCTTCAGCATGTGAAGTCTTTTAAATGATAAATTTACACGTGGCATTTACTGATCTGAAAAATTATTTCAAAGGGCTGAGGTCTGGTCTGTGATTAGGTGAAAAATAAATGTGATATTGTATAACTGTAAAATTCTGCAAATTCCAAAGCAGAAGGGGTTGATTTCAGTGTATGACTATTTCTTTGCTTGTATATCAACTATAATTTGCATTTTGTTTAACTTTATGAAACCGTGACTGTTATACGTATCTTTGTGCGATATTCTTACTCTGCTCTGCTTTTCACATTACATAATTTTTTTACCATCCATGCACAAGAGAAAAAAAAACAAGCTTGATAAAAATCATTATTATCAATCAAAACAACGGAAACCTTATTTATTCAATCAAAAGTATCTCTCTTAACAACGTGGCGACATGGTTCCTTATCTATCCCAATGGTAGTGTAACATCAGTGTTCTATTTTCTGTTCTTATTATCAAAATCGGCCATGAATGGGTTAGCATGCTTCTTACTGGTAAGTAGTGAATACTTTATTTTCAATTTGCGGATGAATAATATGAAAAATCATAGATAATCAGGCTTTCTGTTAAGAAATCAATTTACGTAAACGAAACCTTGTTAAACATGACAAGTATGGACAATGACCATATCCAAATACACAGTACAAAATCGATAAATCGGGAATTTTCAAATCAGAAATCGAAGGCATACAAAATCAGGATAAAACAGGAACCAGAGCAAACAAACAAAAACCTCCAAAATGAGCGGCTCCTAATTTTGTGTAGGGTTTATGCAGAAACGTATTTAAGTGAAAATATGGCCAAAAATCTTTGGAGGGTAATCGCAAGGAGCTTAATTCTGAACATGACCGAAAAAAAAAAATGCCGAAACCCAGCTAAGGAAAGAGCTTTGTAATGAGGGAGATACCCTTTTAGTTTTAGAAATTTAGGTCTAATTTGATGACAGGAAATTTAGAATATATTTCAATGCAGTGCGTAAACACTAAAACTAGGTGAGTGATATCCTCGGGGATTTACAGTCCACAAGCAGCGATACCACCCTAGTGGTTGAAATCGTCAATATTGAAATATATGTTCTATAGTACCAATTTTGTTGTACTACACACATGTTTCGGATATTTTAATCCTCGTCAGTAGTACTTCATGCCAAACACTTTGAATAAAGCCAAGTGAATTTTCCTGGCGCCATCTATTGTTCAAATGGTCTAAGACAGAATATCATCCACCATTCTGGACAATGGGACATCATAGTGTATGACGAGTTCCTGTATCGACCGTAGAACTTCCTCAGAGACAATGTTAGTCGATCACAAGCGTATCCCTTACAGAGAAGCTAAACTGAAAGACGCCTACCTCTCAGAACAAAATCTGTACATTTGCTGCATGCTCTGGCATCAATTGGGATGTGAACACGTCACAAGCAGGCAATGAAGGGATGTTGCTATTCAGGAAAGGAAAGTTTGTGATGCTGATACTGAAGTCGTCACGTTTGTCATAGAGTGAGGTGTTCATGTGACCATCAGTGTCATAGGACATCATTATGTCCAAACAGGATGCTGAATTATCTGTCTCTGTAGTTCCTTTGACTTCAAGCTACGACGGATAGATTCTGCTAAGGTATTCCGCGAATTTTGGATTATTGATAGACAGTTCATCGTCTACATATTTGTAAGTGAAGTTAAAGTCAGAAGCTAAGTATCCTTCCCTTCAGAGACCAAAGGTTGAATGAATTCAGCTTCGTACGAGTGAAGAAAAATGTCGGCAATGAGTGGGTCACAATTGGTTCCCATAGGAATTCCGACAATTTGTTGAACTGTTTGTCAACATTTTGTTGAACTGTTTATTAACTGTTTATCAACAATTTGTTGAACTGTTTATTAACATGTAAAAGTTATGGACAACACATCGTCTATATATCTGTAAGTGAAGTTAAAGTCAGGAGCTAAATATCTTTTCCCTTCAGAGATCAAAGATTGAATGAATTCAGCCTCGTACGAGTAAAGAAAATGTCGGCAAGGAGTGGGGCACAATTGGTCCAAATTGGAATTCCGACAATTTGTTGAATTGTTTTTTAACATTTTGTTGAACTGTTCATTAACAATTTGTTGAACTGTTTATTAACAATTTGTTGAACTGTTTATTAACTGTTCATTAACATGTTAAACTGTTTATTATCAGAGAGTCAATAGGAACTGTCGTCTCTGGATTTCTTCGGGCCCTTTATCCTTTCCGTTGACTTTTCGAGTACACCTAATTATTCCCTGATTGAAAGAATATGGATTTATCCTGCAGGCGTATCAAATACACAGGCGTACCAAACACAACACCATGGTCGTTTTGTATGCAATTGTCTGATGTTTCTTCATCTTGAGAGATTGATAAGTGGACTTATCCCTCCATCAGCTGATGATATTTTGGATGGCCATCAAAAGTCAGCTCTAGATACATATTTGGTCTCCTTACTTTTATAGAGAGGAACTAGGATTACATTCAGCACCTGGAAATCCAACATACACTCTTACAATGTTTAACGTCTTGAAAGCATCATTTTAGAGCAGATAAATTTACAGCATGGACCAGACATGCACGATTAGGGTATTCAACCCTCGTCAGTGATTCTCAATCTAAACAATGTATTATGGCCAAAATCTGTGAATACTATGTCCTAAATATACCGAAAGACGTAGGAAGATGACTGGGATATATTGCTACAGGACCCAGGTTTTAGAAATTTTAGAAAAAAATGTAAACAGAAATTTTCAAATGCGTTTGAAGAAACGATCTACCGAAATTGATCGAACTTGGGTACATGTGCCCTCGGGTACTCCTCGTCCACCAGCAGTGACACTCACCAAGTGGTACAAATGTTTAACGTCTTCAAATTCATTAGCATCATTTTAGAGCAGATAAATTTAAAGCATGGACCAGACATGCACGTTTCCGGTATTTAACCCTCGTCAGTGACTTATCTGTATCTGAAATACTTGACAACCATAAATCTGTTCTTGGGTCCTTTGGTATTCATACTCATGACTCTGATCTTGAACTACCTTATGTCTACTGGATTCCAAAAATGCACAGAAATCATTACAAACACCGAATCATTGCCGGATCGTCTAGGTGCTCCACAAAACCTCTTCCATTTTGCTTACAAAAATATTAACTCGCATCAAGCAAGGTCTTCAAACATACTGCAAGAAACATATTCTAGAAATGGAATCAATCAGATGTGGATCCTAAAGAATTCTAAGGAACTTTTGGAAAATTGAAAAGCCATCAATTCCAACCATATTACCATAAAATCTTTCGACTTCTCCACGCTCTACACTACCATTCCACTCCAAAAGCTCAGAAACAGACCGGCCAATAATATTATTCGCAATACCTTCTTTCAAAAAATGGGAACAGGAGATACAAATACCAATTCATAGGGCGGGAGGATACTTATTTCGTGAAGGAACACTCTGATTCAGACAAAAAAAAATTACCGAAGACGAAATCATTCGTATGCTTGAGTTTTTGATTGACAACATTTTTGTGGTGTTTGGAGGAACTGTATTCCAGCAAATAGTTGCCATCCCAATGGGTACCAAGTGTTCCCCACTGCTTGCGGACTTATTCTTTTATTCAAACGAAGCTGACTTCGTCCAGATTTTGTTCACTTAAGTTCAATTTTACCTTCAGATACATAGATGGCGTGTTGTCCATCAATAATCCGAACTTTAAGGATCATCTACAGGAAATCTATCCCCATGAACTAAGAGATTAAGGAAACAAACGAGATCGACAGATCCGCTTCGTACTTGGATATACTTCTAACTTTCGATGCAAACGGTCATTTGAACACCTCACTGTATGGCAAGCGAGATGATTTCAGCTTTCACATAATGTTAAACGTCTTCAAATTCAATAACTAACTTTCCTTTCATGAGTAGCAACATTCCGTCTTCTCCTGCTTATGGCGTTTTTGTTTCCCAGCTCATACGCTACGTTAGGGCATTTTCTAAATATGAAGATTTCATCGTTAGAACAAGACGACTTGCAAGTAAGCTAATCATTCAGGGTTATATTGCACAACGGCTGAAATCATCGAGACAATCACCGAATATGACAAGTTTCCTTGGAGCTGTTGCGACGGGTGTTGCATGCAATCAGGAGACGCTGACTGGTATTTTTGGTTCCTGTAAAATAACTCTTTTAGCTTTATTGGGAACGAGGCTAAATGCCTTGATCTTGCTTCAGGTTGAGCCCTCTCACTGCTTCACGTTACACTAAAATGACTACGTAGAGTCTTGCTGGTCCACGACAAGCCCTCTAGTCTGATTCAGTTATTTATGACTTTGGGTGAATAAACCACTGTTTCTTATCAAAGAGGCTGTGGAGTTGTGGAGTCATTATGGACCGATGGACGAACATCAATATTGGGTTCAATGCAGTAACAACTGGGAGAAGCTTTCTCATAAAAGATGAAGTGTGATGAATTGTGAGCATAGTTTCAAGCGCCACTTGAAATGTTCTTCTCCCCAAAAGACATGCTTTATCGGGAGTGTGTTCATTGGCTTCAGACACTTAGTTAGAATACTTTCGCGGCCCGATATGGCATATTTCATGATATGCTGAATAGAAAAATTATCCATGTAATGTCCACTGGATATATATCATAGGAATATGTCATGAATGATAAATTCATACGCATCATTGAATGAAAGTCACTCACATTACTCAAAATCAGAATCCAAAAGCTACAATCAACAGTAATAAAAATACAGGAATCAACAGGAATACAATCAAAATGAATACAAATACAGGAATCAACAGGAATACAATCAACAGGAATACAATCAACAGGAATACAATCAACAGGAATACAAATACAGGAATCAACAGGAATACAATCAAAAGGAATACAAATACAGGAATCAACAGGAATACAATCAACATGAATACAATCAACAAGAATACAAATACAGGATCAACATGAATATAATCAACAGGAATACAAATACAGGAATCAACAGGAATACAAATACAGGAATCAAAAGGAATACAATCAATAGGAATACAAATACAGGAATCAACATGAATACAATGAACAGGAATACAAATACAGGAATCAACAGGAATACAAATACAGGAATCAACATGAATACAATCAACAGGAATACAAATACAGGAATCAACAGGAATACAATCAACAGGAATACAAATACAGGAATCAACAGGAATATAATCAACAGGAATACAATCAACAGGAATACAATCAACAGGAATACAAATACAGGAATCAACAGGAATACAATCAACAGGAATACAAATACAGGAATCAAAAGGAATACAATCAATAGGAATACAAATACAGGAATCAACAGGAATACAATCAAAATGAATACAAATACAGGAATCAACATGAATACAATCAACAGGAATACAAATACAGGAATCAACAGGAATACAAATACAGGAATCAAAAGGAATACAATCAATAGGAATACAAATTCTTAAAAAATAACCATTAAACAAGACAAAGATAGGGAGATATCTCTAACATTGAAAACAGCGAGACGCACACCCATAAGGGGAAAAAAGTGGTCAATCAGACTGAGACTATAACAAACCAAAGAATCAATTAGGACAACACTGTATTAATAAACAAAATATCCAGTTCAGTGTAAAGACTCGTACTATAGCAATTGGATCGAAACCAGCATAAGAAACTTGCCAGAAAATGTTCTGACTGTTATGAATTAATCCAGAGAATGCATATCGTTAGAAATACGGCTCTTGTAAAAACGAATTTGTTTGTAGGAGACACTACTTTTAAAAATGACTAAATAAAAACGCACACTTAAAAGATTTTAACGATATCGCAAATTTTATAATAAAACAAAGGAGGGGATCTCCAACAACACCAGGTTGCAGCGACCACAGCAAGACCCCGAAACACCCAAAGCAAAAACACAGCAGACAAGCACAGGAAGAAATGCACAAGGGACAAGGAACGTCAACGCACAACACAGAAACATCAAACACAAAGGACTACACATAAACCAACGAGACCAATGGGAAACCGGTGCCGACTTAGGACGGCCATCTGCCTCGGAATCCTGGATTACATGCGCACAACCCTCCCACTTTTCCGATACTTTTCCGATAGGCATACGTGCATCTGAAAATACATTGTTTTTGTTTCAATAGTATTTTTTTTTATTTCCAGGTCATATTCATCTACTTTCCTTCGTGTAAATCTGGTAAATACTTCACTTTGTTTCATTTGATACTTTGATACTCATTTGAATTTGCAGTCGTTTAACATTGGAACTACTTGGTGAGAGTCACTGCTGGTGGACCAAGAGTCCCCGAGGGCACATGAGTTAAAGAAGATCCTGATGATAATCTCAACAGCACTCACAATAGAGCACAAAGTTAAAAATGGACGGACCCCTAGCAAGCTAGAGGTGGGACCAGGTGCCCGGGAGGAGAAAGCATCCCCTGTTTGCTAGCCGCACCCGCCGTCGATGTTTGTGAAGCATGGAAATGAAAATATATAAAATTGTAGCCAAGTTCGATCTACTTCGGTTGATCCACTGTCTCTTCAACGATTTTGAATTTTCTGTTACAAAATTTCTTGAAATTTCTAAAACGTGGGTCCTGTAGCATCATATCCCACCCATTCTGCTACGTCTTTAGAAATTTCAAGTAATTTTGATAACAGAAATTTAGAATGCGTTGAAGAAAAGATCAACCGAAATTGATCGAACTTGGCTACATGTGCCCTTGGGGACTCCTGGTCCACCAGCAGTGACACTCACCAAGTGGTATAAATGTAAACGTCTTCAAATTGAATAGCATCATTTAAGAACAGAAAAATTGGCAACGTGGACCAGATCATATCCCACCCATTCTGCTACGTCTTTTGGTATATTTTGGATATAATAATTTTCACACTTCTTTGGCCATATTACATTGTTTAGATTGAGGATCACTGACGAGGGTTTAGTACCTGAAACGTGCATGTCTGGTCCATGCTGTTAATTTATCCGGTCTTAAATGATGCTTTTGAATTTGAAGACGTTTAACATTGGAACTACTTGGTGAGTGTCACTGCTGGTGGACCAAGAGTCCCCGAGGGCACATGTAGCAAAGTTCGATCTACTTCGGTTGATCCACTGTCTCTTCAACGCTTTTGAATTTTCTGTCACAAAATTTCTTGAAATTTCTAAAACGTGGGTCCTGTAGCATGTTAACGTCTTCAAATTGAATAGCATCATTTAAGAACAGAAAAATTGGCATCATGGACCAGACATGCACGTTTCGGGTACTTAACCCTCATCAGTGATCCTAGATCTAAACAATGTAATATGCAAAAAAAGTATGAAAGTGACTATGTCGAAAACGTGTACCGAAAGACGTAGCAGGATGGATGGGATATGATGCTACAGGACCCACTTTTTAGAAATTCAAGAAATTTTGATAACAGAAATTTAGAATGCGTTGAAGAAAAGATCAACCGAAATTGATCGAACTTGGCAACATGTGCCCTCGGGGACTCCTGGTCCACCAGCAGTGACACTCACCAAGTGGTATAAATGTAAACGTCTTCAAATTGAATAGCATCATTTAAGAACAGAAAAATTGGCAACGTGGACCAGATTATATCCCACCCATTCTGCTACGTCTTTTGGTACATTTTGGATATAATAATTTTCACACTTCTTTGGCCATATTACATTGTTTAGATTGAGGATCACTGACGAGGGTTTAGTACCCGAAACGTGCATGTCTGGTCCATGCTCTTAATCTATCCGGTCTTAAATGATGCTATTGAATTTGAAGACGTTTAACATTGGAACTACTTGGTGAGTGTCACTGCTGGTGGACCAAGAGTCCCCGAGGGCACATGTAGCAAAGTTCGATCTACTTCGGTTGATCCACTGTCTCTTCAACGCTTTTGAATTTTCTGTTACAAAATTTCTTGAAATTTCTAAAACGTGGGTCCTGTAGCATCATATCCCACCCATTCTGCTACGTCTTTTGGTACATTTTTGGACAAAATAATTTTCACACTTCTTTGGCCATATTACATTGTTTAGATTGAGGATCACTGACGAGGGTTTAGTACCCGAAACGTGCATGTCTGGTCCATGCTCTTAATTTATCCGGTCTTAAATGATGCTATTGAATTTGAAGACGTTTAACATTTTTATAATGATGTATTAGTATATATTTATTCTAAATTGAATAAAGAATTTTAAGAAAGTCAGAGAGCAATGCTTACTAATAGTGAAATGATTTTATTATTGACAGCTACGCCAGTTCGGTTGACAGGAGGGAGTAATTCTTATGAAGGGACAGTTGGCGTTTACCATGGTGGCTGGGGAACTATATGTGACGACAGCTTTGATGCTCGGGAGGCTCATGTCATATGTAAAATGCTAGGATTTGAATATGTGTAGGGATTCGTTTATCATATGAGTATATATCGTATATCATCGATAAGTCAGAAGATGCAAATCTTATGTTATATACCCTTGCTGGGAATAAACGTTTACACATTTTGATATAACAAAAACTGGTATTTGCATTATTTTTCAATTCTAAGTCGGCAACCAAGAAATAGGACTTTGCTTCATTTTCTAACCTTTCCTTCATCTTCAATCCTTGTAGATTGTGAAAAAGAAAAACCGAATCTTGTCTTATATATTCAACTCAAATGATAGGTTTGCCCAAGCGTTCACAAACGCTAAGTTTGGACAAGGATCTGGTGGTATTCTGATGGATGATGTCAACTGTCTTGGCACAGAAACGGATATCGCTCTGTGTAATTTTCCATCATGGGGAAAGAATAACTGTGGACACAGTGAAGATGCCGGAGTGAGATGCCGTAAGAATCATCAACATAATGTATAGTCTGGTTCATAATATATGGTAGTTTCAAATATCTAATTTTCTAGGTGTAATAGCCATCTTGATATGCCTTTCGGTATATTTTGGACATAGTTATCACAGATTTGAGCCACATTTCGTTGTTTGGATTGAGAATCAATGAGGAGGGTTAAATACCCGAAATGTGCATGTGAGGTCCGTGTTGTAAATTTATCAGCTTTTAAATGATGCGAATGAATTTGAAGACGTTTAGCATTTGTATAACCATAATAGATTCTTCATTTCAGAGAAAGTTGAGGTTCGATTAGTTGATAGTAATTCTCCAAGAAAGGGACGTCTAGAAGCCCGTTTATACGGAGGAGTATGGCGAGGAGTTTGTGATGATAGCATTACAGACGCCGATATCAATACTATATGTGACATTGTTGGAGGAACAGCAAGGTAAATGCATTAAGGAAAATTGGGGTAACCACTTGGAACTGTTCGTAGTTAAGTTAATGGCAAACTATTAGGTTGTCTTTATTATGTGAGCACAACCCTTTAAATCTAGACGTTTTTTTATCTGGCGAGGCTTGGGCAAAAGTTAGTAATGAAGTCATTCTTCAGTCTGCCAGGTACAAAACTGAAAGCTGGTCAAATACCATGCAAAGTGCCCTTATATTCTGATGACTCAAGGATCATATTATTATAGTCCTTATCAAATTCAATTTCCTTTAATTTCCCCGTTTTATTGAGTCATTATGAAAATAATGTTATGTTCTTTATCACATTGATATCAGAATTTCATTTATTGATATTGAAAAAAGTATCTATAGAGTTCTCCTCCTACTTAACAGTGGAACAAGAGGTACTCATGGACAGTTTGGGGCAACATCAAGTAGGAAATATTCTGCCAGTTTTAGTTGCTTATCGGGAGATAAAATCTGTCCATCCACACCGTTAACGAACACTACTTGTTCTACGGACACCGCCATCATTTGCAGTAGGTCGTATTACTGAACTTTACTTCTCAAAATCATATTATAACACTTTTTCTCAAATCTGATTCTGATCTAGGGGTTTTTGTTTTACTTTCTAACAGAAATGTCTTTTTCCTTAATTTTTTTTTTCAATTTATTTTGTGATAGACCATGATACCTTGAAGAGTTATACATCCTTTTCGATGAAAACTTTCGTTTATCATCATACAATTTTCCGACGAAAACCAATTGAATATTTGGAGTTAATAAATTGACCTTGTATGAAGAGATTTATCATTTATTTTGGCTAAAGTTATGACTGGAACCTTTATCTCTGGTTGTCTGAGAATGAATTGGATACTTTTAATCCGTCCGATAAAAAGTCATGGAATAAAAATCAAATCCTCAGCCTAGAAGAGCCCCTTCTGATACATGTATATTAATTTCTAATTTTAGAGTACACAGAAATGCGGTTAGTCGGTGGTACCTTACCCTCAGAAGGTCGTGTTGAAGTGAAGCACAATGGAGTATGGGGTTCCGTATGTGCCAGAAATATCAGTTCTGGAGATGCAGATGCAATATGTCGAAACATAGGATTTTCAACAGGGTAACAATAACCGTGTCGCGTTTTCATAAACAATTCAAAAGTCAACACAGTCGTTTTTTTATATAAATACAATAAAAACACTATATTTTTCCGTACGTTTCGGCCAACGGCCTTCCTCATCGGATTTTATTATGTTTCTGTTACAATGCATATTGTGACGTCATGAAATTACGGCGCTAAAGTAGCGTCTTCAAAATTGCGTTGTTCAATAGGAGCAAGCTATACAAGTCGCTAGCATATATAGTTAGATACATATGAGTAAGATGGAGTTATTGATTTAACATTTTGAGGTTAAAACGTCTGTTGTAAGTGTCACTATATAATCATGATAACTGAAAAATTACAAATTTATCACTTAGTATTCATTTCATTTAAATCATGATAATTAAAATGACTAAAAGTTCAATTCTTCTTATAGTTATATCAAGTCAATTTGCGTGTTTAGTCCATCTGGTTGGAGAGTCTTCAACTTTTTTATCCAAAAGGATTCCTTTGTTAGTCTAGCGGTTTCACTTTCATAGTTTTTTTCGATAATTATAACTTTGTAATCGTTAATAGAATGTCTTAAGTTTTAAATAGTATTGTTGTATAAATATGTTTTCCATTGTTTCATTATTTGCCAAATAGTACATACATAAATCATAGGTAAATAAAATCTGAAAGAAATGAATAAAGGAGAAATAAAGATAAAATCAATAAAGATACATTCTATTTAATCCATTCTATTCTATTTAAAAGCTCCAAAAGTCGTTTTAAGTCCATCAAACATTTCAGGAGCAGGAAAATCCAGCCTGTTGGAACATACGGAGCGGGAACTGGTCCTGTGTGGATAAGTGACGTACAATGTCGAGGCAGTGAAAGTGACCTCATAGAATGTAGTAATATTACATGGAGCACAGGGTCAACTGGGTGTGGACACGACCAAGACCTAGCTCTATCTTGTGGTACCTTACCATAATAACATTTCTGTCTTATCCTGACTTATCTAAATAGCTCATACTTCATTTCATTTCTATTTAAAGACTATTGAGATTATTTGAGGAAATTTCAATTCAAAATATTTTTTGTAGGAGCAACTCCTGTCCGTCTTGTGGACGGAAGCGGTGACTGGGAGGGGCGACTGGAAGTTAATCATAACGGACAATGGGGATCTGTTTGTCAGAATGGCTTTGATGAGAACGCTGCCCTTCTTGTATGTAGAATGCTTGGGTATCAAAAGAGGTAAATACCTTCTACAAAAAGGGAAACTTTTTTTCAATTTCAATCAGTCTCAAAATATGCAGGCTATACTGTTTATCTCACCATTGAACAAAAGCTCAATCAAGACTCTAATCATCTTCATTGAAATTCAGCTTATATACATATCCTCACTATAAACTGATTAAAAATGATGATTCCTTTCCATCTTATTCTTTCCTTTGAATTCCTTTGTAACAATCCGACTTAAGAATTAAAGAGATCATCAAACGTTTAAACTGATAATATTAAATATATGTACAAGTCAATACATCCTTACCGTATTCACTTACATCTTACCACTCATAATGACCTTACTATTCTTTCAGTGAAGTGTCTCCAGAGATTCTTCTTCATCAGTACTTCGGAACAGGAAGACGAACTTTCCTTCTGGATGGCTTAAACTGTACCGGACAAGAGGACGATATAGGGAACTGTAGAGCAAAACCATGGGGAACGCATAATTGTAGAGACGGAATGGAAGTTGGACTTCGCTGTAGTAAGATATCTCATTACTAATACTAGTACTACGAAATTTCTCCAAAGTCCTTTCAGATGCACAGACACCTCATTACACATATTCTTAACAAGTTTTATCTTTTAATCACAGAAACAAAGGACGTTCGATTAAGAGGCGGCTCTCATCCCTTGGAGGGTAGAGTGGAAATCAGGATTGACGGGTCATGGTCAACAATATGTGATGATGGTTGGGATGATTTGGATGCAACAACAGTTTGTAAAATGCTGGTACCATACCCTATTGACAGGTCATAAAAATACAAATGTGTGTTTTGAAAACCCGTACTTCCCTATGTTTTCTACTTATAGAGAATGGATTAGATATACTGTATGTAATCTGAATGAACTGTAGACATTAATCATAATTACCTTTATCAACGGTATCTGTATGCTCAGCAGACAACATATAGAAAAAACTCATATGCACATAATGTACCATTTATAAGGTTTATCACATGCAGGTATTGTTATGTAAAAGCTTTGTTTTGAAGTTGATAAAGAGTAAACATAGAAAAGAAGTCCAGTAATGATCAAGGCTCATTAAATTCGATGTGTTGATTTTCACTATGGACCTAACATATCTGGATTAGTATATAATTCGATGATATCGGAATCACAAACGGTATATTATTTATGATATTGTTGTCTTTTGACTGAACCGAAATGTTCGGAAGCTATTGTATGTGACAGTTACATACATCGTCTCCAAATATTTACAGGTACGTTGAAGGTAAAGCGCTGCATGGAGCATTCTACGGCCAAGGAGGAGGAAAGGTTGCCTACTCCCAAGTGAAATGTAATAGCACTGTCACCAACTTGTTTCACTGTAAACATGACGACACTGGGGGCATAAATTGTGATCACTCACGAGATGCTGGAGTTTCTTGCAACGGTTAGAATTCTAGAACTTCATTTTTCACTACATTGTTTTGTTCACTTGAAAGTTTTGTCTATAGATCTCCATATAATTTTACAATTTACAATTTTTCAAGTAATATGATGACTCGATATGATCATTTTACTATTCACTCATAGCCAATAATTCCGTGACACTTACCGGAGGTTCTCATACTGTTAATACTGGTACTGTCAGCGTGTTGCAAGGTGGCGTTGTCTCAAGCTTCTGTGGAACCTCTTGGGATGACGATGACGCCAGAACCGTCTGTAGATCACTCGGATTCTGGTAAATTTTGTCTTAACATTCAGTAATCTATAACTTAAAAACATAGACATTTACAACATGTGTTTAAAAAGAAGGAAGGAGATCTCCAACAAGACCCCGTTGCAGCATCAACAGTAAAACACCAAAACACCCGATGCAAAAACACAAAAGACGAGTACAGCACGAGACGGAAAAGAGACACACGACATGCAAACATCAAACACAAAAGACTACACATAAACCGACGAGACCAATGGGTAACCGGTGCCGACTTTGGACGGCCATCTGTCACGCAAGTAGCAAATGGTGTGGTTATCCTGGATTACGTGCGCACAACCCTCTCACTTCTCCAATTACCCAGAAGTCTCGAAGAACGTACAATTGTGGTGTAAAAAAACCTCCTCACTGTAAGATGACATCACACAAACAAGACCGCAAAACGCAGAGGCCCCAGAGACACAGATGAATATGTAAATGGATATAAAAAGAGGGCATGCGTAATACAGTCCGTGCTCTGTCGGCTGTAGCGAGCTCATGTATGTAATCACCCGAGGAGTCCGACTGACATTCAGAGAGGACAGGTGGTCGGGGCCCTGTCTTCTCTAAAGAGGTTTGGACAGGGCCCGTCATGGAGTCCCGTCGTCACAGTCAGTCAGAGTGCAAGTCTCAAGGATGCGCTTGTACAAGACTGTAGATTGGTCAAGTACCAAGCCTAGTGTCCGTCTGGTGACATTAGGATCATATCCACGGTATAAAAGGCGTTTGATGATTCTGACGCATTTTCGATGGTTATGCTGCCTACCTTTGATCCTTTTTATTTTGTTTATCATATCACCATAAAAGACAGGTTGTGTAATACCCATAGTAATGTACTCTGTTGCATGTATAGATCCGAATTTTAAAAGAAGTTGACTGTAATTTTTGTAAAATTTCCAGAAAGTCTTAACTAGTTTATGAAAGCGGAAACCTTGACCTAAAAGTTTTTTGGTAATTTGTAAATTTCTACTGTGAAAATCCAAAATATCAGTACATGCTCTAGCGTACCGGATGAGCTGTGATATGTAAATGCCGTATGACGGTAATCTTGGAACATCACCGTCAAGCCAAGGGAAATTTACTATGTTGAATCCAAAATCATCCCTTTTGTCATATACACTTGTATGAATCTTTCCGTTTACAATTTTGATATTTAGGTCCAAAAAGGGTGTTTCTGTATTTGAAAGGTTTGCCTTGTTAAGGGTTAATTCTTGTGGATAAATTTCATTCTTATATAATTCAAAAGCAGGATTGTCAATGGTTAGAATATCATCCAGATACCTAGAAGTATTATTGAAACATTTCAGCTCATCAAATTTTCTTTGCTTTTGAAGATTTTGGATAAATTCTTTTTCATAAGTGTATAAAAATAAATCTGCAACAAGAGGCGCACAGTTAGTACCCATAGGAATTCCTACAACCTGCTTGTATAGATCCTCACCAAATCTAACATAAATATTGTCCAAGAGGAAGGACAAGGCATTACACAGGTCACTACATGTCCATGATTTGTATGATTTGTAGTCTGTCGAGGAAAAGAAACCCTTCGATTCAGATGTACAAATGTAAGTTTTTCGCTCTCGATCAAAACACCATTTAATGAGATTAGATAATCGATCATTAATTTTGTCATGAGGAAGTGTGGTGTACATATTAGAGAAGTCGTATTAATTAAAAAATTAATTTAATTTAGAATTATGTATTTCATTCAAGTATTTCATTATAAGAACTCTCTTCAGTAATCATAAAAAAACATGTACACCAGATTTGTTTTGAATATTGATGTTGATAGTTAATGATAAAATTCAGATAAAGGATTTTAAAAAGAATTAAATGAATATCTTTAATATTGTCAACGACAAAGCTTCCCCGTAGTTATAGAGATGACAAGAAAGGAGGGGATCTCCAACCAGACTGGGTTGTAGTACCCACAACAAAACACCAAAATATCCCACACGAAAACACAGAATAGACAAGCACAGCAAGAGACACAAAAGAGACCAGGAACACCAAATACGACATGGAAACATCAAACACAAAATACGAAACATAAACCAACGAGAACAATTGGTGCCGACTGATATGACCGACGTATGCCCCTGTTCAGTATATACCAATCAGGATGCTGCACTATACATTTTTTTCTGGATTTGTATCATTCTCTGGATTGTCGTCCAAATTAAAACTAGCCTCAGTAAACATGTAGTTTTTGTTTTTAAAAATACAAAAGGAGTACCTCGCCCGCCGTGTATGTGGACGCATGGTTTGGACAAGGAAATGGTTCGTCAAATAGCATCCTTCCAAAATGTACAGGGAGCGAGGTCAATATAGCTTTCTGTCAGCATGGAAATGAATGGGGGCATGAAACTTGCTCTCATTCCAAGGATGCTGGTATAGGATGTACACCTACTCCTCTAGGTAAGATTGTTGTAAATGATGAGTTAACTATGCATGCAAAGGTCTAGAAGTGAGGTAGGGACGCATTGAATACTAGTACATGTATATTCTTACACCATTAAAATTGTTGACCATCGCTTGACATCTGAGATTGATCATATCTAATTTGCACATTTACAACAAATACCATAAGCCATGAATTGTTTAAGGAGGGATTTTATTTGTTATATTTTTCCTATGATAGGTAGAGATTTAGTTCGGATTACAGACGGAGATGCTCCTGGAAGGGGACGTGTTGAAGTTAGATATAATAACCGATGGGGATCTTTCTGTTATGACCAATGGAACAATTCTAACGCAGATGTAGTCTGTAAAATGATGCAGTATAGGTAGGTTCCCTTCATTATGGAGTGTTCCTGGAGATCCTCTCCTTTCTTTGGCCTTGTTTTTAAATGAGACAGTTCAGAAGTTGTAAAACATCTATTTGATTTCATATGTCAAGACTCTTGAATTACATCTTTGACACCATGTCAAAAGTGTTTATTTAATATAAATGTGGTTAGAATAAATCGTTCATTTTGGCTTAATCATTTTCATTGAAACAGGAAGTCGAATGTTACAAGCTTTTCTATGACACCCGAACCGAGCCCGATCATCATTGGACAGTTAACGTGTTTTGGAAACGAATCCGACATCGGCATGTGCAAAGCTTACATGAGCAAGGAGAACTGCACAACAAACGCTGCGGCGATAGACTGTACAGGTCCGTCAACTCGTCCATTCTCATTCACTTCTTCTCAGAAGAATTACATCTTTAAAATATGTCTTCAAACTTCAGACTAAAGAGCCTTATTAATTAATCATGTAAAACATAATTACACAGTATCTCCCTTGTTTAGCTCTGTACTAACCTGTATATTTGACAAACTATTCTGACCATTTTTAACAATGCTCTCCAGATATTCCTTACTACATGTATATCATGACCCCAAACATCACTGAGACATTGTTTGTTGAATGTTTATAGAGTGCACTAAATGAAATATTTCGAAGAATATATGTTTCAAAATTAAACAATGTTAAAATTTTTTTTACATTTTTTCATATACATACGGTTATCACATATTTTACAGACGGAGTGCGCGCACGTCTTTTAGACTCTGTGTCACCGATGAGGGGGAGGATTCAGATCTACAGACACGGGGCGTGGGGCGAGGTATGCGCCACAGGGTTAACATCCAGATCTGCTCGAGTTCTCTGCAGCATGCTTGGTTACAAGTAAGATGATTTTATGCAATCTTATGATATTATTACAGATGTCGTAAGTCATTCGTAAGTCGTAAGTATAATTAAATTACAAAGAACATAATGCAACCAAGGTCTGGCCAATGCAATTGTGATTTCAGTGCTTATCAGTTCTTCTGTGAATAAAGCGTGTTTGCTTAAACCTCACAGATGTACTGAATGCCTCTTTCAGAAATAATTTGTTTCACCTACATGAAATTATCCCCATGAACTATAGATCAAAGTTACAAACTCGAGCAAACGACCCTCTTCGTACTTGAATATGCTTCTATCTTTCGACGCAAACACTTGAACACCTCACTGTATGAAAAGCGTAATGATTTCACCTTCCACATAACTAAATTCCCCTTCATGAGTAGCAAGTACATTCCGTCTTCTCCTACTTATGGCGGTTTTGTTTCTCAGCTAATTCGGTACGCCAGGGCATGTTCCAAACATGACGATTTCATTGTTAGAGCCAGACAGCTTGCAAGAAAGCTTCTCGTTTAGGGTTATATTATGCAACGGCTAAAATCATCATTGAGGAAGTTCTTTGGTCACTAAAGAAATATTACAATTCTCCTTTCCAGAATGATCAGTGACATTCTGGATTGCGATTGAATGGATGTCAAAATTACCAAACAAGACATCTTTACGTGATATGTACATCAATATAAACTTCGAGACAATTGCCGAATTTGACAAGTTTTCTTGGTACTGTTGCGACGGGTGTTGCATGCAAACATGAGACGCCGATTCTCCCCGGGAACCTGGCCTCCATTCGGAATATTGTTCATTCCGGTGTTCGCAACCGTTTCCACTGGATATTCCAATGATTTTGCCTTACCTTCTCGACTTTGAGACTGAATAACTGATTGGTACCTCTTTGATATTTCTTTGATGATAGTATCCTATGACAGGCCACGTCACAAAACCGTCAGTGTCTCAATTATTCTGCAAGTTAGTAGGACCTCCGGTGGCAGGTGTACGTGAGGTTGGCAAGTCATCTGTAGCCGTATGTAGATTATTTACGTGTGCCAATAAGGCTTTTAATTTTCGTTTAGGTATAGCTATATTTGCTATTTTGTTCTGTTGTAAACAATGGATAAAGCCATAAATCATTCATTAATAAAATTGCAGATCCGAGAATCAAAAACCAAAATACAAACAAAACAAATCCATGGTCTACCTCAATAGTAGCGCAGCAGAGAAGGGGTCTTTTGTTTTTACGACAAAACAGTTTAGGCCAAAAGAGAAAACAGGAAGAGCCCATTGCAAGAATAACATTTGCTTTGATTTACAGATCTACAAAGCTTTTTGAATGCAATATAGCAGTAATTAAACAAAAAAAGGAAAATACGTGTTTTGCATCTCCTTTCTCTAGTCTTTCTGTAAAATCTGCTTCAGAAACACAAAAGCCTCAATTTTGACAGGCAGTCATGTCTCTTCACCCCGAAACAGCAGTCACGGCCTTCTGGCAATCAACAACCTTAACTGTGCTGGGTGGGAGGAGCATATAAACCAGTGTATGTACAATGGCACAGGGACTTGTCCACGGGTCGGAACAAATGTACAATGCTTCAGTAAGTACAGTATACATGTATTGCATTTATTATTGGCTTTTCCCCTTCTAGATCGAAATCAAATGGCCATGTAAGAGTTCATTCAATTTATTACGAAAATACTGAGTGATGGAAGGATGAACCATACAGACATTTTAATCAAAGGGAAACGAAGTGTCCCAATTCTACTGCCAGAAAGAATTCTTCTAGACAAAATATCTTAAAGCGGTGCACCAGACTGGCATTTTTCGGATAATGAATAGAATCGCAAAAAGGAAACTGACATTCAATGGATTTCAATATACGATATATATTACAGTAGAAATTTCTAGTTCATTACTATAGTTTTTACACGAATCTCGCAGATTGTACGAGATCTTTCACAAGTGTGAATGGAACCATTTCATCGGACAACTATCCGGGTACATACGCAGACGACACTGATTGTCTTTACGTCATTAAGCCATCAGTGGGAGGAGCTTATAAACTTATTATCAACGATCTGAAGATGAAGGATTCGGAAGACAGACTACAGGTATGCGAACTCATAAACATACTGAGTGGATTTTATGGTTATACATAACAAATATTGGTTATATACATGTACATCCCTGATCTCACTTCAGAACGCATTAGAAACAATCGTTTTCATCTTCTTATGGAGCTTTGTTTCGTATAATGGAACATTGACAGAGCTTACGATGTCTTTTTTTTTAGGGGGAGGGGGTCCTTTTTATGAAAGTGAGATAAAATAATCATGTTATTTTACATGGAGATACGAGAAGGGCCTTTCGGCCGTCAGCTTGGAGACTTTTCTGAATCTGGAGAAATCCCGGTTTTAGCAGGCAAGGAATTCTGGGTGAGATTCAAAACGGGAGAGCTGGGAACTGATAGAGGCTTCCATTTGACCTGGGGCCGTGAGTATATATCCCCATTGTCATTTCAAAATGCATCGTTCAACCATCAAACTTTTAATCACGCGCAATACAAAGCTACCTCAAACTACTTTAACGCGTTTTCTGAATAGGTTGCCCATTATATGAATGATCTTCTGACACGACGCCATACCATCACCATATGCTTTGTCATTTAAAGTAAAACCAACACTATATAGACAACATTCACTAACTTGCCTAGCCAAGAAGGCCATGAATTTTATGGTATAGCCATTAATTATGACAACAGAATCCGTATCTTGCTATGAATATGGTATTGTGGATTCATAAGGATGTGGAACCTCGGGCTGGAACAGCCATCCTTCTTTTTAAATTTGTCCTTACTCTGTCCATTAGTTTGTTGTTTTAAAGTCTTATGAAATTTCAGTCATTTCTATAGAATTCTAAGAAAGTGTTCAGACAGCAATATCTATATTGCAGCTCTCACACTAGAGGATACAGTATCTGTGTCCTGTGGACAAACAACATGGGATGCCATAGTGAATATGACTTTATTAAGAGAGCTTCATCCGGATTCTAAAGTGTCCCAGATCAAAATGACAAAGCAGCTATGTGTAGGACAAGTGGTGGACGATACTGTAGTTTTTGGCCAATCATACGCAGAATGTGAAACAAAGAAAACGGTATTAAAACAATAACATCTAGATTTGATTTAGTGTCTGCTATTCATAATTTTACGATGACAGAAAAGGTAACACATTTCCTTGCAATAGATTGCTTGTAAAAAATTTTATTTAATGAAAAACTATCGAAGACAATTGCTTTGTTAAACTTCAAATCATATTTGGGTTTGGAAATTGTTTATAAGTAATACTGTATTTGTTACCATCAAGAATCGACATGACCAACTTAATAACTGTATGACACACTTTAGAAACTCAAACTTATTTTTTTAATCGGATTGGAGTTGATTCAACATTCGCATTTTCTTTTTCAAAGACCAATAACGACACCGTTGTCTATACAAATCAATTGATTTATCCTGAATCTACATCCTCCTTCCCTCTCATTGTTCATCGATACCGCTGGCGAGTTGACCTTCAGTGTGACCTCAGCAGGACCGTCCAGGTAACCAATCACTACAAGCCTACAGAAGCCACGCCCACTCGTCAGACTGTCACTCATCATCATGTGGGAGGGACAGGCAATTATGGCATCAATATTCAATTCTTCAAAGATCCAGCATTTTACCAAGAAATATCAGTAAGTTTAGTGTCTCAAATTTTGGATTATATATGACTTTGTTTCAAAGTATTCTGAATAAATTGTACCGAGTTGTTACACTGAAATAATATTTCAGGGAAATCCAATCACGGCAAGTATAGGAAATGATGTGTTTGTAAAGGTCACAATGAACTCCAATGATCCTGGGATCAAAATGAGGCTACATACATGTGTTACTATGCCAACACCAGGGGCAGACTCTACAAATACTTATACTATTGTGAGAGATGGGTAGGTAGCAACTTTATAACTTTGTTTTGAGATTTGCAATAATGAACATTTACTAATCACAACAAATATATAGGTATATTATTGAAAACAGGTAATTTGTGGATACTATTAATAGAAGAAACAAATATTATCAAATTGTACTTTTTTAATAGATAATTATCGTACAAACCCTTCAGTAAGCAGATGTAAATCAGTTATCAGACAAAAATATACAAACTATCCTTCAGATGGTAATGGGCAGATTACAATGCCATATCTCAAATAATCAAGCTCAGACCAAAGGGCACTTGATACTAATGATGCAATAATATCCAAGTGTTTATTAAGAAAAGTTGCTTACAGTTTGGTTACAAACCATCAAGGTCAAAATTCTTCTAGGTTTCATGCAAGGCATAGAAATTTGCTTCACACTTATTTGTATCTTTATACTAGGTGTTCTGTAGATCCCGACACCAGCATTATATCACAAGGCATCCATGAGACCAGGTTCAAATTCAATGCTTTTGAGTTTCCCAGCAATCATAATGACGTTTATTTGTCGTGTAAAGCTACATTCTGTACTACAGGAGATTTAACGTCACGTTGCTCCCAGACTTGTCATAACAAAAGGACTAAAGTACCATCTCATCTAACTCGAGTTGATAGAAACAACAAAGGCTTTGTCAATTTATATGTTTATGATGCATGAGTTTTTCATTTTTTTCAAGATCATTTTTGCTTGCATATACATGTACATATAAAATCATACATGTTATGTAGTTGTCTTTTCATTAAATTAAGCAAACTCACTTGCTTAATTTACAGAATGTTCTTTGCAAAGTCAATATATTTCAAATAAGAAATACACAAACAGGTAGAGGACATACAATTGTACATCTGCTATTTGGTCGAGCTGAATGTCTCCACATACATGTAGCAGGTACTCATATCTATGACTGTCATGTTTACGAAAGTCAGATTTCTTCCATCCACATTGTCATCTTGAAGATTCAAAGTCAAACTAAGGTGTATTCAAATTAGTCACAAACTAAAGAACTTACACCCTGTTATGTAACAGTTCACATACAACTTGCACATATGCATTAGTCTTTCATACACAAATTAAAATGACACTTAAATCGGAGGACAGTCACAGATATGTATGCCTTTGTCGTCTGACACAGAGACTATTTTTGATCCACTGTGATTATATTTGGTACTCCAAACCTGCAAAGATAATAACATTGTAAATGTTCAAGCATTCTGATTGTCTGTATTGGTCAATACATGTACTGATTAGTAACAAGAATAATTCATCGATTACAAGAGCCATAACTCTAGTAGAAATTAATCAAGAAACACAAGTGTAGAATGCTGATGAATATATCTATGAAGTATACATTTAGTTACTGACTAGCAATATATTTGTGACATGCAGTTTCCTAACACAGTTTGTAGGACATCAGTTTCCTGATCTACTGTGCCAGTTTTAGCATGATGATGTCTTACTGTGGCTTTAATTGAGAGATCCCCAAATGTCCGACATTGCATCTGTTAACAGACTCTTACATTATGATGTCACAATCAATGGCCAATCAAACAATATGCTTTAACAGGCCATTTAATTATTACCTCATAATTAATTAATCCGCCAACAAGTGCAATGTTGGACAGTTGGCAGTCCCTCAATTAATGGCATTTCACTACAAATACCGCCAAGCTGATAGTACTATCGTATTATATATGAAGCTTTCACAAAAGATACGGGATAGTGGATTTTCTGAGCATTAAAACCAACTAACTGATCATAATGGGATTTTGCTTCAGATACATCCTTCAAAACTTAAACAAAATGAATAACATAAAATCTGATACTGTACACAAATACACATACCTGATCAGAATGTTCGTAAAACGTGTGTACACACTGTCTGGACCCAGCATTCCATATCTTTACTGTTTTATCTGAAGAACTGTAAAAAGATAAACATGTATGTCACTATGTACCTGTAATTGTATTACGTATCAATCACTCAATAGATGTACATGTAAATGCATAATGGTTTTTTGAAGTAACAATTTCTGTTATGTATTGAAAATTATTTTCAAGTTTGAAAAAAATATCTCACAGCTTTATTTTTCAAGTAACGTATTCTTCATCTTCTTAAGCAGATACATAAGATAAAGTACATGTATCTTCTAAATTTGCAAAGAATCAAAGTTATGTAAAACAATTTGACAGCATGAAATTTTATGTAAAACAGTTTGACAGCATGAAATTTTACAACATTTGGCTGTCATGTTTGTAGTACCCATATAAAAGTCTTCAATTACATGTATGTCACTTAATTCAGCAGTACATGTAGCTGTTAAGTAAAGAACAAAATGAATTGTGAAAGGAAACATTCAATCTACTAGAATTAGGGGGAAAAACCTGTTCAAAGTTTATGTATGTTCTCATAAGCATGTAAGAGCGACAAAGTCCCAAAAGCTCTGTATGAACAGATTTATACATGTATTGAAAGACACAGCTTTTCAACGCTAACCTGCCTCCCCCTTCCTTTACATTCACAATGGCATTTATGTATGGAAAATTGAAATACATGTAATATTTCATAGAATAGTTATTACCTTGAAACAAAATGTGTATTATCTGGACAGAAATCTACACTGAGGATCCAGCTGCCATGGCCTGATAATGTACCAACTGAGTTAAAATGCTGACTGAAATAGACAGGAGGTAATTTCTATATATCAAAATATTCTCCATCAGAAATATTCTAAATATATGTTAATATATATAAAGATAAATGTCACTTTCAGGATTTTAAGTGTTATGCATGCTACCATAATCATTGAGACATAACTCTGATAAAACAGTGTCCGCTAAATTCCTTGGACTGCCAAATTTTTTATCAGTCCAATGTGCCTCATTTCTAGACGGACCAAACTGTTCGATGTAGGTTCAGTCCAATGAAAAGTTCATCTACATAGGACCAGTTGTCCGATGACTCTCCATAAAGTTCTGCAGACACTGATAAAAGAATAAGTATTCAAAGCCATGGAATTAATTAGTCAAGTGAATCTGTAAGATCATTCTTACACGTCATGTATTCTGATCTGATTATCATCTGATCCTGTGACAAGAAGCTGAGAATCTGGTGAAAAACATAATGATCTGATAGGTTTGGCGTGTCCTGAAAGAACAAAACTCCGAATATAATAGAATTTAGACATCAAATTGGTAAGATTTGAGATTCTCAAACCCTCTATTGTATGCAAAAGAATTCAACAACAAGATGACAAAATACATTTCAAAATTTGTGTCAAATTATGAATCTACTTTATTTTACTTATACTTTACATTGATATATATGAACACTGTATTCTAAAACAATTTTCCAGCAAGAGACTTACCCTCTGGTGTATGTATAAGATTACAAACCCTCTAGTGTATACATGTATACAAGTTTACTAACCCTCCAGTGTATTCATACATTTACTAATCCTCTATTGTATGGATAAGTTTACTAACCTCTATTGCATGCAAAATCTTACTAACCCTCTATTGTATGCATAAGATTACTGACCAACCTTGTGCAAAATAAGTTCACTAACCCTCTAGTGTATGTATGTATGTATGTATAAGTTTACTAACCCTGTATGTATAAGTTTACTAATTGTCCAGTGCATGTATAAGTTTACTTACCCTCTAGTGAATGTATAAGTTAACTTACCCTCTGGTGAATGTATAAGTTTACTTACCCTCTAGTGTATGTATATCTAGTGTATGTATTAGTTTACTTACCCTCTAGTGTATGTATAAGTTTACTAACCCTCTAGTGTATGTATAAGTTTACTTATCCTCTAGTAAATGTATAAGTTTACTTACCCTCTGGTGAATGCATAAGTTTACTTACCCTCTAGTGTATGAATATCTAGTGTATGTATTAGTTTACTAACCCTCTAGTGTATGTATAAGTTTACTAACCCTCTAGTGTATGTATAAATTTACTTACCCTCTAGTGAATGTATAAGTTTACTTACCCTCTAGTGTATGTATATCTAGTGTATGCATTAGTTTACTTACCCTTTAGTGTATTTATTAGTCCCCTACCGGCAACGCCGAAGGGGACTCTTAGTTTCCTCTCGGTCTGTCTGTCCGTCTGTCTGTCTGTCTGTCCGTCCGTCTGTCCGTCTGTCCCATTTTCAGTTTTCCGGACTTTTTTTCGCTGTTGTTGCATATATTGAACTCATTTTTGGTATGTGGACATATCTCAATGTGATACAGATCAAGTTTGAGTTTGCTTTTGATTGACCTAATTTTACAAGAGTTATGGCCCTTGGACTTAGCAAATTTTATGAAAGTCTCAGTTTTCCAGACTTTTTTCCGCTGTTGTTGCATATATTGAACTCATTTTTGGTATGTGGATATATCTCAATGTGATACAGATCAAGTTTGAGTTTGCTTTCGATTGACCTAATTTTACAAGAGTTATTGCCCTTGAACTTAGCAAATTTTATGAAAATTTCTGTTTTCCGGACTTTTTTCCAATGTTGTTGGATATATTGAACTCATTTTTAATATGTGGATATATCTCAATGTGATACAGATCAAGTTTTAGTTTGCTTTTGATTGACCTCATTTTACATGAGTTATGGCCCTTGGACTTAGCAAATTTTATGAAAATTTCGGTTTTCCGAACTTTTTTCCACTGTTGTCGGATAAATTGAACTCATTTTTGGTATGTGGATATATCTCAGTGGGATACAGATGAAGTTTGAATTTGCTTTAGATTCACCTATTTCTACAAGAGTTATGGCCCTTGGACTTAGCAAATTTTATGAAAATTTCAGTTTTCCGGACTTTTCTTTGGTTCTATTGCAAATAATGCACTGATTTTTGGTGAATGAATACATCTCAGTGTGATACAGACCAAGTTTGAGTTTGGTTTCCATTGGCCTATTTTTACAAGAGTTATGGCCCTTGGACTTAGCAAATTTCATGAAATTTTCAGTTTTCCGGACTTTTTCATGCCTGTTATTGCAGATAATGAGCTGATTTTTTGTATGTGAATACATTATAGTGTGATGCAGATTTGAGTTTAATTTAGATTGACTAATTTTCACAAGAGTTATGGCCCTTGGACTTAGCAAATTTCGTGAGTTCAGTTTCCCAGACCTTTCTTGGCTGTTGTTGAAGAAGATGAACTGATGAACAGAGATGCAAGTCATAAATTTATGCCGCCGGTAGGGGACTTATATCGCACAGCGATCATTGCATTTTTAATTTACTAACCCTCTAGTGTATGTATTAGTTTACTAACCCTCTATTGTATGCATAAGTTTACTAACCCTCTAGTGTATGCATAAGTTTACTAACCCTTTAGTGTATGCATAAGTTTACTAACCCTTTAGTGTATGTTTAAGTTTACTAACCCTCTAGTGTATGTGTATGTTTACTTATCTTCTAGTGTATGTATAAGTTTACTTACTCTCTAGTGTATGTATATATAAGTTAAGTAACCCTGTATACATAAGTTTACTAACCCTCTAGTGTATGTTTAAGTTTACTAACCCTCCATTGTATGTACGTATAAGTTTACTAACCCCCCTAGTGCATTTATAAGTTTACTTAACCTCTAGATGTATGTTTAAGTTTACTAACCCTGTTTGTATTTAGTGTATGTATAAATTTACTAACCCTCTAGTATATATATATAAGTTTACTTTCCCTGTAGTGTATGTATGTATAAGTTCACTTACCCTGTATGTATAAGTTTACTAACCCTCTGTGTATGTATAAGTTTACTAACCCTCTAGTGTATGTATAAGTTTACTAACCCTGTATGTATAAGTTTACTAACCCTCTAGTGTATGTATAAGTTTACTAACCCTCTAGTGCATATATCACTTAACTGACCCTCTAGTGTATGTATAAGTTTACTAACCTTCTAGTGTATGTAAAAGTTTTCCAGTCTGTACATCAAACACATTGACCATTCCATCAATGGCCCCACAAGCTATAAGTTTACCATCAGGACTCTTAAAAGTATACAGGAAATAATCAAATATTCAGTCAGTAATTGGAATTCTATCTGAAATCAATGGCAGACAGTAGATTGGAATTCTATCTGAAATCAATGGACTGTTAGCAGTGAGGGATCTTAACATGCATATGTTTATCTGAGATACTAGACCATCGACATATAGCCCCTTCTAAAAGACTAATACGGAGTTGCTTTGCTATATGTATAAATAAGGTGTCAGCCCATAACACCTGGCAAGTCTCCTTTGTGATGACGCTTATAGAATTTTAATCTGGGCATTGTTATGCTTTTAAACAAGCTGAGATGTACAAATTCCATTGATGAAAGTGTGTATCATGCCTCGACAAGTTTTTATTTGAGAGGTCTTTTGTGTACAAGTTTACAAAAAGCTTTATACATCAAAACTAGTTATTTTCTACACATAAATGATGCATTTAAATCCTCATCATACTTTGAATGGAGGCATTAATTTATGTACATGCTTATTCAAACAACTGAATAAACAGGTGAGCTAAAAACTCATTTCTTATAAGCAATAAAACAGTAACAATATTCAATAGACAATTTAGCTTACATAAGCAATGCTGAGTGTGAATTTGCCCCTTGTATCTAACGAGGATTCCTTCCTCCCTGAATCAACTCCAAACAAGTTAATTTTGCCCGTATGACTACCAGAAGCCAAGAACCTAGAATCTGGTGAGAAAGCTATCGTCCATGCATCCACTGAAAACAGAGAGAAGTGACTTTATGATTTTACCTACTGTACTATTAGAAAATTCAGCTAATCTTCATTTTCTCAACTATAGATATTTAGTGAATCCAAATTACATATAAATCATTTTTTACATGCTGTGTGACTTATTTAATATATAGAATTATCATTACTATTTTGCCTAATTCATATAAAATGATGATATACTTATTACACTTTTCACATGACTCATGTACATTTAATGCAAAAAAAAAAAAAAAAAAGAATGGAATACTGCACACACATCGAAAAGCATTTTAACAGTCTGCTAATTACAAACATCATATAATTTTTCTTAAAACTTGTACATCAAGTGAAAATTAGTCTTAAGCAAAAAAAATTCAAGATTAAGCAGTGAGTTATCTTTCTTCCTATATAGATTTAACATTCCTCGTACATTTTGATGTATTCATACACATGTATACATCATATTGCTAAAATTAAGAACATCATTTTCTATTTCATATAAGTACAGTTACCTGGTCCAGCATCCATACTTTTTATACATTTGCCTGTATCCACGTCCCATACTCTAACATGACTGTCTAAACTACTGGATGCAGCCACTGTATCAAGTTAAAGGTCTTAATTTTGCAAGTTTTTCTTGAAGCAATATCACTGTGTAAGGAGTAAGAGTGAATTTGTGTTACTTTAAAATGTTTTGTAGTATTTCTATAACTACAAATGTAATAAAATAGAACTGTTGAAGAATAGGCATGCTGCCTGTCACATGTTTGACCCTGAATTTGTGACCTTGACATTGTAAATGACCTCATTGGGTGATGACTCTCCTGCTTGACTATCCCTTCAAGTTTTATGGAAGTATAATGCATTCAATCAAGTTACAGCCATTTATGTAAAAGTATGACTACCAGACAGACTGACGTCAGATAGAGTACTCCCTATATACCCCCTTTACGATGCAGGCGACATGAACAGAGAAACAGAGACAGAGAAAGGATACATGTTCCTCCTAAATTCATATCTACTGAAACCACTCCAAGTTGGTGACCCTCCAAAACATGACGCAGCTCTAATTTTTCTCCAACCCTGTAAAATATGTATTACTGTACATGTATGCATAAAGCCAATCATTGAGTCTTATTTTCAGCATATTTGGCTATACCAACAATTCAAGACATCAGGCTAAACCATTAAGGCAAATGTTTTAGATACAATGAAATACCTCTTACATTACATGGGAAATGCAAATACTTATATAACTCATGGCTAGGGTTTAATAATGGTCAAAACAGCATTGTCAATAAGTCATGACATCAAAGATACAAATTGAATAATATCAATATGAATCCTATTTTCTTGCCTGTTCCTTTCATTTTTAGAGATATTAAGACTTGTTAACATGGTAAAAACATGAAGCTTAGACTTATCTACTGTAAACTATGTCAAATCAACATACACAAATTTCTGTATTCGGTCAGGAACGGAGAACATTTACAATATACTGTAGCTATCTTCTTTAAGCTTTTTTACATACTAACCACTTCCATATTTTGACCATGTCATCAATTCCTCCTGTCACGATATTTTCTGAACGATCTCGTTCACTCTGCTGCCAAGCACAACTCCATATACTATCCTCATGGGCTACAATACACAATACTCATTGAAAATAACTCTATGTCATTAAGGTACTTAAATCCTGTTTATTCAAATAAATACCACATGAGCAGTCATTCAAATCTCATATGATTAGTAGTGTAAATACCAGCATTGACATTGGTGAGCACAACCAACTCTTGTTATACATAGAAATTTCACGTTTTACATTTTATGTATGATTCTTGTGTGCTCTACAGTAAATAAAAAAATAACAAGAGTTATCTAATGATTTATAAAGTATGATATTACATTATAAGTGACTTTTCATGTAACATTGATTTTCTACTCACCATTTTCTTGTTTGTATATGATCGAATACTGAAAATGTAAAAAATATACATATATGAGAATGTTTCACTAATCCGTTATATTCATATTTGAACATGAATATTTATTTATATCTCACATTCATTGCACTATTTGCAATTAAGATATTTTTGTCAATAGCTTTATTATTGATTTTCACTTCAATACTCAACTTTTCCCTCAACTGTTGACAATGTGACAAGATTAGAATAATTAAACCGTTAAAATCATTGTAATTTGTATATCTTTATATATTTTTACTGTTCGTTTGCCTCTACCCTGAAGTATACTGACTTTTCAATGAATATTACTCTGATCTATTCTAGTCTACAATTTTCTACAATTTTTATGAAGACTGTTTTCATACAAAAGAGGAACAGTGACGGTACATTATTAATGGTACATAATGTGAAATTGTATTTAATATACTGAATACAACAATAAACAAGTGTATCTCTGAACAAATAAGACCTAGATAAAAAGTCTTACACAAATCGATGCAATTCTTATTCCTAAGTAAATGAAAAATAGACGTTTTTAAATATTTCTTTTTCTTTTTGTCCAAATTTTAGTACATTTATTGAGTTACTCAAAGCATACTGAGTATTAATTAATATAAGCTTTTAATTCAAATGTGAGACATTATTTCACTCATGCTGCACAATTCAATATTTGCTGTTCAACATGCACAAAATCTTAATATAAACAAAATCAGTAAGCAATGTTTTAAGTAATTCTTAACAGTATCACATCATTAGACTATTATATACATGTAGTCTCTCCTCTTAGTCTATGAAGCTGTAACACATGTACCTAATTGCTCAGTGACAGATACAATGCAAAAATTACCTGGTACTATGGCTTATAAAAACAATATTGTTCAAACAATTGTGAAACCATCTGTCAGAGGAGGTCATCCAAGCACCCTCCACTGAAATCTTTTAATGGGAGAGGGTGTGGGAGTTCATGGTGAAAGCCTTTTTTTTTTTTAGTTTTTAAATTTTTTAACTGTTTGTGTTGGTTGGCATGTGTTTTAACATATCTGCAATATGGATTCTGACTGCAGATTGTCCACAAAGAAGTAGAAGTAGAGAACTAATAGCACCTATCAAGATAAGTAATTTTTGTTCATACATGTATGCATATACATGTATATTCTAGGTACATGAACATGTACAATGAGCATAGCAAGAAAATACATTAATTTTTCCTAATGTTGCTGGTTATAAATCTTCGATTATATTGTAGTTATACCACAACATGCATTGGTATGTTAAATTGCCACTGTTTTTGTCTTTTTTTTATCAAGTTTCTTATTAGTCCTTTGTTATTTTGTAACTTTATCAATTTGATATTGGTATAACACCTCTGTTATTTTTGTCACTTTATTAATAAAGTATCTTATAAATCCTATGTTGATTTGTATAGTTAAGAAAACCTGAGATATTGGCTGATTTTCAAAGTACTGTTGAACCTGAATAATGAAAGAACCATAATGATAATCAATATCTTAGTTACTCCAGAGGACACATAGGGTCTGCAACTTTTTGAACAGACAGTGATTCCAAGTTAAATGATTTATATGGCTAGAGTGCTTATAGATACCTACAAACCCTCAGAATAGGGAGTCAGGGTTGCAACATTTTTGCAAATCAAAATTTTGAAATGTACACAATATACACTCGAACAACAAATAAACAAAAATGCCTAGAAACAGACACCACTATATGTTTAAATGTTTTAGGTTGGTGACCTGGCATTTAAGGATCTTACATATGACAGATACTCATTCAGTCATTGACCAGCTGCCCATTATATTAAATTACTGTGTATCATTGCATTGCCGGTTGTTCTTCTTTGGAGTGCCTAATAGCATTTTCTTTTGTAGCAGAGCGGGTCTATGTAATCGATATTGATCTATTTTTATTCTTACTTTTTACCTGTATGTTATTTATAGATGCATAGATAAGAACTGTTATCTTTATCCAATCAGATTTATCGTTATATCTCACAGTTCGGTAACTGCCATGTAATCAAGCAGTATATAAAGCGAGCGTTCAGCGAGCTCAGTGCAGTGTTCTGCCAGACTTTCTGGCTAGTAAAGCCTCCTTAGTCGGCTTCTGACTTCAAAAAAAAGAATAGCAACATTTTGTCTATCTGATTTAGTTGCAATTTAGTTTGATATTTTACTTTGGATTTATTTTAAGGAATATTTTGGCTACGACTTATTTGGATTGTATTTGATTTGATTTAGTTAGTTTTGGTATTTGATTTGATTTGGAACTTGATTTGGCTTATACGACGACTTTTGTTTCTGTTTGTTGGTTTTGTTGAATAAAGAAGATACTTGGTAATAAATATAGAAAAATCATATTGTTTGTCTGATTTACACGCACCACCACTCGTCCACTACTACACTTTTCTGTAAGAGGTGAAGTGCTACCCTCTAGCAATAAAACTTTCAAAGATTCAAAAATCAAACTGTACACAAACTGTACATAAAATGTACACATGCAAAACGTTTCACCCTTATTATATAGTGTTGTAAAATCGGAAAATTTTTATTTTACAATCATCGGAAACTATCGGAGGAGTACAATCGATATCACTATCAGAATAATCAGACTTTTTTCTTGTTTAAAATTGTTGTATGTTTTGTATCTTTTCGGAAGGAGAATACTCAGTGCTTAAATTGTGATTGCAGAATCTGATTTTTATTTAAGGACAGACACAGGACCCAAAATTTTTAAATCTCTACACTGAAGAGTTCACTGTATGATACTACCAAGTTTCCGTTTTTACTTCGTTTATTGTTTCATTGTTATATACTTATGTGATAACTATTCTGCTCATTTGATCAGTACCTGAATAGCCGCCATAGTAGGGAGAACGTCTCTCACACTGAACCATGACCTCAGGCAGGCTAATTATCTTTTTATTTCGATCCATTTTTGCCAATTTTTAACTCCCTACCAAACCAAACAGGCAAGGCAAAAGTTCGAAGAACCGACCAATCAGAACAAAGGATAAAAAGTTGATCATGTGATATTTGTATCCTTTGTTCTGATTGGTCAGTTTTCCAAACTTTTGCTTTGCATGTTTGGTTTGGTAGGGAGTTAAAAATTGGCAAAAAAAATGCAACAACGAAGCGAGAAAAAAATGCGAGGTGGGTAGAGATAGTTAGTTTAAAGTTTACTTAAGTGTCATATGCAAGAAAGTCAATATTAAAGGTCTGATATATGGAAAAATTGTTCGGCAACAGTTTCGTCAGACTTCCTTCTGTAACAACAATAAAGGGGTTCAGTCTCTTTTAGCGGCAGAGGTAGAGACTGGATTATTTAGTCTAATGAAACGTATGTATGTAGTATGTGTATTTAACTTAAGTTCTACGATATAAAATCAGACTTTTATACAGTGCAGATGCAGTCAGCAGGTTGGGGAAAACTTCAAATCGAGCTATAATAGTTCGATCGGGCTATAATAGCTATAGTAGCTATCTTAAAACTATTTTTTTCTTAAGAAAAAATAGAAAAGTGATGATCATGATGATAATTGAATTTTGTTTACAAGTCGCACTATACACTATATTAGTCCGACTTGCAGACCTACGACGGTGTTATCTGTTTTTTTCGTCTTCGGTCTGACTGCTATGCATAAGCAAAACTTGAGAATTTCTGTGCGAAAAAAATTATGGAAAGTCGTCCTTTTTTTGACAAATTCCAGTCTCTTCCAGCAAAAAAATAACTCACCCAGTCCTCCTTCCTCTAAAAAATCCCCTCTAGGCCTGGTTTCACCTCTGTGCGCTTGACAAACTGTCGTCGATCAGAGGAAAATCGGAAGAGAAGAAGAGGTGAAACCAGGCTTAGAGGGGATTTTTAGGGGCATGAGGACTGGGTGAGTTATTTTTTGGTTGAAGAGACTGGAATTTGTCAAAAAAAGGACGACTTGCCGAATTTTTTTTCGCACAGAAATTCTCAAGTTTTGCCTATGCATAGCAGTCAGACCGAAGACGAAAAAACAGATAACACCGTCGTAGGTCTGCAAGTCGGACTAACACTATATGTACTGATAAAATACTACAACTTTTGTATAGAAACCCCTGTTGAAATACCAACAGATGAGGAGAAAAGGAACCTCAAAGTTTTCGTTTTTTCAAAATCTTGTTGCTCATCATCGGTCCATATTTGAATATATATGTCTTGTTAAAAATTCTGATATATATTGAGTACAAATGGAATCAGTGAATATTTTTCAAAAATTTTAGTGTAATTATGTATTGAAAAATGTTAATAGGCAATAGCTTGTTCTAGCTATTATAGCCTGATCAAGCTATAATAGCTCGATTTGAAGTTTTCCCCAACCTGGTCTGGCAGGTGCGCTAACAGTAAACAATGTAGAGGACAAATACAAAGACTTCCACTCTTCCGGTAAATAAGGGGTGTAAATAACGTTCATTAGGTTCATTGAAATTTCATCCTAAAAGTATGAATTTGTTCGTAAATTCTACATAAACTCGTGGTTTTCTTACTAAATCTTGAAGTCCTGCCATTCCTGTTGCTACGCTCAATGTCAGGAGAAAACTTAAAAACTGATACAAAGAGACCTACTTTTAAAACGTTTTTGTGACCAGCGTTTTCAACTCACGCTATTCGAGTATCGGTATATTCGTTTCAAGAGTGTTCGACACTATTTCAATGTAAATAGCTTTGTTCCACTTGATTATAGGGAAAAGTTTTTAATGTTAATATAGATTTGTTCTTCCTGATTATATGTACACTACTTTGATTAAGTCCTTGTAAGCTATTTCCACTGCATGGTAAATTCACGGGCGATCCCTCTCGCACCTACCGGCTCAGTTTAGGCCCTAAATATTACTTTTAATAATAATATTATCATAAAATTCAAATTTCTAACAAAGTAGATTTTATTATTAACTCCGTTTACCTCCGTTTTATTCACGTCAACAGGTCATAACACTACAGGTGTGTGTGTGGGGGGGGGGGGGGGGTTAGGCAGCAAAAAGACCCTTTCCCTTTTTTGATATTCTCAAATCAAATCAAATCATTTCAAATCAAACAATATTTATTTAGAGTTGGACATGTCAACAGCTCTTGGGAGCTATTTACCGGAGCTTAAAAACACCTCTAAAGTAAACTCAAATCCTGTATCTTCCCCTGCTTCGTGGTATATTCAGATGTCTGATTTTTGAAATAATGTCATGTTAAATAAGACTTCAAAAAAATATTTGTAGAAAATAGCGTATACCGATAAATAACAATAAATAATAAATATATATTGATTGATCAGTAATACCACAGCCGCAGTGATTGGGATAAGCATGCACCCTGCGCCATAGTCACATTCAATTCTAAAATGGCACATTTAAATTTTACATAGTGCGCCAATGTGGCGCATTAAATTTTTACACAAATTGTGGAAATCTTCCGTTCTTTTATTCAACGTGATGATGACTTCACCATATTCACTTATTTTAAGTTCTGCATGCTTTTTAATTTGTTTACTTTTCGTATCAATTGATACACCAGACAGTAATATGAAAGTATTTATTTAAAAACCATTGTTTCCTATTGCATGATTGCAACAATCCTTATTTCAAAACTTTATACATGTATGTACATACAAATGGACTTCACCAGTTAAGACGAATCGTAGACTTCATTTGTTCACAAAATGCAAATTTCTTACAAAGTTTTTATTAGATTTGGATATACTGTTGCTTACAACAAATTTACAGCAGACTGTGTGTGTTTTTTTTTGGGGGGGGGGGGGGGGGTGATAAGGCAAATTTTGAATTAAAAATTCAGGTTAAAAGCATGCAACGAATCTTTAAGACAATATTTTGAGTCTGTTTGGGTCAAATGCGTCCCCCATTTCCCATGTTTAAGTACAGAAAAGTCTGTCTAGACATTTGGAGCGGCGGGTGATGCAGATCTATATATGTTTTAGCTTATTTGTTTGTTTGCTTGTGATTTTTATTTAATTGCTCATGGCACATTCATTTTCAACAATGGCACATTCATTTTGTAAATGGCACATTGATAATCCAGGATATGGGGCCAATGTCACATTCACCTGATTGCCTATCCCGATCACTGCACAGGGGTGAGGTTTGGTCACAAACCCTTTCCTCTAGACAAACCCTTTCTTCTATATGTCTATATTAAAATATTCTGTATGTCTATTTTATATATAGACATATAGAAGAAAGTGTTTGACGAAGCGATGATACCTCAGACAAACCTGTGTCATACTGTTTTCCATGGTAATGAAACCTTTAAAATGCCTTGAATAAAGAATTATCTTTTTTTTTGACATATATGTTACATGTGCTTGTGTGTCTGTGTACAGAAAATGTAAAAAAAAAATCTTGTTTTTGACATGATGACATTTTGAACGCGATACAGACAAATTGGAAAAGGGGCGAAATGACCCAAGGGCGAACTGGTACAAGATTGATACTAACCAACATCGAGCTGACTCCATATTGCAATGGCCACCAACGGTGTAAACAAACACACTCAAAACTAAGTTTTGGCATTTTACGTGCAAAATAGCCGCAGTCCTGAATTATTTAAAGGTATGGTTTCACCACAGGGTTCCTCTTCTTCCTTAGTACGACCCTTCGCTTATCGGAGCACTCTCGGAGGATGTCACTATCACATGTAAATATGACCATTGTATAATATGAATATAATGCGAGCGGAGAAAAAGACACCAAAAATTCTGAAAAAAATCTGGATCCGTCCCATCTACTTTACACAGACGTAGATCATTAGCGAGGGAGTCTTAACCTTTCTAGTGACCTTGAAATCCATTTAAACATTCAAATCTTTCTCCTTTACTACATAATTATTTCGATCATATCTATCTTGTTTTTTTGGTTTTTTTTTTTGATACACTGAAAAATGTTAGGAAATCGCGGCAGTTTTGTGTTACGTGTAAAATTAAAGAAGCTCCTCAGTTTCCATTGAAATTATATGTATATCAACATAACTTGATCAAGACAACATTTCAAATTCCTTTGTTACACCACACACTATACTCATTATACTCCTTCACTATGCTCTATAATATGAATCAAGGCAAATCCTTATGTGCGAGCGGAGAAAAAAGACACCAAACATTTCGTAAAACTTCTTAAAAAACCTTGATCTCAAAATCATAGCCTTGGGATTTCAGGAATCCCTCCCCACCAGTCAACCTGGACCTCCCCTTCCCACTGCCAAAAAAAAAAAAAATCTGGATCCATCCCATCTACTTTGCACAACTGTAGATCATTATAGCGAGGGAGTCTGATATCCGTCCCCTTTCCTCTCTACTGACCTTGAAATCCATTTAAAAAATTCAAATCTTTCTTCTTAAATACTACATAATTATTTCGATCATATCTATCTTGTTTGTTTGATACACTGAAAAGTGTTAGAAAATCGGGGCAGCTTTGTGTTACTTATCCTTCTTGATTTACAACAATCATGTACCATTCTTGCATGTGAATATAGGCACACTGCTACCATGACATCACATATAGAGGAATAATGATGTCAAGTATACTGCAGAGTTACGTACTGTTGTGTCATCATTAATGATAAAGATAGCAGATTAGTTGCTATATATGCAAGTGTATGCAGTGTGTGCGCGGAAGGTGTGATTTATGTACTGCAGTGGATGGTCCGTATTTCCAGCGGCATTTAACGTGCCATCACATGAGGCAATCTCCTCAGCTGCAGCTGCTGAGGGGCCACTCAGACCATTTTAGTTCCCTCCGAGTCAGAGAACAGGTGAAGGCGAGATGATAAATAAAGTCAACCTTGACAGGATTTTAACTAGGGACCTTCATGTTGGAAGTCTGCAGGGCGCTCTACTGACTGAGCTATGCATCCCTTGTCCAAGAAAGGGAAAGGACTTAATTAATAAATTGCATTTCTAAAACAGATAGCTTCATTATTTTGCCAGCATGCCACACAGTTTTGTGTGTGTAAGAGGGCCTAAATTCAATTGCTGTGGCGCAAGCCAGTTGTGAATCACACTTGCATGTTACTGCATGGTATAGACAGGATGCTACTATCCATGCTCAATTCACTTCGGAAATCGAAAAATTGAAGTTTAAAAAAAGAATATTTTCCAAAGAAAATTCATGTTGGGAGATAGATCTCAAACTCTTGTAAACACTGTGCACATTTCATATCTGTACATAACAACCAATATTGCTACGCTCACAGTAAAAGAAAATTGTTTTAGATGGGGAGTTTTCTATGTTAATTTTAGAGTGACATTCTCCATAATATTAAACATTGGTGATGTCATGCTAAAATTGGCAATGAAAAATCCCCATCTAAATCTATTTTCTGTAACTGTTGACATAGTGGTTACACAAACATGTGACTTACGCCGTTACCAAATGTTAATTTTTGTGATTGATTGTCATTAGAGTTATAATGTCACAGCAAAGATCCATGTTTTAGGAACAATTTTATTATTGTTAAATATTGACTCTTTTGTATCATTATCTACATTTTACATTTTGCATCTCTCCTAGTAGTCTACTTTATCCATACATTCATTTTTTTCAGCAAACCTTAGGAAATTAAGCTATATTAAGAAAAAGAAGAACAAGAGATGTCGTCTGATGAAGACATAGGACTTGGAGAAGGTGGGCCTATGATGGTAGAAGTGAAGAAAACCAGCGTACATCCCTCAAGTAGATCCCCACAAAGGACACAAAGAGATGATTATTCCGATGATTATGAGTCCGATGAGGAGATATGGTAAGGCCAAAGGGTTGTAACAGAATCCTCATGTTTTTTTTTTTAATTTTGTTTCTTTCTAATTTATCTTAAAAGTCTTGCTTTGTAAACTATATGAAATCATAACAGAAATTAAGCGCGTTTTTGTGTTGCCTGCGAAGCATAGCGACACTTAGGGATTATTTTTTTGAATTGTCAGTTTATGTAAGAACAAACCAGCTAAGATTGACTTTTACTCAAGTGAGCCATATATTCTTACTTGACCTCTTTTTATAGCAGTTTGAGATTAAGGTGATTTATTGGCATCAAATTAACAATATCAATGATATATCATATTTTTATTACAATGTACATGAACACATTATAATTTTACATGTCATAATTCAACAAATTACTTAATATTTGCGTGTATGAATGACCATTCATCAGAACAAGTTTCAAAACTAATGATAATAAAAATATTGCATTTTAACAATAGTAATGTTTTATAAAAAAAAAGAACAAAAACAAAATAAAACCCCATTATGATGTTGTTTGTACATGGAGTTCTGAATAGAGATAATTCTTCAGTAGCTGCAAAAAAATGAAGTAAAAAACATTTGCATGTAGAAATCTACTTAATTTAATTGTTTTATGTAAAGGTCTGAGGGAGAGGAGGATGAGGAGGTGATGGAGACATCACGGCGGAGTGGACGGAGGTCAGCGAGAACCCCCACTCCGGCCAAAACGAAAAATGGCAGGACCAAAATCAATATGACTCCTCCAGACAAGAAGCTCAAAACAGCAGAGAGAAAAGCTGAGAGGTTTAGAGAAGAGAAAAAGGTATTTTAAATGTCAATACTATTTATACTTTTGAACATAACATTTTTATAGGGCATGTTGAAATATACACGTAAAAATGATGTACTTTTGTAAAGAAAAACATGTCCGAATTTCTTATTTAAGCTAGTCTTATCAAGTTTAGGAAGTTTATATACCATTCCTCTTTGTTTTTATACAATTATATTTCAATTTTAACTTTTCATTATTTATTTCAGGCTGATAAATGTATTCATGAGCTTACAAAATGTCTGGCACTGAACAGAATACTGTACGGAGCCGACCACTGGAAGCTGGCAAGGAGTCATTGTAACCTAGCAGAGGCGTATCTAGAAATGAAAGGTTGATGTTTCTAAGTAGTATCCTTCATTTCAAAATGAATTTGCTATGAATACATTGAATTACTAGTAATGGATTGTCTTCTTTGATATTAACAACAACAATGTTATAATCAATAGCTATGTCACATTGCAAGCAAGAAACTTGAAAAATGAAACTACAGAGTAAATGCATTATAGTACACAGTCATGGTTTATGGTGCAGTAATTTACCAATTTATATTAACCATTCAATTTTGTCCAGAATAACCACACATTGTGCAAAGGATATGAAGTTACCATAATCTGCATGTATTAATAAATGATGTTGCTTTAAATGGAAAATACCAATCTCGAACCATAAATTCCACCATAAATTCCACAATTTATAACTGCTTCTTATTCTACCTGAGTGTTTTTACCAAAATTTCATCAAATAGTATTCATTTTCCATATTCCAATTTTTGATGAGCAGGATATTCACCGCAGGCAGACCACCACTCAGAAATAGCTAAAACCATAATGTTGAACTCTGTCACAAGTTATACCACTGAGCAGGAAAAGGCAGATATATATGACGTCCTCTTCAAAATCTACCATACACAAGGAAGAGCATTAACAACTTTGAAGAAGTACGGAGAAGCAGAGGGTTTATTAGCTAAGGCCGACAAAGTTTGTGGGGAACTCAGCAAGCTGTCGTGTTTAAGTCAGGATGATCTAGATGACTATGAAATAAAATTGGCCCAGGCAACTGCCAGGTAATCTTAATGTGAATTAAATCGTCGTCTTCTTAGAAATTTTCCCAGCTACATTTGAGGTCACTTAAGATTACATTTATTGGTATTGCATTTTAGGTCCACTTATTTTGTTTTCTTCAGTCTAACCGTTTTTGAAGTATTTTTGCAAGAGTTACTTCCCCTTTTGGACATTTTTAAGATAACCAATGACATTATATTTCAGATTGTACTGGAAGCAGAAGAAGTATGCAGTGGCTGGTAGTCAGTATGATAAGCTGTTAAAGCTGATAGAGGAGAGACATGGTATGGACTGTCCACAGCTTATACCTGTATACCAGGAATATGGAAAGATATCCTTTATAAACATTCATTGATTTTATAGATATGAATTATTAATGTTAATGTTGTAGAAAAAAAAAATGTACTTCCTTTATGTTGATGTAAATATTTGTTGATTGTCAAATGAAAGTTTTTGTCTCTTTTATATTCAATTTCTTCATATTTCAAAGTTCATTTTTTTGTGGCAAGACCATCTTTTAAATCTAAACATTCAAGTTTGACCTCTTCTTTTTCTTATTTTTAATTTTTTTTTTTTAGTCCCCTGTCGGCAACGCCGAAGGGGACTCTTAGTTTCCTCTCGGTCTGTCCGTCCGTCCGTCCGTCTGTCCCTCCGTCTGTCCGAATATCAGTTTTCCGGACTTTTTTCTGCAACGGATAGAGATATTCCGATGAAATTTGATACACAGCTTGGTCTTGGATAGTTACAGAGCAAGTTTGACTTTCGTCACGCTTGACCCATTTTTCGAGGAGTTATGCCCCTTGATGACTTGGAAAATCCAGTTTTTGTCAGTTTTCCGGACTTTTTTCTGCAACGGATGGAGATATTCAGATGAAATTTGATACACAGCTTGTTCTTTGATAGTTACAGAGCAAGTTTGACTTTCATCACGCTTGACCCATTTTTCGAGGAGTTATGCCCCTTGATGACTTGGAAAATTCAGTTTTTGTCAGTTTTCCGGACTTTTTTCTGCAACGGATGGAGATATTCAGATGAAATTTGATACACAGCTTGGTCTTGGATAGTTACAGAGCAAGTTTGACTTTCATCACGCTTGACCCATTTTTCAAGGAGTTTAGCCCCTTGATGACTTGGAAAATTCAGTTTTTGTCAGTTTTCCGGACTTTTTTCTGCAACGGATGGAGATATTCAGATGAAATTTGATACACAGCTTGGTCTTGGATAGTTACAGAGCAAGTTTGACTTTCATCACGCTTGACCCATTTTTCAAGGAGTTATGCCCCTTGATGACTTGGAAAATTCAGTTTTTGTCAGTTTTCCGGACTTTTTTCTGCAACAGATGGAGATATTCAGATGAAATTTGATACACAGCTTGGTCTTGGATAGTTACAGAGCAAGTTCGACTTTCGTGAGGCTTGACCCATTTTTCAAGGAGTTATGCCCCTCTATAACTTGGAAAATTAAGTTTTTGTCAGTTTTCTGGACTTTTTTTCTGCAACGGATGAAGATATTCAGATGAAATTTGATACACAGCTTGGTCTTTGATAGTTACAGAGCAAGTTTGACTTATGTCACGCTTGACCTATTTTTCGAGGAGATATGCCCCTTTATGACTTGGAAAATTCAGTTTTTGTCAGTTTTCCAGACTTCTTTCTGCAACAAATAGAGATATTCAGGTGAAATTTGATACTCAGCTTAGTCTTGGATAGTTACAGAGCAAGTTCAACTTTCGTCACGCTTGACCTCTTTTTCATATCGATAAAGCAGATAAAACCTCAGAACTGAGCTGCACAGACAGTAAGTTTAATTTAAACTCATATATGTTTAACTGAAGAGTAATTCATAGGCAGAGTTGCAGGACATAAATATATGCCGCCGGTAGGGGACTATATCGCTCAGCGATCATAACATTTTATTTTTTTACAAATTTTCATGTTAGCAATAACTTTTGATTGGCGAGTCAGAGAGCTGTTTTATATTTACATCGGTTGCCTTTTTACTTTGCGACCTTGACCTTGGAGTTTGATATGCTATTAATTAAAAAACAATTATTTTTTATGTCAAAGGGGTCATGTGTTTCACATCTATATATATACATCTATTCTATTAACCTCAAGAAGTTTGTTCCTTAAAAAAGTATACTTATTGATAAGCCAGGTGCATGTTTATCTAAAATGTATACATTATCAAAATTGTTCCTTTTGTGCATTAGTATCCTTTGTTAAGAATTTGCCTTAATATGTGCTACATAGAACAATCTAAGGGACGGTATGCCAACCATGAGAAAGCCATAGAGATGTTTCTACAAGCTCATTCCATAGCTGGAGCAAAGTAAGTTCCTACTTTCATAATGACATTAATATTATAGAATTTACTGTTGTTACATGGTAGGACAGAAGTAGATTATTCACTAACTCCAACTTTGTTGCCAAGGGAACATAGGAAGTCCACTACTTTTGTAGATCATTACATGACATTGTATTACTTATGTATCACTTGTAATTCAGTTAATTGTCTCTCTTGCTTTTCACGAAGACGGAAAGTAGTTTTACTTTGTACAGAACATGATTGCTCTCTATTACATAATTTAATCTAATACTATATCCATGTAGATACACAAAAAGCCTTTGTCCATTGTTTCTTTGCATGAATTTAACCTTTTAACTCATTCAGAATTGCCACTTGTATCTTGTACATGAATATTTCAGGTACCGTGAGGGGCATCCTGATTTAGTTGACACGGCTTTAGCCTTAGCTCAGGCCTACTCCAGTACCGGGTCAGAGGACGGGGAAAGTAAGTCACAATAGTTCATAAAAAAAGTAACATTTTAGGAGTGGGGCTCGTCGTGTAGCCACCAAAATTTAACAAGATCTGCCTATTCTTGGATCAAGCTTACATGTATATCCAAGGCAAAAGGACATAAAAGAGTTTTACTGCAATTGATGATATACTTTCTGTTTGACAAGTCTAAATGCATTTAATCACTTCATGTACGCACTACCCTTGTGGTTTTACACAATATGTGATATGCCATTTCATCATCCAATTATTGAATAAAATTGCATTGCTTCACTGATTAGATACATGTATACTAACCTTTATATAAATGTAGGTGCAGCAGAGAAATACTTAAATGAGTGCTTGGCATCGTGTCAGACGTTACACGGACCACATCATCCGAAGACATTACAGGTCCAAGACGAATTGGCAAGACTCTACATACGCACAGACAGAAGTCAGGTCTTGTGCATACAAATTTTATTTAAATAACTCTTTTATAAAAATTTTGGCATCTTGGGCATACGCAGGCATTTTAAAATATGGATGCCATCAGGAATTTCATAATTGATATATTCTGATCTTTGTCCTTAGCATACATGTTAGGGCTGTCACGGTTCAGCCTTTAGTCGGTTTGGTTTGGTTCAGGAAAATGAACCGTGGTTCTTGATTTTTTCGGTTCGGTTTGAGTTTGTGTTGTTTAATTCTATAAAAGAGTGAAATAATGGTAAGAATAACAAATCAACAAATAATGCTTTTTCAATTTTCTGCTTTGAAAGCATTTTTCTTCGAGATTTTATCAACATTCAACAAAATAACAAAGCTAGAACACTTAGAAGACTTCTTAGACTCCACCTGTCAAACAAACAGGTTCACGTATACAATCATTAAGTAAAACAACCCATTTCATTGGGTGAAATATAACAAAGTTCCCAATCACAGTCTGTGTATCATACAAAATTGATATATAACACTACTGATTACCAGATATAACTAAAAAGAAAAAATAGAACCGAACCAAAATCCGTAAAGTACGATCCAAATCGAACCGACCAAGCTTGAACCGCAGTTAACCAAATTTTCGGTTAACCGTGACAGCCCTAATACATGTGTAACAGAATTAGAACTGATATTTTGTGCTTGACATTTAAAGGAAAACATGTACATGGATAAAATGTTCATTAATTTTTATCAATGATTTTCTTTACAATTATATCTGTGCCACTATTCAGAAGTATTAATTGTTGATTTTATATTCAGTTATATCTTGAGAGTTTATTGATCTTGACATGTTTTTGGCAATTTGCCTTGACTCAAAAATCCTTAAAGGATGCATTTGTGCCATGCATAGTTCTAAAAAAGAAAATATGTATGTTAATAATGAGGTCATAATTCATTTATGAACAGGACGCTTTGTCACTGCTGCGACCGATGTTGAAGGAGAAATGTGAGGTGCACGGTGATTACTCCGAGGAAGTGTCCGATTGTCATAAGATGATAGCATCTATATACTTATCACAAGGTGATCTGGAAAAATCACTCAAGGCGTACAAAAAGGTAAAAATTTTATCTCAGGTTTTGATTTGATTGGTTCAAGAAACAAGGGGAGTTATTGCACAATCAACTATGGCTGCATATTCTACCTTTGTAATTAACTCATGTCATCTTATACAATGTTGGCAATGTATCAGAAAGTAGACACTGAGCTTAAAGGATTTTTCCTCTCAATGAGGTGTAAATCTCCTATCATTTCAGATTTTCTTATTTTACATTCATCTTTTAAAAGTATTTTTACTGAAACAAATGTCATACCTTCTTTTTCAGTGTCATGGAATAGAAACTTTAGTTCTTGGTAAAAATCATCGGAAAACCAAAGATACAGAGAGAACAATGGATATACTAATGGCGTAAGTTAAAAATTTGAAGAAACTTATATTTCTATTAAAAACACCTTGCATTTCTTTGTTTGAGCTAAAGTAAGTTAGATCTACTGCTACACATAAATTGAATGATTAGTTCACACAGTATACAAAATATTAATAGAATGATAACTACCCTCAAGAGGCAGCTTTCAGAGAGACTGGATTATTCTATATCAAAAATTTGACCTCTGGGTTGTTGCAATCATAGATAACAAATCCCATGATAGAGTGTATTTTTAACAGTTGCCTAATGAATTTAATTTTTTTCAATGGAATTTTTGATTGATTTTAGTTATTTTTGCCGTTGCAGAAGTCCAGGTTTATCCAGTAAGTTTGTACTGAGTAAAGAGGATGAACTGAAAAAACGACCAAAATTTAATGCAATTGTTAAACCTAGCAAGCAAGTGGGAGGATTTAAACCACAAGTGTAGTTTAAAAAAAACTTAAAATTAATGAATGTGTATGATTTCAAAAGGGAAAATAGTGCATTAGAATTTAGGAAATATTTATATCTACATTATTTCACTTTTTTATTTTTATTTTTTCTAATTGGATATGCTATTTATAGACACATTTTAAAGTATCATTCCATTCCGTCCATTAAATATTTTCAGATATAAATTTTCTTCTTCTTTTTTTTATTTGGTGATTTGAAATCCATCATCAATACATGTAGACAAAACTACATTTGATTACTGTACATGTACTTATTTTAGCACAACCAAATTTTAGTGGAAATAGCTAAAGATGGAAAAAGAAATTTGGCCCATTGACAAGTATTGACATGAATTGACTTGTTTTCCTTCATATGTCTTGAAGACATGCTCTTTTATCGGCATTAACTCCAGTAAAATATGAATACTGCTTAAATAAGTACGCACACAGTGTAAATAGAATGTACTAGATTGTTTGTTAACTCGCCTCACACTGTAAACTATTCACATCAGAATTTCATAATTCTATAGTGTTCTCTGTTTGAACTCCCATAAAGGACTGACCTGTGACCTCAAGGTCACCCAAAAACTTCCTACTTATTAATCATAGGTACACACATCACGTCAGAGTGCCACTGACACGTCCTACTGATATACTCCAACTAAGATTCCACTTGCACATGTTAATTGTCAACAGTATTTCTGCTGGTTTGTTACCTTTAGTATATTTAATATATCAAGATAACTCTTTCAGTTGATCTTTAATGAGATTTAATGACAATGTATATGCAACAACTCAATAACAAAATGTATACATGCATGTTCATATATAAAAGTATGTGAACAATGAAATGCAAGCACATACAATGTGCTTTTAACAAGAGTCATAATAAACTGGAAAAGGTTTACTGTATTTGCAAGTCAACTAAACAGTCTTAAGGTCTTATTCGCTTAAAAATGTTTCAAATTCATGTCAGTTCTGAAAATGCATGATGTCTTACACTATACAGCACACTTCACACAGTAATGTGATGTTATAACTTTGATGTAGGGGCACCGATGGGTACTTTGCCTCCAGTTTCACTGTACATCTCGGGCGTCCAGCCAGGCTGGGTTATAGCTGGTCTGTCTATGTTGAACTTTGACACATCATACTGAGTTTTACCATCTACCGCCATTTCACTGAGAATTTTACCCAAAAGACAGGAAAACCTACAAATTTGATAGATATTCTCTATTACGCATTCTATTAGGAGCAAACATTGTCAACAAAAGTGCCGTCTATTTAGTAGTTTTATGCTTTTATAATTAAGTCCATAGGTGGCATGTCTTCTTGTAAAGGCTTAAACAACTTACAACAAGCCAGACACAACTTGTAGAGCTCTTTTCATTAGAATTGTAGGAGAACCGATTGGCAACATCATAGACATATATGAATGAATCTAATAAATATTGACCCCCTCATGCTAGTCTGGTAAGTCTGCTACTGTAATTTTAAAAAGAAGGAAGTGCCTGTCCCAGAAAGAAAATCTAAATACACATAAAAATGGTTATAACCACACAAATAGATATGAGGAATGTTGAATAAATAAGTAGTATGTAATTTATACCCTAGCTGTTTTGATGGGGTACTGTAATATTACACTGAATGGGAATTGCAAGCAATTCTTTCCTTTTAATCCATCAATTATCTAATTTTGCTAAGTTTTAAACTTACTTGAAGCAATGCCCAGCTCCATTACAGACTATAACATTATCCCAGCCTGGTCTCATCTTACCACAGTGGTCCACTACAAAATGTCTGTCCTTAGGCATTGTATACAGACATGTCTTAGTGTACATAATGGGACCCAGTGACTGAAAAAAAAAATGCCCCAAGACATGACTTCATTGAAATTTTGAGGTTATTGTTGACAAAATAAAACCAGAATCAGTAAGGTTTTGAAACAATATACTCCTGGATGTGTGCATATTAAGTTTTGGAAAAAAATTATTTTTATGGTAAAGGTCAAGGTCATAAGGAAAATGACCGAGGTTTCTTTTAAAAGTGGTTCAACAATGGAATTCTATTTACTGCGTATAACTTTATATATACGTTATGATCGAGATGTTGTCGGCAATATGATCTAGAAAACAAAGACCAGAAACATGTTGTCCCTCAATACCTGGTCAAAAGGTCAAGAGCAATACAATTGTAACTATGTGTAATGAGTCATGCTTTATTACGTGCTTCAGAAGCAGTGACCAAAGACATTTACCATTTCACACAAACTGAAACTGTTGGACATTGTAACTTTACTATAAGATTACATTGAAGGAAATTAATTACCCTAGGAATGGTTTCCTTTAGGAAATCAGTGACATACTTTTCCCGTACTGGATCAGGGATATATGTACGTGTCTCAGGGGTGACTACGACCCCGCCCATCTCTATACCACATTTACTACCAGAGTTCCCGTGGCTAGGGAGGCCATAGTAGTCTCTGTCTGACCCGTGGTATATCCATATTGGATATCTGTTGAGAGTAAAAATCATAAAGAGGTTTGGATCCATATCGCTCAATGCATCTGCGATATTTCAAAATGTCATGAATAGAAAAATAACTCTATGAAGAACCAATTAGTTTATTTTGTTCCTTGCGCGGGCTTCCGATTTCATGTCGTATTTGAGGGGGAAGATTTGAAAGAAGAGGGACTGTCATTGGTTAATTGATACATGGTGTAAAAATAGCAGCACGAAAATCCGTAAGAATTCATATCTGAAGTACATGCAAGTCGAAGCTACCGTTTCGTGTAAGTCAGCAAAAAGTATCTTGGCGACTTACAAGGTACTTTAAAATAAAACTTGGTAGAGGACTTTCAGCACATCGTGAAGGATTTTCAGTATTAAAAGTTTTCCATTGGCAAGTTTGCATGATCAAAATCAAAATGACAGACAAATGGACAACTTTTTTCTGTTCGTTTGAGTTGATGGACTACCATTTTCCAAATTTTAATTTTTGTGTTAAATACCATTTTTCATACTGTAAATTAAAGTTTCTTACTTTTCTTTGGTAAATTCTTTGACATGTGGAGTAGCAAAATAGGAAACTTGTTCCTGGGTAACGTAGATAGGCACGTGTACACCAATAGACTGTAGTACGTTATTGATCCACGCCCCTGACGTCACTAGTAAACGTTGACATTGGTAGATGCCGTTAGCTGTGTATACCTTATACAAACAGTAGTGTATTATTAAAACAAAAAGACCTTTCCAATTCAAAAGGGACATTTCCATCTCCGAAATAGTAGTAGTAAACCATCATAGATTCATAAATATAAGAAATTCCAAATTATAAAAAGCAAACAATATAAGTCAGAGAACAGATGAGTGGTCATACGAAACTGAAACAAGTATGAAAAAGAAGCACTTTTGAAAATATTGAAACTCTAGCACATACTGCTTGAAATTTTATACCAATTATGAAAGTTTCTGAATAGAAGGCCCTGGGAAAAATGTCCAGGTCAAACGTTTACCATTATATGTCCGTTTGGTGCCTTGTCGATCCTCCTGACGGGACAGTTATCTATGACGCTGGCACCGTGAGCTCTGGCCAGCTGGATCTGTACAGAGATAGACATGGCAGCGTCAACCAGACCGGCTTTCTCCTCGTACAGAGCCGTGTAACTATCATCTGTCTCAAACTGAGGGTACTTCTCGTGAAGCTGACTCCCTGTGAGCCGCTCATATCTGAAATGTTTGACAATGGAAAGTTTACAGAAAACAATATTTTATCGTAGATTTCACCACGGACGTATATAAAGCTGTTATGTACGTTCCTGATTTCACCAAAAAATATTCCAAAACGGATCATTTTTAAGCAATAAGGTGCGGCCTATTACCAGAGTGCGCGGATGCAGGGTGTAACGACCTTCAAAAGACTAACAACCAATGCACCATACAACAATTCTGGGTAGAAAGTATTCGCTGACATTGTGCAAAATGGTTGTCTAGTGTGAACATGGTAGAGACGCTAACGAATGTAATTAGCATAAAAAAGATATTATTTTCTCACTTGATTCCATGTTTGGACATTGCTTCTGCATACTGATCAATAACGTGACCAAGCTCATTCTTTTTGGCGAATTTAATGCCTCCGGTGTGATAGACCAACTGAATTCCAGATTCTTTTTCAACTTCTTCCCATCTGCAATGAAAAAAATATTTAATTGTTTTCCTCTTGATTATAGTAATTTCGGGGGTTTTTTTTTACTCAAAAATGAGATGAAGCACACTATGAAAAGTAGTACTTAGTTTAATGGGTATTTAAAGTACTTACGCTGTGTAGGTGTCGGGTGTTATCTTAGTATATCTGTCATCGTGATAGGCTAATCTTCTACAAATGAAATATCAAAAATACAAGTAAAAGTTAACTATAAATTAAAAGATGAAATTTCTCTTGTAAGAAGTATTGGAGCCATTGCTATGCCATTTTGAGGCTTATTTTGCTCATCAAAAATGTTGATTACCACTAGATGTATACTGTGATCTCCGGACAAGGCATGTCATTTTAGTATTCATAAACACGTACTCGTATGTTAAGTTTTTCGTTTTTCGTATCGCTTACTTACATAATTCTTGAGTGATCTTGTGACCCTCCGTTATCATGTCCGATATGGAACTGCTCGATACCAAGAACGTCTGAAGAAATACAATGTATAGTTTGTCAAAATTAGATCTTTCACAGTCAGGGGACAATATCGCTTCATTAAACGTTTGCCGGACCATCTGTTTGTCTTTTTTTAATAATGCAACGCAATCAGAAAAAGCACTAATAAGTGAGTGAATAATAAACTCAAGAAATTTAGCCCATTAGAAAATTGTTTAAGCAAAAATTTTCGTGAGATACTAATTTTCGCTGTTTTTGTGAGTTATCTGAACACTCGAAAACAAGTTTCCGTGAAAGTTTGTACCTCCACAAGTCTTGATGAAGGGCATGAATACATGGAAAGGCAAAAGGAATGATAAGAAATACATGTAAAAAGGGATAGAAAAATTAAGTAAAATGCAATTTATATCTCCTTTTCACATCGCGAAAATTATAGGTAATACGATGATTTACTTAAAACGAAAGAAAATAAATATATTAGAGTAATGAAATATTTCTTACCTGACCCGACCCTTTTTGACAGCCAGTAGACGGTGGCACTCCCAACTCCCCCACATCCCACGACTATATACTGATAGAACCTCCTCTCTGGATCTCTCACCTCTGCCATCCTGTTTTACGTTATGATCTGCCCTAATGCAGAAAACTCTACCTTTATATAGCCTTCTACGTATCAACGAACTTGCTAATCAAAATCTGTGTTGTTTGATAACCTCTATGATAATTCATTTCTTATTTTAGTTTGATCCGGAAATATTTAGACCAAAAATTATCATGGTTACATTTTGAGAGCTACTTAAGTTTTTATGTGAAAGAATGAAACTAAGAAAAATCTTGGTCTTTATTCATGCTTGCACCTATTTTGAATAACGCTTAAATTCACATGAACCTAACAAAAAAAGGCTAGCGTTGTCCACACTTAATTGTTATTCTTGTGCTGTAGCATTAGAATAGGGCATGCGCAAATCCAGAAAAAAATTATGTGATGCGTTTTCTATTCAAAATATCTGTAAGTCATGTCCCATATTCAGCAAAGAATTGTAATTTAACAGTCGAAATCATGATAGAGGAGGTCAAGAACAGTGGACGGAGAGAAAAATCACTGCTTTTATGTTAAGATTGCCACAGCATTTGGTTGAATGACAATTTTAATTTTCTATGAAAATTTTAAGACCAAATAATTTCATTTCCATCTTCGTTTAGTTATTTATTTTTTTTAATCACATTCTTTTTTTTTATCTGTTTCTTCAGAATAGTAATTGAACAAAGTCGAAATCAGGTCATGTTTTGGATCTTTGGGTTTGTTTTCGTCCTAGCTAGAAAACAAACACGAATCATGAGACAGTTGTCTGGTAAACCGGTCCATACAGGTTTGGTGTAGTTACTTCCGTTTACAAAGGTATAGTAACGACTGTATGCAGATGGCAAAACAATGTCATATCGTACATTCATGATAAGATAGCTTTATCTTTCTGAGTCGTAACCATATTTTTCTCTTTTCTTTTGATTTTAATGAGAGAGAACGAAGGGGGGGGGGGGGGTCCAATCTATGTTCGCTGTATTATGATTTATATGAAAAAAGCTGATCTGTGAATTCTTTTTTTTAACTGTAGTAGGCTAGCATATTCATGCTGTGCTATGCACTAAGTATTTATTTCAAAATTGTTTCTAGCATTTAATATCTCATCAATGTATATATTGTACATTTTATGAGAATAATGTATTGTCATTGAAAATCCAGGGAGTTGTTGGTTTTTTCGGCACTAGAAAATTTTCCCAAAGGGGCGATGGCTCCAGCCCTCTAATTAAAAGTGGGTATTCTGGTATATAATTTTGAGAATTATATCCAAAATTTGGAATTTCAGTATTATTGGCAAAGTCCAGGGGATTTCTGACACCGTTACCCTTTCAGACCCGCGCAAAAAGATTCAGTGCATGACTTAAAATTGTTTCGGCTTGTCAGTTTGTAAGTCTGTCGGTGAAAAAAATGGCCTTTACGCTTGATAAGTAAGTGATAGGGCTCTATTTGACATGTGTACTTTTTGGCCAGATCTGTACATTGTAACTTCAACCACTGAGTGAAAATCACATTACACAAAAGTAGAATTCTAAATTCATAATCAATGGACATACAACACCATGAAAAAAAAAAACACACACCCAAACAAACAACTTAACATTATGCAAAGGAACAAAAGTTAATCCTCAATGGAGATGAGACCAGGTACCCGGGGAGAGTAAGCATCTCCTGTTACGTACAGAAAAGGCAACAACCAATGTCAAATTCGGTTTCATACGAAAAATATCTTTCAACGTTGAATTTAAGGATTTAATAAATAATGAAATCAGGGCATTTATTTGCACAGAAGCGGCTATTATGTTTCTCCTTTGTACGCTCCTTTTATCCCATGTATAAATAATTTCTAAAATTGTGGTTGTTTAATCTTTTCTTTTTATAAATGTGAACAAAGAAGGAATTAAATTCAATCTGCTGTAACGGAATATACGCATCTTTGGGAAAGGTTTACAAGAAAATTAAGTAATTAACAGCTGGAAAAGGCAACTTTTTAACTCTACTGAATAATCCAGTCTCTCGGCTACCCCTGTAACTGCAGTCAAGAGACTGTTAGTGGGGTAGATCTAGTTGTTAATATTCTCGCTTTTTAACGATGTGACTTGTCTATTTCATACTATTGTTGTAACAATGCATATGAGCATGTTTACTCTGTATTGGCAAACTTCAAGTCCATCAAGTTGAAATCTTGTTCTTTTCTAATGCATTTATCAGTTTTGTGAACGGTATATTGAATATTTACGGAAGCGTAGAGGGGACAAGGTGAACAAACATTTATCTCATACTCACGACTTTGCAACTCATAAGCACGACTTACTCGTGAGCACGACTTTGCACGACCATTATTTCATTTATATCAGTTATCTCGTATTTCATTTATATCAGTTATCTCGTATTTCATTTATATCAGTTATCTCATATTTCATTTGTATCAGTTATCTCGTATTTCATTTATACCAGTTATCTCGTACCCATGACTTTGCAACTTATGCGAATGAGATTATCAACCTGATCCAATAAAAAGCTGAGATCAAATACAATTTCGAACACTGATCTTGATCCTGGATATTGAAACGCGCTGCTCGTTCAAGAGTAATGTAAACATTGTCTGAAATATTAGTATATCCCCGATGAACTGCTGCACAATTCCGCTTAATTCCTATTAACATCTTCCCCCTCCACCATTATATACACAAGAAAAAGGTTTTGTCAGAGAATATTTAGCATGTATCGGATGGCTTAAATGAGCTTGTAGGGGAAAAAAGATGAGACATAACTTTTCTTTTCAAACATTAGATTTAGTAGTTAAGGGGGTCTGATTTACCCTCAATTTTGTAAAAAGTTAGAATTTTAATTGTGAATACAAAAGGCTGGAAGCCGATTTCTGGGTTTAAAGGCTCCTTTCACAATCTGGACAATTTCTCTGATCCACATGATCTGTTCGAGTTCGGATCTAGCTGATTTTCTCTACTTAAAGTTATATCTATATTCAAATCCCTGATGGGCTCGACCCCTACACCCGGGGATTTTTTTTTCTGCCCATGTGTTGTTTTATCATTTTCATTTGGAAAAGAGCACTTAAGTCATGCAATGAAGGTAAGTTGGAATCTTGCTTTCGAGGGGAGGTAAACCTTGTATTTACCGAGGAAACAGAAAAATAATTATTTTATAACATGAAGTTTAAAAATCATCTATATAAATCATTCAAACATCACTTTCAGACTATAAAAGAAAGGAGGGCATCTCCAACAACTTTCGGTTGCAGCACCAACAGCAAAACCCCAAAACAGCCACTGCAAAAACACAAAGCAGACACGCACAGAATGAGACGGAAATGGTACAATGAACGCCAAATCACTCTAGCTCTTTTTCTGAGTTTTTGGTTATGTCTCTTTCCGTGAGACATATGCTTCCGTTTGGTGTTTGGGCGAATTGAAAATACATTAATATTTGTGGAGGCCGAGGAAATGTTCCCTTGTCCATAAATTCGATCGTTGAAACCAAAGGGGTACGCAGTTTGAAGTTTGGTGATCCAGGCAAGTTCGGCTTATAGTCGGCGTTTTTAAATTTCAGTTTTACTTTGATTTTTGAGTTTTGGAAAAGACTGAACCGGAGTAATAGTTATATTCGAAATTGAATGGTTATATTTAACGAAGTGATTGTAAAGGAAATGACTTGGTTTTTCGTGACACGAATGACTTCAAAAACGAGATTTTAAGGCCTGCCCTGTTTCTCCGACATATTGGGCGCCACATCCCCTAGCGTTTCACGTAATAACATAAATGACATCTTGATACGATCAATCGATGTCGTTATCAATCTCTATTTTAAAAGTCTGCCCATTACAACTAGATTTAATTGTGGAATTGCAATCGATGAGCGGACACGAAGACGGTGGATTAAGATCCTGTGTAGAAGATACAACACAGTCAAGTTAGAGAACGAATTGGAATAAAAACACTCCAAACATCGGGTCGTGGGGAATTGTATTACCAACTCCACACTGCAACACGAAATTAGTGTAGATATAAAAGAAACGAGGAAGTAAAAACCTCTCATCCTAGGTAGATATGACATTTGAGCGGTTCGCCGAGCGGCTGTTTTAGCCAATCAGAAAAAAAGGGAAAATAACAATTCATGTAATAATTCCTTATACTTCATAACTTGTTGGATGAATTGTGTGCTTCTATCTTCAGGATCATTATCAGTCGTCACAATTTATTTGAACTTTTGTTTTCTGTTGGTTAATTGGTTGATTTGAATGAGTTACTAAGTAGTGTACACGAGTTACAAAGTCGTGTGCACAGATTAAGTACTAAGTCGTGTGCAAGAGTTACTAAGTCATGCGCACGACTTATTTTAAAAGTCGTTTGCGTAAGTTACAAAGTCAAAATTCTAAGTCATGCAAACGAATTACAAATTCATGCGCACAAGTTGCTAAATCGTGCGTGCGGCTTACTTAAGAAATAAAAAATGACAAGCCGGGCTCTATTGTCTCATAATGCCCGAGCGTCCTCAGCCAATCACATTTATTACCGAGCCGCGTCAGCGGCGAGGTGATAAATATGATTGGCTGAGGACGCGAGGGCATTATGAGACAATAGAGCCCGGCTTGTCATTTTTTATTTCTATTCTAATGATGACCAAACTTAGATCAATGAAACACAGACGACAAAATCGATTCTTGGTAAAAACTAGTTCCTGTCGGTTTATCTGTTTTCAGAAAATGGGTAGGCGTGGCTTATCGCTATAGGGCCTATATTGGAGAATAGAGCCCGGCTCGCGTCTGTTGTCTTAATAGGGAAATAGAATCAAGTCATATTAGAATAGTAAATATTCTTTTCCCTGTCCATTCTAAGCTTCCGTAATTATTTCCGTAGACGGTAATCAGGTTCCCTTGTCCTCGCGCGGGCCGGATCACACGAGTTCTTTATCAATTGAGGCCATATCAACCATTATAAAAAGCAGCGCGATTGTTTGAAAATCATAGGGAAAATAAAATCACTGAATATTACAAAACCAACCAATTTCTGACAATGCCATCAAAAGGTAAGTAAAGTTGCTGTAAGTTACGGACTTTAGCAGAGAGAAACTTTTTATTCACTTTCATATGATGGATATTTTTGTTAATCTAGTTAGTTAAAAAAAATCATAGGTATCCTTAGACGTTTTGTTAACTAAGATAATCGTAAGATTGAAGCTTTAGTTTGAGGAGGAATACGACATTTGTTATGAATAAAAAAATATGTACATCTCTGAAGCAAGTCAAGAGTTTAAGCAAGCCATAAGAGACAACTGGAAAGTAAATTTTACATATTATGTAAAATATAGAGATAAGATCTTAATAGTATCTCAAACGAAAAGAAATATTAGACGAATATTTGTATTGTAAGATATTTTCAATTAAGTTGGAAATAAATTTCAAAAAGAGAAGGATAAACATTTATTTATTATTTCGTGGAAGCTGAGTTAAAGGCCCCTGTTCAATTTCAGATTTATAAACATTTCACTCATCAATCAAATGCATGAAAAAAAAACCTATATACCGGTATTGAAGTTCTAATTTCAACGACCAGAATTTTCTTTTTTTGCGGCAGACTAGTATATAAAAAGCCACAAATTGGGATCAGCTTTCTATTATCATGATAGTCCATGGAACCGTTCTTTTTTACATCACACATTTGTGGAACCAAGTATAATTCTTTAGACAATCTATTTAGAAAGGTTTATTCATGATAATTTCTATTTCTCATATTTCAATATTCTGGCATTTTAAATATCATCCAGGATTACTTGAGAGATTGAATGCAGGAGAGAATCTGATCGTAGCAGAGGGCTATCTGTTTGAGGTTGAACGCCTGGGATATTGCAAAGCCGGGAGTTTTGTTCCGGAAGTTGTTTTGGATAATCCAGAACTTCTGAAAAATATTCACCGCCAGTATGTCAACGCCGGAAGTGACGTAGTCCTGGCATACACAGTAAGACAATATTTCTTAAAATTTTCATTCAAAGTTAATCAGGTATGGTTGATAGTCCAAAATTCCAAATCTTGCAGGAAATATCTTTAATAATTTGAAAATGCTTTGAACTGAAGGCATAAGATTGAGGCATATATAGTCTATATAGTTAACGATATTTAAATGCAAATCATTATTGCTACATCTACATATTATTTTTCATTTTGCTATCGAGCGAAATAGAAGCATCAAGTTCCCATATACGAAAACGTTAATAGTGTATTCTTTGTCTTTGATTCTAGTATTACGGACATAGGGCAAAACTGAGACTGATCGGCCGTGAAGATGAGCTGGAACCCTTGAACATCAAAGCCTTACAGATAGCCAGAGAAGTAGCAGATGAGACCGGTACCCTGATGGCGGGAAACCTTTGTAACAGTACAATATACAGAAAAGATGATCCAGAATCTATAGAAACGTGCAGAAAGATGAACAAGGTATTGTAGACATCGTGTTTCATCTGACTTTCCTTTCTTAAAATATTTCTTTCTTTAAAGAATACTAATATGAAAACGTATCAATTATTTTAATACATCATTTTCTTGTACAATGTTTTTCAGGAAAACGTAGAATGGGCAGTGAGAGGTGGAGCTGACTTTATTTTGGGGGAGACATACCAAGAATTTGGAGAAGCTATGCTGGCTTTAGAAGCTATCAAGGAACACGGAAATGGTAAGATCACTAAGTTGCCCCGTCTAATTTTACTTCAATTGTTTTTGTCAAGCTACTCTAAAGAATTTGAAATCAGGTTACACAATCAATGAGGATGAGATACATCCTGGAACATATACCGGTTGCTTACCGAAATATCCACAAATCATGTCTTTTATTTGATGATCAAATGTTTGCCAATAGAGGTATAAATGCGCGGCAAAATTATAAAAAGAAAGGAGATGTATCTTATGATATGGATTAAAACATAATTACTTGTAAACACAAAAGTTGATTTTACTCTTCTTAAACTAGGTATCCCTGCCGTGATCACAGTAGCTCCTCAGATGACCAATGTGTTGGCTGACGGTGTGCCTATAGATGAAGCCTGCAGGAAGCTGGAGGAGGCTGGGGCAGCTGTGGTGGGTCTGAACTGCTTCAGGGGACCTACCACAATACTAGAGCCACTCAAACTGGTCAGACAGGCATGCAAGGTAAATGGTAGCTTAGCTAGATATTATCATAATAAATCAAAATATTTTAAAACTTTAAAAGATGTCGAAACAAGGAATATCATCGTATTATCAGAACATTTTTTAGAAAAGTCTAAACAATTACTCCACGATTCATTTTTTTTCTTCTACCAGGGTCCAATTGCTTGTCTCCCGGTTCCATACAGATGCACACACGAACATCCGACATTCTTTTCAATTAACATCCCTGGAACTGGTATGTCCATTTTAGCTCTTCCAACAAAATACGGGATTTGATAATATCACTCATAAGAAAAGATTTGCCATACCATTGTTCATTTGAAACAATTTCATATGAAAGCTAAATGTACTGCACATATTGTTGAACAAATGAGTCTATTTATAAATAAGAAACTTCATCGATCTTACAGAAACCAGAGCCTTCCCATTAGAGTTACAGACCTGTCTGAGTACCAGAGATGAGGTGAGATATTTCGCTGAGGAGTGCAAGAAGATTGGTGTACAGTATGTCGGACTGTGCTGTGGTAATACCCCTAACTACCTCAGGATCATCACGGAGGTATACGGTAAGGACTGCCCCGCCCTCAAGTACGCCCCAGAGATGCACAAACATTTCCTTTACGGGGACAAGACAGTGATACATGACAATGACTACTACACAAAAAGCATGAAGTACAATGTGTCTGGCAGGGCCGAGGCATGCTAGACGCTCTATCCATGAACATGTCACGTCTAGTCGAATGGTGCTATATTTTGCGTTGACTGTAAATGTGTTGAGATGATTGACATTTTCATTTTTCATTTGACTGTTAATGTGTTTTGCCATTAGAGTGCATCATTTATGTTTGACATTTTTTTTATATCTTTTTAATTTCTATTCTCTGTTTTTGTATCATATTGTTCTTATGTTTGATATTACCATTATGTTGGAACTTGTACTTTTTTCACCAAAAATGATATGCATAAACAATGTCTTATTTCATGTCAAATTTTGTTGAATTTCTACATCTTTTATAATAAATATTTTAACACAATTCTTGACTTCTTATTCTTTTGCTGGACATCTACTGGTAAGCAAGATGGTGATTTCACTCAGGTAGAATTTTCTTTTTGATTTAGTTTTCAAATCCACTCTACATGTGGAAATAGCAAAAGGATTCTTTGCCAGCTTTCATGTCAGTACCTGAGAACATGAACAAGTGACAGAAGTTATAAATAAGGTGACGTTACAAACAAGACAGTATGTCATTGGCGTCGTTAGGTTACACAAAAAGTCCGAAGCATTGGACATACAAAAAAAAAAAAACTAGAGTTTGGCTTCCTCAATCCAGATCATCTAAAGCTAATGTAGTAGGACATGTTAACAATGTCTTCTCTGACTAGATTTGGATAGGGCCTGAAATGATCTTCATTAAGTGAGCCACCTTGCAAAAGAAACTGGTACAGAACAGTGGGTGTTCCAATACCATGCATACAAAGGTATCGATAAATTGAATCTTGGTCAAATTTTGAATCACAAAACTGTCACAGAAAAAATCCCACCATATTTCAAAAGAAACGCCTTGTATTTCTTATAGTTACACACCAACAGTTGCATCTAAAATTTACAATTACAAACGATTCTTGCAGTGTATCGATTTAAGTACTCCCTCACTACATCCACTTCCTTGCGAATGTTCTTCATCGGATTTCAACTACTCTCCTTGTGGACACGTTATTACTGGTGACCTTAGCATAGTCAAGAACGACAAGTTGAGAGAATTGTTAAAAAAGGGTCCCAAATACAGAGAAAGTATGTCCTTTACATGGAACCAAAATGTCAAAATTATCATGGACTCTTGTGAGGAATATGCAGGACGTTGGGCAAAGAAAGAGGACGTATAGCTCGACACCCTTTCCGAATGGATAAAATCCATCAGAGGGTTACTTTTATCTAGAATTAACCGATTAAAATCAATTGTGAACACCAGATTCGAGTCTATATTTAAAGACCCTGATGTTATCACAGAGCTTACCTACCTCCAAGAACATTATGTCATCACACCAGCGGACAAAGCCTCAAATAATTGCACATTTACTTGCAAAAAGTACTATTTCGACAGTCTAGTTAAAGAGTTGGGTTTAAATTCTACACCTGGAAATCCCACTTACACCCCAACAAACCTTTCTGCCTCTGAAATAATAGACAACCACAAATCAGCTCTGGCTTCCTTTGGCTTCGACACTAATAATTTAGATTTATATTTACCATACTTATACTGCATACCTAAAATGCATAAGAATCCGTACAAACAACGTTTCATCGCTGGTTCCTCAAAATGTTCTACCAAATCTGTATCGATCTTACTCACCAAAGTTTTATCTGAAATCAAATCTGGGCTTCAAAAATATTGTTCGACAGTATATTCTCGCAGTGGTATCAACCAGATGTGGATTTTAAAGAATTCGAAGGAACTTTTAGAACATCTGAAATCCACTCATTTTAGTAAAGTCCATTCGATCAAAGCCTTTGATTTTTCGACACTTTACACTACAATTCCACATTTTAAATTGAAAGAAAGACTCGCAAAAATCATAAGTAATGCGTTTACAAGTAAGAACGGTAATCGCAAATACAATTTTATTGTTGTGAACTATGACAAAACCTACTTTGTAAAAGAAAAGTCCGATTCTGAAAATAAGTACACTGAAACAGATATTATTCAGATGTTATACTTTTTGATCGACAACATTTTTGTGGTGTTTGGAGGAAAGGTCTTCCTGCAAATTGTCGGAATTCCAATGGGGACCAATTGTGCCCCACTCCTTGCCGACATTTTCCTTTACTCGTACGAAGCTGAATTCATTCAATCTTTGGTCTCTAAAGGAAAAAGATACTTAGCTTCTGACTTCAACTTCACTTACAGATACATAGACGATGTGTTGTCCATCAATAATCCAAAATTCTCGGGTTACCTGAGCAGTATCTATCCTTCAGAGCTTGAAGTCAAAGAAACTACAGAGACAAATAACTCAGCATCCTATTTGGACATAATGTTGTCCTACGACACTGATGGTCACATGAACACCTCACTATGACAAACGTGACGACTTCAATTTCAGCATTACAAACTTTCCTTTTCTGAATAGCAACATCCCTTCATCGCCTGCTTTTGGCGTGTTCATATCTCAGTTGATACGCTATGCCAGAGCAAGTACCAAATATACGGATTTTGTTCTGAGAGCTAGGCGTCTTTCAGATAAGCTTCTCAGTCAGGGATATGTTTGTGACCGACTAACATCGTCACTGAGGAAGCTCTACGGTCGATATGGGGAACTCGTCATACACTATGATGTCCCACTCTCCAGAATGGTGGATGATATTCTGTCATAGACCATTTGAACCATCCAACCAAAGATTGTACTCTTTGTCTTCCGAAATGGAAGTAACTGGATGTGACAGTTCTACCGAATTGAAGCGGCGGGTGTTGCATGCAAGCAGTAGATGCTTACTCTTCCTGGTCACCTGGTCTCACTCCCATATCGGGAGTTCGCTTCTTTTCATGTGGTGGAGGTTTTTTGTTTGTTTGCTTTCGTTCCTGTTTTATCCTGATTTTGTATGCCTTCGGTTTCTGATTTTCTGAATTATCGATTTTGTGCTGTATACAGGGATACGGTCATGATCCATATTTGTCATACATATCCATGATATAGATTAAGATAGTTTGTCTTTTTTGATTTTTGATTAAGATTCCATAACCAACTCTATACCTTCTTGAAGAAAATTCCAAACCAATTTCCATTCACCAGACATATTAAATTCTCATCAGTGATCCATCTACCATCGATCCATCTTATTTGTTTACACAGTAAAGTACAGGAAAAGGAATGTCCCAAATAGTTACATGTATCTGAATTTTCGAGCTTACAAACCCGTCATGTTTCCAGTTATCTGGGATATTGTCATGTTCACTAAATCCAGAATAAACTGTCTGAATATTTATTCTGTCGTTTTATGAATTTTCCAATCATTGACTCCGATGGTCAACCGCCTTTAGTCGTAACAAGAAATTTGCATTAAATCAGTAACACCCTTCCATCTCTTTGTCCTGCTCTACGGAAAAACTATGCAGAACCAAGTAAGTGGCAATATTTAAGACTAAGAGAGTTCTATAACATGGATATCAGTTAAATCAGCTTAATGTATACCATTTTGGGTAAGTTTGCTTTTTATTATAGTAGAAATGGGGGTAACCCATATCAAATTTATCATCAAGATTACTTCTACATGTCATTGAAACAGATCGAAGAGACCAAGAAATGAAGGGAAAATGCATTTGCAAGGCGTTCAGCAGACTGAAAAACACTGAATTTATATCATTATATTTTTTTATACATTTTGTCACACAAGCACAGATACGCCACATTGGACCGAACTATCAAAATATGGAGAGATTTTTAAAAGTGTGTATGACAAAAGAGATGATTTTCAGTCGGAAGCTATTTCATTGTTAGGACTGAGGATCACTGACGAGGGGTTTAGTATTCGAAACGTTCATGTCTGGTCCATGCTGCAAATTCATCTATTCTTAATTGATGCAATGAGGTTAAAGACGTAACATTCAGAGAGGACAGGTGGTCGGGGTATTTGCTGTACATACACAACTTGAGGGCGTGTTTCCTTATGATTTTTCTGGGCTGAATAAATCTTCATATCCCTCGAACTACCGTGCAATAAATTGTTTACTATACCGAATTAACAAAATCCTTGGAATTTGCTCAATTTCGGTATTATAGCGATGTGAAACCGTCTGGTCGCGGATAACGAGAAATATTTGCATGTGCCGCAAATATTATGACGTCATAGAATAAAGTAAACATTTGCAATGAACGCTATGACTCTGATAGGAAAAAGAGCGATGAACCCGAAGGAGGGGAACTCAATTTTTATTCTCCCTGGCCCCCAAGGGAGACTCGATGTTTTAGCCAAACTGGCACGTGACCGTTTAAACCGATCAGATTACGCGTTTTATAGAATTATTCATTTGAGGTGTAATAATAACATTTGTACCACTTGGTGAGTGTCACTGCTGGTGAGAGCATATGTTGTCAAGTTTGATCAACTAGGGATGATAGTCTCTTCAACGCATTCGGAAATTTCTGTTATAAATATTTCTTGAAATTTCTAAAACGTAGGTCCTGTAGCATCATATCCCAACCATCATCCTACGTCTTTCGGTAAATTTTTGGACATAATAATTTTCTCAAACTTTGGCAATATTACATTGTTTAAATTTATGCCCTGTTCACATGAATGCGCATCAAATCTAATTCGCATTAGATTTGATGCGAATAATTTTAATTCGAATTAGATTCGCATTGCGTTCACACGACAAATTCTAATGCGCACTAAATTTTGGTACATTTGCACTGATAACCGTATATTTTCAAATCAGAAAGGTGAGAATTTATGCCAAATTATTGGATTTCTCTTTTTTTTTCTCTCTTCGTAAATTCTTCCAGCCAGGCTAAAGCGTTACATAGAATGACGTCATTAAGAGAGAAAAATGACGTCATAATATTTGTAACATTACTGAGCGTAAGTCAAGAGACGTAGTGCAGTGCTTATAGTGAATGAAATCGATCTAGTTTTTTGTCTATTCTGTGATTTGAGATGCAAGGATAGTGAAAAGTGCAAAGTGGTGGTGTATACTTACTATATAATTCAAGTACGTCAAATACGCATGGTCTAGATTTAATGCGAATTAGATTCGCTTTGCGTTCACACGACAAAATCTAATGCGCATTAAATCTAATGCGAATTAAAGTAATGCGAATTAAATTTGTCGCGTGAACGCAACAAAATCTAATGCGCATTAAATTCGATATATATGCACAACCAATGTAATTCCCTGGGATGTTACTATTGAAAGAAACGTGCTGCAATTCGTGTATTAACACTCGTGACGTCACAATGCATAAGATCTAAAGAAGCATGCCGCGACGGCTGTTCGAAGCTGCAAACTGAGCCCGCGGTGACCTGAATTTTAACGTCACCCTTTTACCTAGAAAACGCGATTTCAGAAAACAAGAATGAAATAGACAACTATGGTGCATATATATAGAATAAATGTCATAATTTGTGTTTTGTTACGCGCATTACATGTACGATAAATGCACTTGCTGTGTGTTGTATACCCGTAACAAAACACAAATTAAGACACTTATTCTCTATTTAATGCGCATTAAACCCTTCGTGTAAACAGGGCATGAGGATCACTGACGAGGGTTTAGTACTCGAAACGTGCATGTCTGGTCCATGCTGAAAATTTAACATTTGTACCACTTGGTGAGTGTCACTGATGGTGGACCAGGAGTCCCCGGAGGCACACGTAGCCAAGTTCGGTTGATCGTCTCTTCAACGCATTCGAAAATTTCTGATCACTAAATTTTATGAGGCTATTAAATTTGAAGACGTTTAACATTGCCACAGGATCTTACTTGTCATGCTGGTAGATCTTGTCAGACTAAAGTTTCTATCAAAAGCAAATCCTGTAGCAAGGTAGGGAACAATACTATAAAATAAACTCCAGTTTCCATTTAGTGTTAAAATTTACTGTTTTAACACAAATTGTACACAAAATATAGGTCACCTGTTTGAAATATTACTATTTTCATAAAATTCAGCAAAATTTTTACCGATTTCAGAGTTTTAATTTCTTTTAATGAGATTTTTTCCGGTCCAACTGGGCGGAATTCCCAAACAAATCGTCCGAGCTCCTTTACTATGTTGAAACCAAAATCATCTCTTTTGTCATACACACTTGTATGAATCTCTATTTACGATTTTCATATATCGGTAAAAAATGGTGTATCTTTGTTTGTGTGACAAGATGTATAAAATGATATTATACAAATATGGACTGGGTATTATTAGTTATACAGTGTTTTACAGGGGGGATACAGAAATATATTGGGTTGATGAAAAAAGTTGTATTGGGCGAGGCGAAGCCGAGCCCAATACAACTTTTTTCATCGACCCAATATATATTTGTATCCCCCCTGTACAACACTGTATAACGAATTTATCCCACCGATGGCTTTTGGCTTGTGTATGTAACGTCAACATATTTTAAAGCATTTCGGTGACGTCAATATCGTTAAGCGTCTTAGTGGAAGCAGGATATCAAAATAATATCATGTCAGTTAAATAATACAACATAATATTCGGTTCTTCTCGACCAATCAGATTGCAAGAAATTTGCCAGAGGTGGGATAAGAGTTCAATATGCAAAAATATTGCACGGCTACGACATATTATATAGGTCAATATACTGTGTCGTAGCCGTGCAATATTTTTGCATATTGAACTCATACCCTGTCCATCTTTGTTATAATCTATAATCACAATCCTCTGTTAAAAGCTAATTATTTCTAGAGGTCTGTTTTACTTTCCAAAATATAATCACTTAAAATATTTTACCACAAGATCTGAAGGTCTATGTTTTTATGTGCAAAAAAAGATAAAACTCCGTATTTTTAGAGACTTCATATCGCAAAAGAAAACATTCTTCTCGTAACGTCGCTTCTCATTTGGCGCCGTATTTGACGTCATTGATGTTACGACGTCATTGATCATTTGACGTCAAGTACACATCAAAATGAACCTGTTGCACGAATTTGGTTCATCAAACATCTTCATGCTTCATGATTTATCGAAATCATTACCCAATCGTGAGTAATTCATTCAGTTTCTCCCGATTCTAGATGTAGAATCAAAAGCGAGGCGCACAGCTGTGCAATATCGTAAAATACGGAACCGCTAGCCAGCAATCTGATTGGTTGATACAAATCATTTATATAATATAATTTCATATTCGCTATAGATTTAATAATTGCTATAGATATAGATTTTTTTAAAACCCTTTTCTGGTAAGTCTAAAATTTTGTATGAAAACGAATAGTCTAAGAATGTTAGAGTTGATTTAATGTTTCTGAGGTCACTTTTACCTCTAGTTCGTTTTTATGAGAAAATTGAAGTGTTCCAACTCGTTACCTCCTTGAATAAATTCCAAACCAATTATAATGCACCAGAAGACACGTGTTTCGGCTAGTAAATCCTCATCAGTGGTACTTCAAGCTGAAGTGATTTTCAGACACAACCAAACTTTTTGTGTACTTACTTTGTAAAGAGTGTGTTGGCCCTGATTTCTTGAATAGAATCGATTCAGTAGCAAAGCTAGATAAAATACAAGACCAAAAATAGGCTGGTTTTAAATTTCATCTATTAGTTTTTAATGAATTATTATCATCATTTATTGAATAATCGAGAACAGTGATTTTGCTGGAACTTTTATTGGTCAAATGGACTAAATGGTAAAAAAGATGTAGATGCAAATCGTAAGTCATCCTCTCTTCAACCTCGCACTACAAAATTCAAGTATATTTGCGTTAATTTCAATTTTCTTTAAAAATACATGGTCATAAAAAAGATGATTTTGGAAAAAATATGGTAGGAAAGCTTAGATCTATATTCCATTGCTCTTTCTTTATTAACAATTTTCCATTTACTGAATTGATAGTTAACTATAGTGCATTTCATTTTCCATTATTTCACTATTATTTATGTCTAACTTACTTGGTGAGGAGTAACACTCGCATCGTCTGCAGTGAGGCGTGTCGTATCTTATACATGATGGATGGCAATCGTGTCTCATTGGAGGGCAATAAGCGGAACCTCCCGATCCTCCTCCTACAATAAAACATTGTATGAGAACAAATAACTTAGTTAAAACATGTACAAGTATGGTTCATGCATTTCAAGCATACTGTCTTCAATCGTTCATCATCAACATCATTGGGAAATCGGAATAGAAAGCCTATGGATAAGTGAAATCTTCATGAAAAGGAACTAATAATCTAAAGTGAATGAATCTGGGAGCATGAAAATTGAAATTGCGTCAGTCAGGGAATGAAAGTAAAATAATTCAAAATCCATGAATTATTGTGAATGCTCAAACAGAACCTTAAAAACAAAACAAGAAAAGGGGGAGGTCCCTAGTAGTGAAAAGAGCGAAATATGCACTCTAACGAAACGAGAGTAAGAGGACAACATTTAATGTAAAATCAATAGATTGGCACCATACAAACATCGATGTCCAAACTGGCTTCATATAACCAACGCTGACCTATTATTGTCTTCGAAAGTATGACAAGAAAACTCCTAAAACACAGTCTAAATCAACTAATCGAGAGTGTGTATTCTGAAGCGTACTAAAAGGTTATAAAAGTACATGTATTGGATAACCTTCCCTCCTATGTCTTTGTACCATCAATATTCATTAAAATTATGAATTCGTCGAGAGAAGTGTAGATTGCCCAGTTATAATTACCGCTATATCCAGCCATACCACCTCCTGTAGACATACTTCCTCCATGTAGGCCAACAGGCATACCACCGCCGCCGCCGCCTCCGGATACATGACCACCAGAGGAATGACCTGATGTCAGTGCACCCATAATGATACCCGAGGATGATCCTGAAGATGTCCCTGAAAACATAAACGAATATTAGTACTAATTCTACTGATGCAAAATGAATATTGCATTTGAACAACTTCTGTTAGGGGCATTTTGGCATCACTATGCAATCCACGTTTTTAAATGTTGGTTTTAATTTTTGTTCACAGATGTTACAGGACAATGTAAAGTATCATAAGGGCGTATATCAAGCTAGAAATGTCTAAAACTGTATACTTTCTTGACAACCATTATTACAAGCAATTTCTATATATGAATTAAAAAAAATCGATAAGATCGATTTTATTTAGAAAAAAAAGTTTCACTAACCGCTGGTTACATATGTGTGAGTTTGAGGTCGAGGTTTCTCAACATAAACGGTCTGGTGATGGGTTTCACAGTCGTGACATTCTGTCTGTGTACCTATTGATACATCAGATGTAAAAGAAAGTTCATAAGCTTGGAATAGATATATTAATCAGACAAAAAATCATTCGAATTGAAGAATTTAGTAACTGATAAGCATGGACGCTGTTTTCTTACCAGTAACATAGACAGTCTGTGTTTGTGGCTGGGGTCTTTGATAGATTATCTGTGGCTAAGAGAGAAAATTACGAAGTCAGGAGCTTATTTGTGACATTTGCAACTCTATAGATGATGTGCATGGAATGACTTGAATTTACTTATACATAAAAGAATATTCGATATTGTGAGACTGGAATTAAGCTATCATTCAATCCGAAAAAATAGTAATTACCTTTGGTTGTTCACAATCGTGACATTCATGTGTGTTTGTAACATACACAGGTTGTGGTTTTGGTTCAGGTTGTACATACACTACTTGTGGTCGTGTCTCTTCACAGTCATGACATGTGTCCGTTTTCTCCACATACACAGTTTGTGTTTGTGGTTTAGGCTCAGGATGTACATACACAACTTGTGGGCGTGTTTCCTCGCAATCGTGACATGTGTCTGTTTTCTCCACATATACAGGTTGAACTTGTGGGCGTGGCCTAACGTATGACACCATCGTCGGTTCGGGTTTAAGAAAGTCTATCCATTCACAGTCGTTACAGGCTATTTCTGATTTAAGGTAAGCAATAAAACATATATAAACCATGTATGGAACAATGAAATATTTCAGTTCATCATATTCATGAGATTGTTCAGATCAAATACTAATACCGGTATGATGTTAGGGATGATTAGTTTCACATGGCGGGTGCGGCTAGCCAACAGGGGATGCTTACTCCTCCCGGACACCTGGTCCCACCTCTAACTTGCTAAGGGTCTGTCGATGTAATCCAGGATAACAACACCATTTGCTCCTTGCGTGACAAATGACCATCCAAAGTCGGCACCGGTTGCCCATTGGTATCGTCGGTTTATTGTAGTCTTTTGTGTTTGATGTTTACATGTTTGATGTTTGTATGTCTCTTTTCCGTCTCATAGTATGCTCGTCTTTTGTGTTTTTGCATCGAGTGTTTTGGTGTTTTGCTGTTGGTACTGCAACAGGGTCTTGTTGGAGATCCCCTCCCTTCTTTTAATGAGGCTTTCATTGCTTGAAATCGACACTAATAATCTTTTTGTTCGATTTAATGCTTGAAATATCATTTGGCATTTCCTAGCTTTCTTTACTAAGCACATGATCCTTAAGTCATAAATTCCATGACCCCTTAGTAAGGCTGTCTTATGAAGTTAATTCCACTGATTATGAATTACCCACTAATGAATCTCATTAAAGGCAAAATAAAAATGGGCTGTTTGAGGGTTCCGACAAAATTATTACTCCATTAATCATAATAAACATCAAAAAAGTATCTATTCGTTAATCAGTCTCAAAGTCGAGGAGGCAAGGCAAAATCGTGAGAATTCCCATCGAAACGGTTGCGAACCATAAAGTGCACAATATGTTTAGATTTGAGGATCACTGACCAGGGTTAATTATCCGAAACGTGCATGTCTGGTCCATGCTGCCAATTTATCTGTTCTTAAATGATGCTATTCAATTTGAAGACGTTTAACACGTATCAGATACATTTTACATCTTCAATGTTTTCTTTGTTTTGACCCACAAATTTTATCTATTGTAATTAATGTTTTGGTTTTGTCTTTGCTTGTTGATCCCCTTTGTGTGTGCGTTCTCTTTTGTTTCATCGTTTCCCATTGTTTTTATTATAGTTGTTTTGAGTGTTGTTCATTTGTCGTAGGTGTGTTCCGCTGTGTTTGGTCATTGCATGAGGCGTGGTTTTGATGGAGATTTTTTCTTTTTATTTTGCCTCGGACTAGTTCGAACAAATCAGAGCGCGTTAATCGCGTCACGTGCACGCCGCCTAAATTTCTACACCGTCAACGATTCCGCCATTGCCGTATAAATGCATTCGCAAGTAAAGGGAGTCGTGAAACGGCAATTTTCGTCGACAAAAAATAAGATTTTGGTCCTCCTCGACAAAATAAAACAGTTATTAGGTTTGTTACTGACTGTCCATAGAGATTTGTCGGGTTGATCAAGCCCATAGAAGGCGAGGCAAAGCCTGCTGTCGGACCAGGAGTCCCCGGGGGCACATGTAGCCAAGTTTGATCAACTTCGGTTGATCGTCTGCTTCTTCAACGCATTCAAAATTTCTGTTACCAAAATTCTTGAAATTTCTAAAACGTGGGTCCTCTAGTATCATATCACACCCATCCTGGTACGTCTTTCGGTACATTCTTGGACATAATAATTTTCACCCGCTTTGGCCATATTACATTGTTTCACTGTCACGCATTACATTGTCACACAGGATCACTGACGAGGGTTGAGTACCCGAAACGTGCATGTCTGGTCCATGCTACAATGTTTCTGTTTATAAATGATGCTATTGAATTTGCAGACGTTTAACATTATCTACGGTAATTTACCTGTCTGTGGTTTGATGGTACCCGCTAAGCAATCACACGTGGGACAACCATCATTACCACACTGGTAGCCTACGTCACAGCGGGAATGACACGCGAAAGATGTGGAGCATACCAATTGGTGCTGGACTACTACCTCATGGGCCTGGTATCCTACAAAAGTATAACTTGATTCTTCAGATGATTGACGTTTCCCTTGAATGAATTACCATTATATCATAATTCTAGTATTCTTGTCAGTTTATGGTCTATCAATGTGTATTGCTCTGGAAATCTTTTTAATGATACTTCTCCCTTCGTTTGAATGTATACTAAATTAGGTATCTGTAAATGGAAAATTGTCAAGTACTCGTATTAGATTGACAGACAATGTGATTTTGAAACATAATATCAAATGATAGGAAACGAGGGAAAATATCAAAAAACAAAATTTGAATGATTTGATGAAAGAAAAATTGAAATCGCTAATATTAACTTAAAACTACTTGATAATCAATAGCAATTCTTGATTTTTATTCAAATCTCTAAAATATTATTTCGAATAAAAAGCTAATTTATATTAAATTAGCCTTATATCAAGTTATTAATCAACTGCTCAAAAAAATATTTATCTGAAGTTGAATCTTACCATTTGGAAGAGCACATTCACACGTTGGGCAGCCGTCCGTGCCACACTTATATCCCACCTTACATCCGTATGCACATGACATCTCTGGACACTTAACTTGGTAAACAGTCGCAACAGCTGTAGAAAAGTGTACGTCTTTTACCAGGTTTATCTTTCCATGAATTATTGATATTATACCATTTTCCCTTGAATTTGATCAATCTTTTAATCAATTAAGATACTTATTAAAAATACTTCAGATCTGCATAATGACAAATATCCTTTACTTCGAACAAAAACATAGTAAGGTTTATTTTCTTATCATGTCTTATGGAGCAAATGCTCTTTTATGTCTTCTAATGTTGCTTTTGAAGAATATTAGTACAATAAATATTAAACGTCTTCAAATTTAATAGCATCATTAAAAACAGATAAATTTGCAGCACGGACAATACTATTTAATGTTTATACATGTAGTTATATAAGCTTTAGAGAAACTTTGTAAATTATGCAAGAGCATGTGCAAAAAGCCGTCGGTTAAATTATGGCTTTTCTTATAAAAGCAGGGATCCCAAATAAAAATAATTAAGAATTTGCCCGCCCATATCCATTGAAAGGCTCTTGGGATAAGAAGCTCATTTTGGTTCAAAGCACAACTGAAAGAAAACACAATACATTGTAGAGATAGATTTTTCCGAAGACATGCGCATATATCAGAAGCTAAAGTCCATATATCAGAAGCTAAAGTCCATATATCAGAAGCTAAAGTCAAAATATCAGAAGTTAATTAAGCCCATTATAAGTCAACCTACATGTCACTGCTGGCTGGGCTAAAAGAAAAAGATATTTGAACTTTATTAAAATTCCTTACTCATTAGGGAAACATGGAAAATAAGTTTGAGACCTAGAGTTGCCACAACAAAAAGTACCTAGGAAAGTTTATTATAACTATGTAGCTGGTTGCGGTTGCATAAAAAAGTGAAATATAGGTGAGAAGGTCATGAAGAGACATGCAGTAATTTCACTAAGCAAAAAAAATTCTTGACGAAAATGTAAGTCACTTGTGAATTTTCATCAGGTAATTTTATATCAATATGCATAGATTGTATTTATTTAATCCGGATAAATATACCATCTCTTATGAGTAAGCAATTGATCGGGTGTTTAAATGGAATGAAATAAATTGATAGCTTAGATATTAAACGCAATCAAAAGACACTTTCACCTAATTTTGTTCCATTCATTAATCTGTAGGTCATGCCTTTTCGACAATTGTTTTATCGTCAGGGTCAAGGTTTCGTACGTTGCCTCATCACAAACCCTTTCCTTTACATAAACCCTTTCCTCTGCAAGTCTATAATAAAACCCAAGGGTGGACACTTTCCTACATTTCTCTTTGAGCCATCTGGATTCGGCCAGTGCAATTGACTTTTAGGAAATTTTTTGATTTTGACTTCTTTTACTCTAACGTTTCAATGGAACGACAGGATCATCTTGTGTGAAAAATAAAGCCACGATTGTGTACAAAGAAAGTGTCCACCTTTTGTTTTACTGTAGGCTCACAAAGGAAAATGTTTGTGCAGAGGAAAGGGTTAGTGACTGAGCAACGATACCTCAATCCCTTTTGGAAAAAGAGTGAGTAACGGTGCTGCTATTCTTTGAGTGATTATCATAGAGGAAATTTGGACTTTTTGTAAAAAGAAAATTTTGGACTTAAACTTGATATTGAACATCTAATTTTTGTATTCTTTAATCTTGTTATTGTCACATGTTGTACTTTTACCTTGTCCGACTATTGTATAATTGTTTTCTTTAAAGATTTGATCAGAGACGTTTCTAAATAATCCTCTTGAGTCGGGTGTCATCACCTCAGACAGATTTTAACATCTTTATTATACTTTCGTTAATCCCAAACATTTGATGTGATTCAAGCGATTTACCTGTCAATTCTTAAGGCTAATTGTATTATGTACTTGTTTATCTAATTTCGTACGCAAAATTGGTGAGAACAAAGACATTTCTTCAGTTCGGAGGCCTGACGTTGAACCGGCCACATCCGTCTGTGTTTGGACTTTACATTGATACTTTTTAGTTTAATATTAGCTATTTGAAAGTCACATATTATAATCATCGTTATCGTCATATTAAATTTGGATGTCTTATAACCAAATTTCTTCAATTTGTGTTTATTGTCCGAACTTTAGGGAATACGGCTACATGTACTTATTGGGCCAACGACAGCACCATCCTTCTTGATCTATATGCTTTACAGCCAACATTCCCGCAACGTTCTTTTCTACAGACACATATTCTAGAACTTTTGTATGACCGGCAAGAAACCCCGCGTCATAGTTGGTGGAGTGAATCCAGTACATCCCCTTAGAATGGTATCTCTCGCTACGCGTGTGAGTAGCGCTTCTTTTGAGTTTGATTCCCCCTACAACTCAAACTTTTACGGATACGATCAGTAACAACGATGGAATAAAATTACTTTCAACCTTCCTGGAGACCATGGAATTGTGCGTTTCCCTTTTCTAATTCATTTGGAAGATTCAACGACAATGGACAAAAGAAATTCGGAAACAAGGTGCGTTCATTGCAAACATTTTCTAAAAGTTTTGAAAACAATGGACATACCAAGAAATCAAAGTCAAATCAAAAACGTGACAAAATTCGACTAGTTGAATATTACGAAAGAAAGAACAGTTTAAGAGAGCTTCCATTTCATTCTCTTGGGCCCACAGCATTCTACAAAATTATCGACCATTCTTCATCTTTAAGGCGTGAACTTTCAAAAACAAAAGGAAAGATAAACAGTGCAAATTCAACGATAAAGTGTCTTCTTCAAAAGGTTCAGACTGCTGAGAAAGAGCTCGCTTCGTCAAAGAAGGAAATCATGGAACTTCAAAGTACCAAGGACGATCTTGTCTCGACAAAGAAAGAACTCTCAATGGTGCGACAAAAATCTTCCGCAAAAATTACAGATCTAGAAACAAAACTGTACATGGAAAAAGGTGCCAAAAAGGAAACGGCGGAACTCGCACAAGAATTGGAGCGAACACGGATATTGCACGACACTGCTTTGAAACGTGTATCTCAACTTTTGGCTAAAGAAAAACTACAAAGTGATGAAATTTCAGCTTTAAATGATAACTTTTCGAAAATATCCGAAGATTTCAAATGTTCAGTCAGTTTGAATAAAGGACTACAGCTTTCTATTGGACAATTACAGCAACAGGTTCATGGTCAGAGCAATGAAATCGTTGATCTTGAAGGCCAGCTCAACATGACACAAACAGAGAACGAACAATTACAAGGCGAGCTGTGTGGCAAAGATCAACAAATTTGGCATTTGGAGGCTGTCATTGAAATGAGAAACGGCTCAATCGATGACTTGTACGAAGAGATCGAACGACTTCGACAATTTCAAAATAACGGACCTTACAACCAAGGAAACAATGGACACTGGAATAATCACGGACACGGACACTATAACCAAGGAAATAACGTGCAGTGGAACAATCACGGAAATGGACATTTTCACTTCAATCCATAATATATTTTTTTGTTGTTGAAACACGGGGACGTGTTTTCTCCGAAAGCAGAGGGAAATTATCATAGAGGAAATTTGGACTTTTTGTAAAAAGAAAATTTTGGACTTAAACTTGATATTGAACATCTAATTTTTGTATTCTTTAATCTTGTTATTGTCACATGTTGTACTTTTACCTTGTCCGACTATTGTATAATTGTTTTCTTTAAAGATTTGATCAGAGACGTTTCTAAATAATCCTCTTGAGTCGGGTGTCATCACCTCAGGCAGATTTTAACATCTTTATTATACTTTCGTTAATCCCAAACATTTGATGTGATTCAAGTGATTTACCTGTCAATTCTTAAGGCTAATTGTATTATGTACTTGTTTATCTAATTTCGTACGCAAAATTGGTGAGAACAAAGACATTTCTTCAGTTCGGAGGCCCGACGTTGAACCGGCCACATCCGTCTGTGTTTTGACTTTACATTGATACTTTTTAGTTTAATATTAGCTATTTGAAAGTCACATATTATAATCATCGTTATCGTCATATTAAATTTGGATGTCTTATAACCAACGTTCTTCAATTTGTGTTTATTGTCCGAACTTTAGGGAATACGGCTACATGTACTTATTGGGCCAACGACAGCACCATCCTTCTTGATCTATATGCTTTACAGCCAACATTCCCGCAACGTTCTATTCTACGGACACATATTCTAGAACTTTTGTATGACCGGCGAAAACCCCGCGTCATATGATCATCAAAGACAAATATCGAAATGTAGAGTATCGCCCAACCGCTAAATATATCGCTCTATCTGAAAGGGTACATGTATTGCCTTATCTGTGCTATATTGACTCACTGTATACTACTTGCTGCTTCGGAGGGCACACACAGGATGGACAACCGTCTGAAGTGTACTCTCCGAGCTCGTAGTTTCCTCCGCATGTCTGAGTACACACTTCCTCCATACGACACTGTATTGTATATGTAGAAGGAGCAGGTTGAACCCCGGTCACTGTTGATATGCCGGAGCTCCCAGAACCGCCGGTAAAATAGTAATAATTATTGGTCACAGAATTACCGCTTGATCCAGAGCTCGTAGCAGAACTAGAACTTGATGAGGAACTTGAAGACCCTCCACCGCTTGATCCGCCACCTGGTCGTCCTCCTCCCATACTGAAAGGACCCCCTCCGAATCCACCTCCTCCAAAACCTCCTCCGCCTCCTCCCATTCCTCCAAATGACGGCATTGATCCACTACTGACAGCACCTGCAATCATAAAAATTTGGTTTATCAGTTACAATTATTTGCATATAAGAGGTACAATAGAAAGTTATTTTTCATTCCATATCTTTTAGAGTAGATTTTAGATTGATCCTCTGTAGAGTTTAGCATAGCAGAATTCAGGAGTCAAGATCCAGAGTAATATTGCACAATTGTGTAAGAATCCAATAACAAGGCAATCGTGAGCCCCCGAATAGAGGCAGGACCACGTGCCCGGGAGGAGTGATCGTCCTCTGAGAGCATGCAACACCCGCCGCGAATACCAAATTGAAACATGTGAAATCTGGTGATGCCCAAATAGGTGAAAGACGGTAAATTGGAGAGGTCGCACTTTAGAACGTCCTTAATCATCCTTGATAGGCAAATGTCGGAATGTGCAATTAGTTCTTTGTAGCGGAAAACAATGAAATTAAGAATTTTAGAGCCATTTGTTTCAGTTGACGATCAATGCATCGGATGAAAACTTACTGGTATGGGTATTACAGGTACATGTTGGGCATCCGTCAGCACCTGTGTTTCCTAGAGAATACGCTCCTGCACATTGGCTTTCACACAGTTTTACGGCCAGACAATCCTTCTGGGAAGTGGAGGACTGAGACACGTGGGAAAACGGCTGAGATCCTATGTACGGCATATGTGACATGAATGATCCCATACTACCTGCCAGCATACCACCTCCTATTGCAAATCATATATGAATATTCTTAACTGTAATTTTGTATGGTAGGTTTGACATTAAAAGTTTCATATTTGTCAAGAAATGTCTATCACTTTTAACAAAGATGGTCTGAAAGATGTTCTTATCGTTAAGAAAACATATTCCATTGCTGTCCGTTTTGCAAGGTTGCTGTCTGATTGACTCACATTAAATTTCTACGCATCCACAGAATGAAATCTTACAGGAAACAAGTACTAGTACTCAATGTTTTGATTTGAGCGTGGACATGGATGCCAAAATGAAATAATTTTACTATTGAGGATGTTTCAAGTGTATAAGCCGAGTGTAATACTTTGGTGATCAAATTGACACTTCATAAAGAGCTTACCTGGGCCACATGGACACGATCTACAGCCAAATTCATCTTGCATGACACACCATTGAGGACAAATGATTTCTTTTTGTAGACAATGACTGGGGTTGTATAAGGTATGTCCCCCAGCGCCGGGTCCACCGCCCATGCCGCTCATCCCCATTGGTCCTCCAGAAGATGGGCCACCTCCTCCATGGAAAGGTCCCCCTGCCCCCATCCCACCCATACCCCCTCCGGGTCCTCCCATGCTTCCTCCCCCAGGTCCGCCCATTCCCATGCCGCCCCCGGGACCGCCACTCCTACCGCCCATACTCGGCATCCCCGGAAAACTAAACCGCTTCTTCTGTTTATGCGCATTTTTGTTCAGGTTCTCTTCTCTTTGTTCTTTGCATTCTGAAGAGGTTGACAAAATTATTATAGTATATTCATCATATCTTTGATAATTTTACTAGAACTTTCAATAGTTAAAAGATGTATTATGTATTCCTTTCATTCTTCACGTACTGTTTCTTATTTTCTTATATTCATGATTATATTCATGATTTATCTTCATATTTTTCCTTGTTGAATTCTTGTTCTCTTCTCTTTGTTCTTTGCATTCTGAAGAGGTTGACAAAATTATTATAGTATATTCATCATATCTTTGATAATTTTACTAGAACTTTCAATAGTTAAAAGATGTATTATGTATTCCTTTCATTCTTCACGTACTGTTTCTTATTTTCTTATATTCATGATTATATTCATGATTTATCTTCATATTTTTCCTTGTTGAATTAAAATGTTTGAATATTTTTAAATATGTACTATTCAATGTGTTATACTTTACTAACAATTTCATTCCTTATCTGATTGTTAAAAAATGTTTCCTTTACACTAATGTGACAAACTGCTAAATGTATGTACTTAGCATTAATAGTGAAATGAAATTTACAAACGCAAATATTAGAAGCACTTACCAGCATAGTTTAAGTATATGATGGCTAAAACCAAGAAAAATAAAAGTTTCCGCATGTTTTTGTGTCGTTATGTCACCTTTATCGTGATGGGGGACTATACAGAGCTGAGAAGTTTGTCCGTTTGTGGTCGTTAGTACAACTTTATCAGAATTAGAAGATGGTATATCAACAACGTCGTGTTTTTGACCGGAACCTTTGATATGGACGGCAGGTGTTAAGGAAATTCTTTAACTGCATTTCGTGATATCTGATGTACTAGGCAACATGCATAAATTGTGGAATAGTGTGTATATTTTTCCTTGATAAAAATCAACGGAAAGCATGCTGTGAGCTAAACTTGACATTATAAGACAAAGATGAATTTTTAAAATATTTGATTACGGATTGGGTAAAACATGTCTTATTTAAAAGAATATATGGTATTTCAATTCTTTTATCATAAACCTACGTCTGAATTTGGTATCGTAGTCCAAAAATGTTGTTTTTCGGTCATTGCTTTGAGAATGCCTTGAGATGCCATTGAAGCATGCCAAGTTAACAACCTTCTTTGAAGTTTTATGTTTTGCGTTAATTATTTCTTAAATGTGTATGAAACCAACTACCTTCACGGTTTTTTTTTCTTATATAAAAAGAGACTCATTAAATTTAACTAAATCCCTGAAAATCGCCTGATAAGACTATTTCCCTGCAAAGGAGTGCGTTAGTTGAGAAGACTATTTCCCTAGGGAGTTACTTTCAAAATGGGGCGGAGCTTCTTTTGGGGTGTCAGTATCAGCCAATCAGCGCCGTTGAAGGTTGATCGGATGACGCTATTAATCACACCGGGTAAACGGATTTTACGAACCGGGCAGGATTTTACGAATCGGGCAAATTCATTCTTGATAAATAAGGGGTACCTTCAAAATTATTAGTATATCTCTTTTCTTATACAGTTTGTATCAATGCGAAGACTAGATTCTTCGAGTACAATTATTTCTTTATAAGGTGGCTTTTGCATTTCTTTTTACATTTTGAAATTTTTGCGTAATGACGAGATGAAATGTTTCTCCTTCTACATTTTCACATAAACATGAAATCTTTCCTAGTAGGATTCTTTTGTAATTCATATTATACATTGAATTTCAAGACTGGACATCTGTAAATCTGAATCGTAAAAATATACCATAGGCAACGAAGTATTCCTGAGTTAAATGGCATTCTAGAGGAGGGGGGTATTCGAAAATGGATTTTACGAATGCGGGCAACTTGGGAAAATGGATTTTACGAACGCGGGCACTGGATTTTACGAACACGCTTTAAAAACACATAATTTCCTATTATTACTGTAGCGAAAGGGAAAATAGCATTCTAAACATGACTTACTCGTATAACTTAATGCATAGGAAAAGAATAGATCAACAGGAAATCTTTCAAAACAGTAAAGCGAAATTTGGGTTTGAGAGTCTGATAATCATGATAATCTTTGAAAAAATGACAATATAATAGTTTGTCGTGAACTACATCCGTTACAATTATTAAATAAAATGGACTTCAAACCACCAAAAAGAGGTTAAGAATGCAAGCGATACAGAAATACATGTATATTGAAGGAAAGTCGATGGTAATTTAAAAACTTAACTTGCTTCCGGCGAGACAAGATTGAATAACGAATTTATCTCTCCGATGGCTTTCTGTTTATTGTCTTTTTTTCTTCGGTACTGATTTCTTATCCCGACAACCCATTTTCCTATTTTTATTTTCGAGAATATCAAATGGATGTTATTTATGGATATGTAATAAATACCGGGAATAGTTCGTGTGAAGGCAAAGTCAGTGGAGAGGTTTGCGTAAGGGGCTTACGCCCCTGCCATCCCCTCCTAAAATTTGCAAATCACTGGTAATATCATACTTTTCTATCTACATAAAGAGTAAATGTCAGTATTTTATTATTCATATAATTGTTAAATGTATCACTTTCCATTTTTGAATAAATTATTCCAAAGACCAACTCTGGGAGTCTTAAATTGGATCCTAAAAAGGCTGAAATGCAGGAGCTTCCGCGGACTTCGCCACGGCCCTTCCCCTTGGTCTCCATACCATGACTTCGTATGGCCGTCCCCGATCCCTTGCCAATTTAAGCCACCACCCCTTACTCAAAATAAAGATGGACCCGCAACTTTGAACAAATGCTACATTATACATGTACACATGCAGGGACTTTTGAAGAAGCCGATACACACGACGAGATGAAGACAAAAAGATCAAATAATCTATCAAAGGCAATGACGTAGCTCTGCCTAAAAATAGAGGGACAAAACATCCAAAAATTTCTTACGAGCAAAAGAAAAAAAAGGGGGGGATAAAGAATGGAGGTGTAATGTTGTTTTGTACGCAAAAAAATTAGACATCTCTAGTGCAGTTCTAAATTTTGGCTCTAGAAATATATGGCCGGTAGTGAGCCAGGAATATTTTTGGCAAAATACAGACTTATTAAAATACTTTCTTACGGAAGCTAGTTCGTGCCATGTTATATCTTTTTACTATCTCATAGTTACGAGAAAAGTTTCTCGTAGTTACGAGAAATAATTTTCGTAGTTACGAGAAAAAATTCTCGTAATCACGAGAAAAGTTCCACGTAGTTACGAGAAAAAATTCTCGAAGTTACGAGAAATAAATCTCGTAGTGACAAGAAAAAATTCTCGTAGTTTCTCGTACAGTAGTAACGTGAAAAAAATCTCGTAGTTACGAGAAAAAAATTCTCGTAGCTACGAGAAAAAAATAATACAATCTGAATGGCATGATATTTGGCAAAAAAAAAGCCTTCCCTTCCTAGAGTGAAATTCATGAATTTTCTACATTTTTAATGAAAAAAGGATGTAAAAAAAGATTTTGCCCCCCAAAAAAACCTTCAACAAAATTTGCAAATTTCAAATGTTCTGACTTTTTATTAACTACTTTTGATATGAATTCATGTCCAAAGTATGTAAAGACTCCCCAAAAGATTGAATGAAAGTAAGCATTAACACCTCACTCTATGACAAACGTGACGACTTAAAAACTTTCCTTTTCTGAGTAGCAACATTCCTTCATCTCCTGCTTATGGCGTGTTCATATCTCAGTTGATACGCTATGCCAGATCAAGTACCAACTATACGGATTTTGTTCTGAGAGCTAGGCTTCTTTCAGATAAGCTGCTCAGTCAGGGATATTTATGTGACCAACTAACATCGTCACTGAGGCAGTTCTACGGTCGATATGGGGAACTCGTCATACACTATGATGTCCCACTCTCCAGAATGTTGGATGATATTCTGTCATAGACCATTTGAACCATCCAACCAAAGATTGTACTCTATGTCTTCCGAAATGGAAGTAACCTGATGTGACAGTTCTACCGAATTGAAGCGGCAGGTGTTGCATGCAAGCAGAAGATGCTTACTCTTCCTGGGCACCTGGTCTCACCCCCATCTTTTCGCTTCGCTTCTCTTCGCTTCGCTTCGCTTTTCGGGAATTCGCTTCTTTTCATATGGTGGAGGTTTTTGTTTGTTTGCTTTGGTTCCTGTTTTATCCTGATTTTGTATGCCTTCGGTTTCTGATTTTCTGAATTATCGATTTTGTCCTGTATACAGGAATATGTCATTATCCATTTTTGTCATCTCCAATTTTCAGCAGTTTTTGATGAAATTTGTCATAATTTTTAACCCGATATTTCCACGAAATACCTGAATTGGCAAAGTCTAAACCTAATTCATTTTAGAGTAGGACCTTGAATTTATGCTTTCAGAAAATACTTTCAAATCCCACAACATCTGGTGTATCTTGGAGAAATCGTATCCATACAGGGATACAATGTACCATATTACCATAAAAATACCTATTTTTATTACCCAAAGATAAATGTAAATATCAAACTTTGACTTTCAAATTATTGAAAGAATTGCAAACTGAAACAAAAGAATGATAGTTGAAATTTAGTTGAGGCCCTTGAGTTCTTGCTCTCTTTAAGGTTTCGTGAAATAATGAGATCAGTTTTGGAGATGTCGAAAATGTGTCCGCCGATCGGAGCCCTTGGTGGCCATATTTGTTGACTGATCGGCACGAAAAAAACACAAACTTGGTATAGAGAACCTTGATTACTTGCTTCCTGTTAGGTTTCGTGAAATTCTGTGCAGTTGTTGCAGAGGAGAAGTCGGAAATGTTAAAAGTTTATGCCGGACGACGGACGGACAGCGCGCTATGACAGTAGCCGACATGAACTTTGCTAAAATGTGTACCAAGTAAGTAGTTCGAACTTCGTTTATTCTTTATCCTCAAGACACACATCTGTCAAAACGTGACTCTACAAAGGGCAAAAGCATTGTACATTTCTTTTTATCTCTCTTATAAATTCTAAATATACAATAAATTGGCATAAGAACGCGCGGGTCTAAAGGATTTGAGGGGACAAGCCCCCCCCCCCCCCCCCCCTCTCCCCTGGAATTTGCCGAAATTGCTTAATTTCCGATTATATGTGTGTGGTTTTTTTTTTCAAAAGCATATACTAGAGCACCCTTCCTCCTTCCCATACTTAACTCCCATTGATTTTTTTTTATCCGTCATGATACAAGTATACTCAAGGGACTGAATGTTCAAACTTATGCATTTCAAAGCTTTTTTCTCATTCTCATTTAAACAAAATCTTTCCCGTCCCTTATGCAGAAATAAATGAATCTTGAAAATATACCCTGTATGATGATGATGATGATATTGAATGTTTTCGACAGACGGACGGACAGACACCGATGGTGCGTTATGACAACAGCTCACTTAAGCTTCGCACAGTTGAGCCAATCAAAATAAGTCATTTCACATGCATATGCAAAATCTGCAAATCAAACTGTGAGAGTATTTTAGATATTATATTTTGTAACTGAATAGATTAAAAGTATACAAAGTTCAACTCTTCAGTATAAAGGATATTCTAACAAAGAGCAACTCCTCCCCGAATATAAATTTGACCGTTACTATTACTATTACTATATGATTGTATTCAAGTGTTTCCTTGATGCAATAAAACCGGTTACTAAGCTATGATTACACATGCAACTTATGAGATTATGTTTCAAAATAGGTTTGACATTCAAATATTACTTTTCTGCGTACTGAAATTCGTCTGCAATGGCATGTCAGTGTTCTGTAACAAGTTGTATATGTTTATGTAACAAGTTAGGTCTTCCGTCGGAAGACCTATTGTTTTCGTAACCGTGGAAAATTGGATCAGCGATTTCTCAAGAACCCTGTAAGCTAGGACAATGAAAGTTCTCCAACGTTACGTTTGGAGTAAAAGCTAGATTGGTCTTTTTTATTTTTGGTCTCTGTTATTTTTTATCATGTTTTTTAGTAGATTCAAATATTTGACGGGAGCGTCGAATTACTCAAAAGGACCGAAAATTTCATGTTTTGCTATTTGTAAGCTTAAATATCTCGTATTTTGCTATCTACAATTTCCATTCTTTTTGAAAGTCGACAGCCATGCAAGATATGAAATGCTAGATGCACACTGTAACGATTTATGACGATGACGTCCTTCACCGTCCTTCATATTTCCAAATTCAGAAGTTCATAGGAGGAAGACACTTTTTTGCTTATAATAGTAAACAAAAATTAAGCTTATGAAGTTTCCTAAAAATTTCAATATTATTATTTTTTATCCATATATCTGTCTTATTTAGTCTTTCTGACTTTCCTATCTCTTACTGTTGAAAAGATATGAGCATCGAAATTTTGAGTTGGGTATTTCGATACACCTTCACGCCAACAGATCGGGCGCACACTAAAATTGGTAGTCCGAGTCCGACTCGAGAAAAGCAGTGTTGAGATTTTCAAATTTCGATTTCACGGCAATGATGAATATGCATTTCATAAATACATTTCGATATACACAATTTGATTTTAAAACAGTTGATTAATTTAGAAGAGATCAGCTACAAACCAGAATTTACACACAAAAAGTGGTAGTTTGATTCCGATTTCTAACCTACAAACCTGTTTCTAAACTTCAATAACTATATTTTGAACATCAAGTTTAATTTCTAATTCTAGCAAACGTTCGAACATAATTTTCGGTTGGTTTATTTACAAATTGATGAACAATTTCTCCAACATTCTTCCCTCCCCTCGTTTTTCGAAAACAGTTCTGTTTATATTGAACGATGTCGCCATGATGGAAATTCAAAATAAACTTTGAAAAAAGGGAAGGGGGGGGGGTTCCAAATTTGAACCTGCACAGCGAGAACCTCATGGTATTTATATATATATATTGAACGTAACTTGTTATTACCATTTCTCTTCTCAAGAAAATTGGTTCTACAGCTACGAGCTCGCCTTTTTTATGGGGGAAGGGGGCAGGAAGAATTTGCAAAAAAAAAAAAAAAAATCCCGGCTCTGAAAAATGCTGAAAAAAATATTCCGGCCCAAAGGGCCGGCAATTTTTTTTTCCCGGACCATGCAAAAGTAAGGATACATTGCATGATATGGAAATTTTTGCTGGCCCTTTGTGCCAGACAATTTAAAGTCAAAAAATTAATATAAATACAAACTGTTCACATAGCTGTATCTACCAGAGACCTAATACGCATAGGCACAAAAATCTAGAAAAGGTTCTATTTAAACATCATACAATCTGTCTGAAATTCGCTAATTGCAAAGAGACATCTGAAGGAACGGTTATTAACTCATACTCTGTAACAGCGGGGAGTTTAACTTACACAGACATTCACAACATTTGACAATTTGTTTAAATCCGGCCCGAAGAACCGGCGAAAATTTTTCTCCGACTCTGGTAATGGCTGAAAAAAATGGCCTGCTCAGAAAATTGCTGAAAAAATTTTACCGGCTGGCAATAGAATTCCTGCCCCCCCCCCCCCCCCCCCCCCCCCCCCCCCCCCCCAAAAAAAAATCAAATGGTTGCTCACCAACAATTATCGGTTTGAAAATTTAATGTTACTGCTATTTGAAAACTTAAATATATAATATTAATACATGTAATGTGACGTCCTTCATATTTCCAAACCAAAAATTGTATAGGAGGAAGACACTCTTGTTGCAACCGCAACAAGAAACCTTTCTAGTTGTATATGTTTTAGTATGTATAACACATCATATACATGCTAAACATTATATAGGTTGTCTGAGATGGAAAGAAATTAAATAAAGTAATTTGTTATGTGTTCATTTGTAAATTAAAATGCGCCTGAACCATTATTTATCAAATTAATTGAGTTATACAGAATGTGTTCGTAAAATCCAATGTTTGACAAGTGCCCGTGTTCGTAAAATCCAATGCCCGGTTTCGTAAAATCCTTTTCATTTCACCCCATCACACTTGCCAATTAATTATCTGCATGATCCTGATAAACAGAACAATCCATCAGTTCGAAATATATCTATAAATATTTTTTCTAGATTGTGAACCGTAGGAATCATGAGATATCATATTGATTATAAAGAAAATCACATTTTAGTGAGAAACGATGTGCGAAAAAAGGGAAATTCTTTTTAAAAATCGAAGATGTGCGATAATATCAAGCAAATAATACCTCAGTTGATAGTAGGAATATGGATAGATTATTAATCTCGACTGGCATTGCCTCAATGGCTTAATTTTGCCCCTGAAAACTATCTTCCCGACAGTTTCAACTTCGCATATCTCATCGTCTTTGCTACTTTATCTGCCCGATTCGTAAAATCCTTGCCCGATTCGTAAAATCCTGCCCGGTTCGTAAAATCCGTTTACCCGGTGTGTTAATACGCCAGCAGAGTAATCCGCCTCCTATCCGCTTAGCACATAAATTAATCCGCAATAAAATAAAACAATAAAAAATTAAACATGTATGAGTATGATAAATGATGTTTCTGTTTATCTTATCATCAAAAAATAATATTTTGCGTCACTCAGTCATTCAGTCGAGAAGGCAAGGCAAAATTAGAATTCCCATTGGAACCATGTGAACCTAAGAGATATGTTTGTTTCAGTATAATATTTGTTTCGGTATACCCAAGAGATATGTTTGTTTCAGTATAATGTTTGTTTCGATATAATAAAACAGTTAAAGTATACCATTGAGGGAGCAAGCACGATTCTGGTTCCCTGAGACCAGACCTATTTCCCGAGGCGAAGCCGAGGGGAATAGGTCTGGTCTCAGGGAACCAGAATCGTGCTAAGGCTCCCTCAATGGTATACTTTAACTGTATATTAATTAATACGAGTGTTATTTCCCGCCCAAATTGCCCACTAATACAGAAATTAGTGGTAAAATGACAACAACTAGATTTCAACATTATAGTTTATCATATATAGAGGAAGCGCGTGTAACAAAGTTATACTTTCCATGTACATTCAGAATACAAAAAGGAATGTCCCATATGAGTTTGAACCTGTAACATGTCCTTGCTCTAGTGTCCTTGCTCTATTATCCTTGCTCCTTGGCTTACAACAGTAGATACTTATTATGCTTGTCCCTTGTCCAAAATCTGAATTTCTTACATATATGTACAGACATAGAGCTCAGTTTTCAATAATTTTTCCCTAAAAGGTGGGGGTTTCCAGAAATCACACAAAATTTGGCCTTTTTGTTTACAAGAAGCATAATGAACAAAAAAATATAACCAAGGATTTATAAACCTATGTTTATAAGATACAGTTTTAGTTTCGTATTCGAAGAAATGGCCAGGGACGATTTTTTTTATTTCTAAGAGTCGAGACTTGAATTTTTTGTAGTAGGCACAGTTAATGAAACAAAATTGAAATTTTGGGGTTATATGAGTTTGGAAGGATGTGAAGAAGAGAACTGAACATCAATTTTAAAAAAAATAGTTATTGGTAAACAGAGATAGGAGACGAAGGCGAAGCGAGTGCCGCGTGTCCTGGGCTCCTGATGCCGGTAGTACTTCTAGACTAAATAATCCAGTCTCTCCGCTGCTGCTAAAAGAGACTGAATCCCACCACGTTTGTTATAGAACGAAGTCTGATGACCAATCTGATTATCAGGTTTAATTTTTCATGATAAAAGGTACTGATGTTCGGGTACCTGTAAAATGCGAAACGAAACAAAACGAAATGAAAACGAAACGAAATTGAACAAAACGAAACGAAATGAAACGAAACGAAATGAAACGAAACAAAATGAAATGAAACGAAATATAATAGTTACAAAATGAAACGAAATACATTACATGTAAAAAGAAACAAAATTTATATACTGGTGAATGCATGAGGTTTGCGTTGGGGGGGGGGGGGGGGGGGTTGAAATATCTGTTTTAAAAGTGAGATTGAAAGATCCATAGGTAATTGGATGGTCAGGATACCCTTTCAATATAAATAATTAAATATGAAAATGAATTAGATTATCAGTGAATATCTTATTTTCAAATCCTTACCCCAGAAATAATGATGAAAAAAGAATGCATATTAATAGCAATTCTCTGTAAGCATTTAAACAATTTCGGCACGCATGGTCTCCGATTTTCATGAAATTTCACATATAAGTAGGGACCAATGAAAAATGGAAAATTTGACAAAAAAATTAATTCTAGGTCATCTGGTTACCATGGCAACGGCCTTTAAAGTTGAAAAATTGGCAAAATTGAGCTAATTTGAAGCTCTATAATTTGGTCTATATGTGACAACAATGGTAGATTTTTTATGCATCCTAAAGATTAGGACATAGAATTTTAAATAAGCTCACCAGTAGTGTCTGATATTGTAAAAAGGCTGGTTACCATGACAACATAATTAGCTAATTTTGATATATTGATTTCAAAAGGCTGTTTGTATTTTCCAATTTTTCTTCTCTCTTGATGGGTATATAATAAGGAAATAGGATTTATTTTATAAAATGAGCAAATTCAAGATAAACTCACTTGTTGCTATGTACATAAGTTACCTTGGCAACGGTAACTATGGTCTTTAATATTACTTATTTTGCGACTTCAGAGTTATTTTTAAAAATTTTGCATCATGATGAACAGATAAAAATTGTTGGGAAATATCCAACACAAAATCCGTGAAAAAGCTATGGGGAACATATGTTACCATGGCAACCATTTTTTATTATTTTCATAAAACAGTAATTATTAATCCAATGAAGTTCAAATTTAAACACAATAAAGATCAAGTAAGCCTCTATCAAAATATAATAAAAAAGTTTCAAATAATTAATGATTGCTATAATAATTTGGCCATACATTACAAAAAATAGCGATTTTTGTGTTTTTCGAAGTCTTTTCCTCAAAAAACGAAACAGGCTTACACAACCTTTCTTACATATTAGAAAAAGCAAAGTCTAAACTTTATTTTAGATTTAAAACATTTCAGATTACTTAACTTTTGATGCCCGTATCCAAGGACTCAAAGTGGGTCTGTGTGCAATTTTACACAATCGTTCCCATAGCAACGGGCTATTTCCTGAATACTTTAAAAAAATTTTCTTTCATGTAATGAAAGATCTACTCAAATACATTCATTAATTTTCATCACTTTGAATTCAAATTCAATGATCTAGTAAAAAAAAGGACTCTAAATATTGTCCAAAATTGCTTTCATTTTTGCGATTTGAAGTCATGTTGCCATAGCAACGAACAGAAACTTTGTTCCAATGTAAATGTTTATGTTTTATTTGCATAAGAAAACTCAAAAATGTAAGTCATTTATCGCTGAATTTTGAAAAAATGCCAAAAATACTATTTTGATAGGGTACCTGTGTTGTTGCTATGGAAACATATAGATAAGACCATAAACCCAACATTATTATTACTTAACTTGAAAGAGCAATGATAGGGTACTGATAATTCATTAGTGTTTGTTTTAGATTATGCTGCATAAATTATGTATGTGACTTCAAAAACGCCCAAAAATGCATTTTTTCAATATTCAAAGTCCGTTTCCATGGCAACCGGATGTGATATTAAGAAATTTTTAAATAAATTTTTACTTTTGGGTCAGACCCAACCTTATGTACAAATTTTATCAAAATCTGAGACATGCCATGCCTTGCGTCCTTCATAAAAGTGCAAATGCTTACAGAGAATAGCTATTAATTGTAAAAAGTGTCAAACTGGTTCAATATTGAATATAGCTAGACATTCTTTTTCCTTTCTTCTCTGTGGTATTTGTACTTGAACGAACGATTTTTCGCCTCATATATATATATATATACCTCACCCTTTCATCCCTTTAAAATTTACCCATTTTCTTTGAAAAGATTTGAAAATAACATATTCACTAATACTCTAATTTCCTTTTCATACTTTATTATTTATATTAAAAGGGTATCCTGACCATCCGATCCCCTCTGGATCTTTCATTCTCACTTTCAACACAGATATTTCAATATCCCCATATCCCCCCCCCCCCCACCCCCCCCCCCCAAAAAAAAAACTAACACGTTAATAAATTTCGTTTCTTCTTACATGTATTTCGTTTCATTTTGTTCCCATTTCGTTTCATTTCATTTCGTTTTGTTTCATTTCGTTTCGTTTTAATTTTGTTTCGTTTCATTTCGTTTCGTTTTGTTCAATTTCGTTTCGTTTCCATTTCATTTCGTTTCGTTTTCATTTCGTTTCGTTTCCATTTCGTTTCGTTTCTTTTCGTTTCGCATTTTACTGTGCAGGTACCCCTGATGTTCTCTTTCAATTCAGTATTAAATGATGTAGATAATGTTTTGAGAACAATGCTGTATTGACCTAACTACTTGGGCTACTGCATCCATTTCATAAAGTTATGTAGACTACTTTAAAAGTCTAATGACTTCAAATAGCGTGACGCACATACTTTAAAACTGCATATTGGAACTCTTGATATACTAACCTTTTTCAAAATTTTGATTGGGGTCAAAGATGGTTGCTTTTGCCCGTACCCCTTTGGCGAAGTTTACATTATTTTCCTATGGTCTCAAAGGGGTAGGGGCAAAATCAGCCGTTTTTGGTCCCATTTTTTGCCATTTTCAAAAATTGTTTTCATACTATTTTTTATCTTTCAAATAGGATTAGAGATATTGTTGTTTATTGAAACTGAATTGAAAATAGATATAATCAACTAATATGAGTGTTATTTCCCGCCAAAATTGCCCACTACTACGGAAATTAGTGGTAAAATGATAACAATCAGATTTTAACATAATAGTTTATGGTATATTACTTTCCATGTACGTTCAGAATATAAAAAGGAATGTCCCATATGAGTATGAACCCGCTGTTACACGCCCTTGCTCTAGGGCTTACAACTGTAGGTATATGTGTCCCTTGCAAAAATTCTGAATTTCTAATGTAAAGACATAGTGCTCAACTTTTAATCATTTTGCCCTAAAAGGCAGGGTTTTCGAAAAATCACATAAAATTTGTTATTTTTTGTTCAGAAGAAGCATAATGAATAAGAAAATAGAACCTTTTTAAAATTTTTGATTGGGGCCAAAAATGGTCACTTTTGCCCCTTCCCCTTTGTGAAAGTAACATTTTACAATGAAAATTTAAAATCTTTTAGGTATTCAATAAAAAAAATTTGAAAGTTCGAGATCAAGAATATGAAACTTATTCCAAGGTCGTACGTAGCAGAAAAAGAAAGTAGAATTTCTCTCGATATAATAACAACTTATTATTATGGCAAGAGCAGGAAGAAAGTTATTTACGTGAGCAGATTATTCACAAATAACTCTTCTGATTGTTGGAAACAATGTGCTAGACAGTGACTGGGAATGACAGGGTCGGGGGTCATATTTGAAAGATCATTGAGATGTCCCATTGGAGTTTGTGTACATTCTTAGGAAATGGTCGGAGATGGCCCACTGAATTTGTAAAAATCGTGGAAAACGATCCATTTACAAAATGTCCTTCCCGATCTCTGGCTTAACACAAATGTTACAAGCTTTAAACTACTGTCCGCGCGGCTCACTTCAGAAACTGGATAAACGAGATTTTGATAACTTTGTCATGCTACAATTAAAATAAAATCTATATCATTGAATAGATCTCGCTTAGTCGTAAGTTTTGGTATATGTTATATGGTCGAGGGTTTATGCAATCATATTATACAGACAAAATAAGTTTTAGATAGGGGTTTTTCAATGTTAAATTTTAGCGTGACGTCGCCAAGTTTAACATTGAGCCTATGGAGAGCGTCACGATGTCACGGGAAAAATTAGCATGGGAAATGGCCCATCTAAAACTTGTTTTGTCTATATAGTTTGATTGGGTGTACTCACTATCATGTAACATATACCAAAATGTACGACTAAGCGAGATCTATTGAATGGTATCAAGTTCATTTAAATTTTTGCATCATAAAGTAGTCAAATTTGCGATTATTCAGTTTCCGAAGTGAGCTGCGCGGACAGTACATGTAAACTAGTTAAAGTGCAAAGGAGAAGTGATAGCTGTGCCATCTCCATTGCAGTTGATTCATGCATATTTCTTATCTGAGAATCAACGATTTTCAAAGTAATTTCTGTATGAATTATGAATTTTTGCTATGAATTACTATCTATATCAATTCTTGGTAAAATGCAAATTAGTTTTTCATCCGACATGGCCTATCATGGTCAAAATCAGCATATAAACAAAGTACATTTAAACCTGTATTTATCGCAGATTTAGCTGTAACTTCTTGAAATGGTGATTAAAGCTATTTCAAAAAATGTTTGAACAAATATGAATCACCAGATATTCAGGAACATATTAAGTTTATGATATCTAAGAAGATTTTCATAATTGATACAGAATTTACAATAAAACTATTGATGGAAAGTTACCTGGAAAATTGTTGATTCCCAGACAAGAAATATGCATGAATCAACTGCAACGGAGAAAAATTTGATCTTATTGATCCATGGCGTGTGCAACATGACAATCTAAAGAGATTTACTTGGCATGGTCCCTCGCAAAAAAAATGCAAGACTTGACTTTATCATTTCAACAGAATTACTTAATCTTGTAGAGAAAACAGAAATTAATCCCGGTTATAGATCAGACCACTCAATAATAAAATTAAGTTTAAAATTTACAAACTTCATTAAGGGTAAAGGAACATGGAAGTTCAATAGTTCATTACTGTATGATAAAACATATGTAGAGGGAGTCAAGAAAACTATTAGCGAGGTTAAAAATTTATATGCAGCATCTCCATATAATCCTAAAAGCATAGATGAAATTGATTTGAATACTATTGCTTTTAAGATCAAAGACCAAGACTTCTTTGAACAAATACTATTACAAATCAGAGGTTACACTATTAGCTATTGTTCAAATAAAAAAAAGAAAAACAAAAGAAAGAAAAAGACTTGATTAATGAAATTTCAGAACTTGAGAAAACCATTGAAAATCATACATTAGCACAAACTGAAAATTTAGATAAACTTAAACAATTAAAAGAACAACTTGAAAACATAAGAAAGGAGTATATCAGGGGACTTTTTATACGCTGTCGAGCCAGATGGATCAAGGAAGGTGAAAAACCGACAAAGTATTTTCTTAATTTAGAAAAAAGAAATTACGTAAACAAAACGGTAACTAAAATTGTAAATGCAAATGATGATATAATTACAGATCAAAATGATATTCTTTCAGAAATTGAAAATTTTTACAAGGCTCTATATTTGAATCAAGATAATAATCTGGATGAAGTAAACCTTAATGATTTGATTATCAATGACGATGTTAATAAACTGACAACTCAAATGTCAGAAAAACTAGAAGGCAAAATTACATACAGTGAGGCACTTGTAGCATTGAAAGGTCTTAAGAATGGTAAATCACCAGGAATGGATGGGTTTAATTCTGAGTTTTTTAAGTTTTTTTGGCAAGACATAGGAATCTTCTGGCTAAGGTCTGTAAATGAGGGTTTTGGAGAGGGAACACTTTCGGTTACACAGAGACAAGGTATAATATCTATACTACCAAAAGGTAATAAGCCACGTGAACTTTTAAAGAACTGGAGGCCGATTGCCCTACTTAAAGTATCTTATAAGTTATTGTCTTCATGTATTGCAAATCGCTTTAAGTCTGTGCTTCACTACATAATTCACGAAAATCAGAAAGGATTTCTAAGAGGAAGATTTATTGGTGAAAATACTCGTTTAGTTTATGATACTCTACATGAATCAAAAGCTAACAATATACCAGGAATTCTTCTTATGATAGATTTTGAGAAGGCGTTTGACTCTGTCTCATGGAAATTCATATCTAAGTCACTGCAGTTTTTTTAATTTTGGCCCAGACATACAAAAATGGATTCGGATACTCAATCAAGATGCTTGTCTCTGTGTGACCCAGAATGGATTCCTCTCGAGGTTTTTTAAAATTGGTAGGGGCTGTAGGCAGGGTGATCCCGTCTCTTCCCATCTCTTTAACTTATGTGCAGAAATAATGGGAATCTTAATAAGACAAAATAAGAATATTAAAGGAATTAATCTAGGAAAAGAAGTAAAACTCCTCCAATATGCAGACGATACAGTAATCTTTTTAAACGGCTCTGACAAAAGTCTCAAAAATACATTAGATCTGCTTTTCCAATTCTCAAAGTACTCTGGTCTTAAACCCAATATCTCAAAAACAAAAGCTGTGTGGATTGGTTCAAAATCAAATTGTAATGAATCTATATGCTCTGAATACAACATCCAGTGGGACAACGGCCCTTTTACTATTTTAGGAATAACTTTCACTGCAGATCTCACTAATATGGAAAAATTAAACTTTGAGGAAAAACTAGTTAAAATTCAGAAGGAAATAACTTTATGGAACAAAAGAAATATTACACCCATTGGAAAAGTAACTGTTACCAAATCCTTACTAATTCCTAAATTTACACATCTTTTTACTGTTCTACCTAAACCAAATGATAGATGGATAAAACAACTTGAGACTATTTTATATAAATTTATTTGGAACAACAAACCAGACAAAATTTCTAGGAAAAACATGCAAAAAGATCATTCAAATGGAGGATGCCGTATGGCTGATATCACATCATTTATTAAAAGCTTACAATTAACCTGGTTTAGACGCATGCTTCAAAGTGACAGTGTATGGATAGACATTTTTTGTAAGATCTGTAAATGTAATATTGAATCAATTTGTCAATTTGGGATAAAATATTTACAATCCAGAGCAAAAGAAATTAAAAACCCATTTTGGAAAGAATTTTTCTTTACTTTAATTGAATTTATAAAATTAAGTGATAAGGAGCAAATTTCACAGATAATTCTGTCTCCCCTTTGGCATAATCCCTCCATAACTATTGATAATGACACAGTTTTCTACAAATCTTTATATGAAAGGGGAGTGATGATAGTTCAAGACCTTTTTGATAGTAATGGTGACTTTGTTTCATACCATGATTTTTGTAGACTTTATGAAATAAATTTCCCCTTTACACTTTTTATTGGTTTAAAATACTCAGTGCTAAAAACATGGCCCATACTGAAAGAACTTGATAGTAACTTACTAATACCACTTCCATACCAACCAAATTTTGTCAAACTTATTTGCAAAGATGCTAAAGGTACGCATACTATCAGTTCTGTTTTTCTAGAAAACTCTAAAACGCCTAAAAAGAATGAAATTAGATGGAATTCCCTTCTTAATTTATCTGATATCTTTATTTGGAGTAAAATGTATAGACTAACTCATATATGTACAAAAGATACAAAACTTATTTGGTTTCAATATAGAATATTTTATAGAATTTTAGGTACCAAGAAATATCTAATTAAGTGTTACTTTGGTAATAATCCAAATTGTTCATTCTGCAAAAATGAAGAAGAATCAATTGAACACTTATTCTTTTACTGTCCTTTTACTTCAAATATTTGGGAAGAGATAAAAAATTGGATAAATTCACATAGTTTTTGTAGCATCAATCTTGGAATAACTGATATTCTGTTTGGAATACCTGGCAAACAGAACAATGCATTAAATCACATTATACTTCTTGTAAAATACTTGATCTTTTCATATGCTAAAAATGATAATCAACTTTCATTTGAAAAGGTAAAGCAATATCTGAAATATCACTATTTAACGGAGAAGCTTCAATATAAATTAAATCAGAGTTATACTATATTTGATAAGAAGTGGCAGACTCTTCAATCTCTCTTCGAAACTTATAACAACTTATAAATTAGTAAGTAGATTATATTGAATCATCATTATCATTATTATACTCATTAGCTTATACATGCAGGAATCATTTCTGAATAAATACTGCTTAAACTACTACTTTGTGTGCAAGGTGTGTGAAAGGTGTGTATCTGCTATATATATATATATATATAAAAGCTCTATAATGATGAAAATAATTACTGAAAATACATGTAATATGTACTTAGAGCAACAAAAAAAAAAAAAAAAAAAAAAAAAAAAAAAACTGCAACGGAGAAGGCACAACAAAATATCACTTCTCCGTTGCACTGTAACTACATGTAAACATGCACAAAGATATTTGCCATTCAGTCTTTTCGATCAGGTTTACTTTTCATTTGGGACGGTATTTGACATAAAATTTTCCTAAATACCCTATATTTTTGCCCAATTCAAGTAAAAGAAGCAAAATTTTCCCCTTGACCCCCCCCCCCCCCGGCAAAGAGGAATTGGATCTGCCACTGAGTATATACTTTTATTACCTTTCTCTACATTGACAGTAACTTTAGTAAGATTTAACTCAAACGAGCAAAGATAAAATATGTTACTGTATATACACAAAGATATCAGTGTATGTGTACTTACTTTAGCGGTCAATTAATATTTTAGCAGAGTTAGCCTTGTCATGAGTGTGCTAATTAAAGACTATGCTTTATGTGCTAACTAAAGACTATGCTTTATAAATCTTTCTTTGTTATAAATCATAACAAGCCTTTTTCACATACCGGTACCTGCCATCGTTGGAAACCCACGCTCGGTCACGCTAGCTTACCTCCCATGGGTCATAACGGCAGAATTTTCGCTGGATAGCATTACAAAAATCTAATGCGAGTTCTTGTCAGTGAATGAGATATTTAACTTTAGCCAATGCAAGTCACATTTTTTAATAACTCTTAAAATCTGCAAATATGAACCACTAGCTGTCACCATTTATTAACACATTTTTATGATAAGCTATAAAATAAATCATGCATTTACTATCGATAACAAATTCACTGACAAGAACTTGCATTAGATTTTTGTAATGCTATCCAGCGAAAATTCTGCTGTTATGACCCACGGGAGGTTAGCTAGCATGACTGAGGATGGGTTTGCGACGATGCTTACCTGCATGATTAGCATTTTTTTTAGGAAAAGTACTGACTCTCATTATGTCACAGTTAGAAATTGATTGTCCTTGACATCACATTGCGAGAAGGGATCGCCTACAACCTGTGACAAACTCATGACGTTGTGACGTCCATGTTGATTTACTGTACAATGACTACTAAAATCTGTGATGGATTGAATAATCAGTGACGACCACTATGAAACCTTTAATATGTGTTAAACGCTGAAAATCAGAGTACATTTTGGTAACTCATAATGTTCTTGTTCCTGCTGGAAAAGGTGTCATTTCTCCCCTTTCAAAACAATAGATTTAATGTCCGCATAACAGCTCAACATTGTAAGATTGTGTGCATGGATCTATTCCATTTGCCTCTGCTACTGCATTGGCTATTGCATACAAATCACAGTCGTTACCGCTATTTTGTAACTGCCAGGTAGTCCATGAATTTTTAGCAAAATTTTGTCTGATTTTTTTGGTGGAGTTCCTCTTCCAAGTAAATTGCACAATTCCCTGAACTAGAAATTAAGCTTAATGAAGTGAAACTTGAATCGAAAATTTTAATCTCCAACTTATTATTTTTTTTCATTGTTGATGTTGTACGCCCAATCTGGATGTCGATTAAAGGCTGAAAAGTATCCTCCCTAGATTTTCTGCCAAATATGTATAGGAGGTGATCCTTGTATATTATAATTTTGCCATTGCAGCATCCCTTTTCTCATAGCCATCTACCAACATCATTCAATATGTGGTTCCGGCACCTGACATCTACCATTGTAGGAACACATGACATGGGCATTCATTATCCCATACTCTCCATCAGTGACACACGCAATAAGATTTTTAGGAAGTCTAGCTTATATTATCCTTCAAAAATGTGAACAATAATTCCTGTTGTTGTTTGAAATTTACGTTCATGGAACATAAACACGACAGGTTGAAATGTAGTGTCATAATACTGATAATATAGCACTTATTTTTCCATCCAAAACTATGTGAAAAAGGCTTGTGGAAAAATGGCACATGATCATGAGCTAAATTATTCATGATTACACTATTATGTCACTCTGCCTCATTTTTGTCTATTCCCTCTAAAGTAAGTACATGAACAGTATCACGAGGCAACAAGTTCATTCAATAGTCCAATGTTCCGTAGGTTTTTTGTGAAGCTAAATGCTTACATATTATATGTATGACATACTATCATCAGGCTCCTATGAATATAGTAATTTCAACGTAATTGTTTTTATTTAATTTTTTTTCTAGGTTTGGTGTGAAGCTTGCTTGTGTTGGAGTGGCCTGGGTTGTCACCAAAGAAGACTTAAAGATGTTTAGTAGTGGTCAACAAAGTGAATACCTGAGAGATGAAATGATGAAAAAAATGCCACAAGAACTGAAAGATGCACAAGGCTATATGAGATCTTTTATTTCATCATTGAACCCTGTACAGGTATGGGAAGTTATTCATAAGTCATGAGTGATGATCTACCTTTTGCCCTGTTCACATAAAGGATTTAATGCATATAAAATCGAATTCAATGCACATTAGATTTTAGCTTTGTTCACACAACAAATTTAATTCACATTACATTTAATTCGCATTAAACTTTGCTATGTGCATATATGATCTGCTTTAAGTATACAGTATATACCTGTATACAGTATATACCTGTATACACTTAAACTGGGCATTTTTATGCCCTTTTCACAGACATCGCGACAGTTTTTACAACTTACCAGACATTTTTGAATTTTTGTAGAAATTCAAACATATGTTTATTAAGAAAAAGTTGAAATATATTACCAGACTGAAGCAAATTTTACCAGGTTTGTCTGGTATGTCTGGTGACTTTCGGATTGTCTGTTTTCACTTGAATGAATGAATCATATTGAATGCGCATTAGATTTCGGCTGCATTCACACGACAAATTTGATTCACATAACTTTAACTCATGTTACGTTTAATTAAGAAATAACAACTAGCTAGCCGTGGTTTATTGTCCAGTAATTCCACGGGTCGCATGAACCAATCAAATTATCACCGAGCCGCGAAGCGGCGAGGTAATTATTTGATTGGTTCATGTGACGAGTGAAATTTACTGGACAATGAATCATGGCTAGCTAGTTGTTATTTCTATTCTAATATAGCATGTGAATGGGCGGAGCTTAGCACACTGGAAGTTTGTTGAAGATTTTACACCAGGTGAGTTCTATGGTGCATATAGGGAGAAAATTTCAAGTCATATTAGAATGCGCATTTTACTTTGTTGTGTGAACGAAAAGCGAATCTAATTTTCATTAAATCTGACGCATGCATATATGATGTATTTGAAGTCTACAGCATGTTTACACCAAAACTTGTGCTTTTAATAATCACTGGGCCTCAAATCATAGAATAAAAGGTCAACATACTTACTTTCATTCAATGTACACTGCATCACATCACTTGAAACATAAAGTGAAAGGTTGTATAATGAAGTCATTTTATAACTCATAAACACGTCATGTTATTCTATGCATTATCCTTACTTAAAGATCTTAACTTCGTCCTGAACAGATTTGAGAAAAAGAAATATGATATTTTAGCATGTATTGTACCCGATCTGTTTTTAAAATTTATTGCTATCAATGCCAATGTACAAAAATGTAATGCACATTAGAATGTAGTGTTAGCGCAATGCAGTTCTAATTCAAATTAAAGTAATTTGCATCAAATCTATTGCAAGTTTTGCGTATTTGTCCAAGCATGGCATTTATGTCCACTATTTAGTTGAAATGCAAATCATTACAGTCTTAGAATTAGTAATGTCCATTCAGTCAACACTAGGGTCAAAGTTTCTCGTTGAAGCAAATATAATCTTTTGACCATTCATAGAAAGGGTTAGATGTTTTTTGATTAACTTACATAACATTATGTAAACATTTACAGAGGCTGATTCTATGAGCATGAATGCTTCACACGTGACGAATTCATCTGGTTGATTATTATGCCCCCCTTCGAAGAAGAGGGGACATATAGGTTTGCCGCTGTCGGTCGGTCTGTCGGTCTGTCGGTCTGTCGGTCGGTCTGTCGGTCGGTCCACAACATCAGTTTCCGTTCAATATCTCTGGAATGGATTCACATATTGAAATGAAATTTTGTATACAGACACATCAAACAAAAATCTAGGTCAAGTTCATATTTGGGTCCGATCAAAAAAATTTTGACAGAGTTATGCCCCTTACATTTCGAAAAATACCAAAATTTCAGGGTTTCCGTTCAATATCTCTTGAGTGGATGCACATATTGAAATGAAATTTTGTATACAGACACATCAAATGAAAATCTAGGTCAAGTTCATATTTGGGTCCGATCAAAAAAATTTTGACAGAGTTATGCCCCTTGCATTTCGAAAAATACCAAAATTTCAGGGTTTCTGTTCAATATCTCTTGAATGGAGTTACATATTGAAATGAAATTTTGTATACAGACACATCAAATGAAAATCCAGGTCAAGTTCGTATTAAGGTCCGATCGAAAAAATTTTGACAGAGTTATGCCCCTTGCACTTCGAAAAATACCAAAATTTCAGGGTTTCCGTTCAATATCTTTTGAGCGGATTCACATATTGAAATGAAATTTTGTATACAGACACATCAAACAAAAATCTAGGTCAAGTTTATATTTGGGTCCGATCAAAAAAAATTTGACAGAGTTATGCCCCTTGCAATTCGAAAAATACCAAAATTTCAGGGTTTCCGTTCAATATCTCTTGAGTGGATTCACATATTGAAATGAAATTTTGTATACAGACACATCAAATGAAAATCTAGGTCAAGTTCATATTTGGGTCCGATCAAAAAAACTTTGACAGAGTTATGCCCCTTGCATTTCGAAAAATACGTAAATTTCAGGGTTTCTGTTCAATATCTCTTGAATGGAGTTACATAATGAAATGAAATTTTGTATACAGACACATCAAATGAAAATCTAGGTCAAGTTCGTATTAAGGTCCGATCGAAAAAATTTTGACAGAGTTATGCCCCTTGCACTTCGAAAAATACCAAAATTTCAGGGTTTCCGTTCAATATGTTTTGAGCGGATTCACATATTGAAATGAAATTTTGTATACAGACACATCAAACAAAAATCTAGGTCAAGTTTATATTTGGGTCCGATCAAAAAAATTTTGACAGAGTTATGCCCCTTGCAATTCGAAAAATACCAAAATTTCAGGGTTTCCGTTCAAAATCTCTTGAGTCGATTCACATATTGAAATGAAATTTTGTATACAGACACATCAAATGAAAATCTAGGTCAAGTTCATATTTGGGTCCGATCAAAAAAATTTTGACAGAGTTATGCCCCTTGCATTTCGAAAAATACCAAAATTTCAGGGTTTCCGTTCAATATCTCTTGAATGGAGTTGCATATTGATATGAAATTTTGTATACAGACACATCAAATGAAAATCTAGGTCAAGTTCGTATTAAGGTCCGATCGGAAAAAATTTGACAGAGTTATGCCCCTTGCACTTCGAAAAATACCAAAATTTCAGGGTTTCCGTTCAATATCTTTTGAGCGGATTCACATATTGAAATGAAATTTTGTATACAGACACATCAAACAAAAATCTAGGTCAAGTTCATATTTGGGTCCGATCAAAAAAATTTTGACAGAGTTATGCCCCTTGCATTTCGAAAAATACCAAAATTTCAGGGTTTCCGTTCAATATCTCTTGAATGGAGTTACATATTGATATGAAATTTTGTACACAGACACATCAAATGAAAATCTAGGTCAAGTTCGTATTAAGGTCCGATCGGAAAAAATTTGACAGAGTTATGCCCCTTGCACTTCGAAAAATACCAAAATTTCAGGGTTTCCGTTCAATATCTCTTGAGTGGAGTTACATATTGAAATGAAATTTTGTATACAGACACATCAAACAAAAATCTAGGTCAAGTTTATATTTGGGTCCAATGAACAAAATTTTGACAGAGTTATGCCCCTTGCACTTCGAAAAAAAACAAAATTTCAGGGTTTCCGTTCAATATCTCTTGAGTGGATTCACATTTTGAAATGAAATTTTGTATACAGACACATCAAATGAAAATCTAGGTCAAGTTCATATTTGGGTCCAATCAACAAAATTTTGACAGAGTAATGCCCCTTGCACTCGAAAAATACCAAAATTTCAGGGTTTCCGTTCAATATCTCTTGAGTGGAGTTACATATAAAAATGAAATTTTGTATACAGACACATCAAATGAAGATCTAGGTCAAGTTCATATTTAGGTCCGATCAAAAAAATTTGGACAGAGTTATGCCCCTTTGCACTTTGAAAAATACCAAAACTTCAGGGTTTCTGTTCAATATCTCTTGAGTGGAGTTACGTATTGAAATGAAACTGTTACTTTATACCCCCATAGGTTGTATCAATGCAAGTATAAAGTTGTGACAGACTTTAATCACAGAAGGGGTAGGGGGGCATTAATGTTTTACAAACATGACTTTTAACTTGTTATTTTTATGTGTACCCTTGTATCTGAATTAGGCTGATTTCATACTCTATAGTTAGAATTATTCATGATTATGCGTCTTATATATTTCAGATCATAACAAATTCACGGAAAGAAGGATCAGTTATATACTCAGCTGTACAGAGTGGAAAAGAATTTATATATGTAGATGTGAAAGGATTTTTGGATTCTATAAATATGCCAAAAGAATGAGAGAGATTTCTCTGTAGTTGAAAATTGCAACTTTGATCATCTTTCATTTTTATTGTTTTTTCAAGACAATGCTTTGGGGGTTGGTCTATTTTCCACCTTGGCATTACTTAAGGCATTATATGAATGAGTCAAATCATAATTCATCACCTCAGGACTGCTTGACCCAGGTTCTATTCTAGCTCACAGCACAATTTGTCAACTCCTCAAGCTTGATTTTTATTACTAGCACATTTGGATGTTTTAGTCTTTCACAACAAAAATTCCTTATAAAAACTAAGTATGCCAACTAAGCATTATTGCCAAGGTAGAGAGATTAAAAACCAATCAAAGCTTTGCCTTGCAGTCTGGGGAAATGTTGATGTATTGAATATTGATATATGCCACCTTGTTTTATTAAAAATTGAAGTGTTGCCTATAATAAGTTTGTATTTTTGATACAAGTTTTACATGTTGATGCCCTAAGAAAATTTTTTATAGGTACTGGGATATGGAACACTCTACATGTCACCGGTTTAACATGATGGTTCATGTGACACCAAATTCATTTTCATAGTAACCCACTTTATTATTTTCTTGAAAACTCGACCTTGTCTGTGCAAAGAGGAGCACATGCCAAGTTCCACAGTCTCTCTTTGTTTTCAGATAAGTATGAGGGTTGTGCACATGTAATCTAGATAATCTAGATATGCACACCATTTGGTATAACAAAGCAGATGTTTATCTAAAGTTGATGCCAGGTGCACATTGATTTCCCCTAATTAATTTGTTGTCAGTCATGTTTTTGTGCTTAGACTGTTTGGCCTATTGATGTAGATATCATCGTTGTCCCCTGTTAATACACAAGATCGCAACTACAGCGCGTGCAGCATGTCCGTTCTGATTTGCATTTAGTCACCTACCTAAACAACAATCTCCCATGCAGACTTACGTTCCTTGAATTTATGAATCGAGAGTGCCTAAACCATTGTTCAAAACTTGGGCAACTTTTCTGCCCAAGTAAATTGATGATGTCATAACAATGGAGAACAATCAAAGAGTGCGCAAAGGCATTCGTATCATCTTTGTTGGAAGTATTTGCGATCTTCCATATTATTTGAGTTGTTTTATTTGATATCTATTGTTATATACAATACTATGAGCTGTATTTTTCTGTGGTTAATAAAAGTTGTTCTGGCTGAGGATCTTTTATAATTTAGTATGTTCAAGTATTCAAAGTCAATTTGCAAAAATTTGATTACAGATAGTTTTGTACAAAGTCAACTTATACGTTGTCAAAAGTATGAAAATTTGTATAGAATTTCAAAGAAATTGTCTAAATTTGAAAAGAAATATAAAAATACTTTGTCTATAATATGGAATTCTGTATAGAATTTCAAAGTTAGACAAAGTATAAGTCGCATATGTATGAAACACAGGGATTTATCACGCTAATACCGTTTGCTGTATTAACTATACATATATGTGTTAAAGGGATCTAACTCTGCGTTTAACGAAAAATCGACAAGTCATCTTTAAGTCTTCAGAAATAGGCTAATCAATGTCAAAACATATTTTCTGTGGTATATTTCGATAGATTAATTCATACTGAATCTTCATACGAAATTTGAAATCAGTACCTCCCTTACGAGCCGAGATATGCCCAATACCGCTCTCTTATGAGCGCCGCATTTCTAGGTCGGACAAAAAGGTGTCCGGTGATAATCAAGCAGTATAGACAAAATTTGATTACTGTTTGATCGTTTAAAGGTCCGAACACTTCAAAGACATACAACTGCATGATTATCTACTCTTCACATGCTTTTTACCATCTCAAACATCGCTGGTATATGAAAATCCCTCATATAGCTACCTCTGCGCATGCACGTATATGTCTTTCATAACTCTGCACATGTTGAATTTAATCTCACTTAAATTCGACGCTTTTCTTATTTCAAAGTCGTCAAAAAAGACTTTATTTGAAATTGTACTAGGCATATATGGGACTATTTCATGCAATGTTATGTATTTGAGATGTTCGCATCATTGAATGGTCAAGCGGTGCCTCAAGTTGATCACTGATGCATAATGATCATCGGACACCTTTTTGTCCGACCTAGAAATGCGGCGTTTGTTAGAGAGCGTTATTTGGGCATATCTCGGCTCGTAAGGGAGGTACTGATTTCAAATTTCGTTTGAAGATTCAGTATGAATTAATCTATCGAAATATCCCACAGAAAATAGGTTTTGACATTTATTAGCCTATTTCTGGAGACTTAAAGATGACTTGTCGATTTTTCGCTAAACGTCGAGTTAGATCCCTTTAACACATATATATAGTAAATACAGAAACCGGTATAAGCGTGATAAATCCCTGTGGTATGAAACTATCTGTGATCAAATTTTTATGCCCCCGGAATCAAAGATTCGGGGGCATATAGTTTTTGGCCTGTCCGTCTGTTTGTCTGTCTGTTTGTCTGAAAAACTTTAACATTGGACATAACTTTTGAATGGGAAGTGATAGGGCTTTCATATTTCACATGTGTATTCCTTGTGACAAGACCTTTCCATTGATACCAAAATTTTTGACCTCGTGACCTTGACCTTTGACCTACTTTTCAAAAACTTTAACATTGGGCATAACTTTTGAATGGGAAGTGATAGGGCTTTCATATTTCACATGTGTATTCCTTGTGACAAGACCTTTCCATTGATACCAAAATTTTTGACCTCTTCACCTTGACCTTTGACCTACTTTTCAAAAGCTTTAACATTGGGCATTACTTTTGAATGGGAAGTGATAGGGCTTTCATATTTCACATGTGTATTCCTTGTGACAAGACCTTTCCATTGATACCAAAATTTTTGACCTTGTGACCTTGACCTTGACCTTTGACCTACTTTTCAAAAACTTTAACATTGGGCATAACTTTTGAATGGGAAGTGATAGGGCTTTCATATTTCATATGTGTATTCCTTGTGACAAGACCTTTCCATTGATACCAAAATTTTTGACCTCGTGACCTTGACCTTGACCTTTGACCTACTTTTCAAAAACTTTAACATTGGGCATAACTTTTGAATGGGAAGTGATAGGGCTTTCATATTTCACATGTGTATTCCTTGTGACAAGACCTTTCCATTGATACCAAAATTTTTGACCTTGTGACCTTGACCTTTGACCTACTTTTCAAAAACTTTAACATTGGGCATAACTTTTGAATGGGAAGTGATAGGGCTTTCATATTTCATATGTGTATTCCTTGTGACAAGACCTTTCCATTGATACCAAAATTTTTGACCTCGTGACCTTGACCTTTGACCTTTTAACCCAGTGACCTCACATACATGTACTTAACAGAAAATAGTGTTCATACTAACAAAGATGCCACCAGGGGCATTCGTGTTTCACAAACACAGGCTTTATTGTAAATTGACTTTAACCTTTTTTTAATGCTTTAATGATAAAATAGAAAATATTTAGCAAAGAGGTACTAACTACCAAACTTACAAACTGGATGCATCTTTTTTAATTTTTTTTAGCTCGCCGGGACGAATGTCCGGAGAGCTATTGTCATACCCCCGGTGTCGGCGTTGGCGTTGGCCGTCTGCGTCTGCGTGCGCGTGCACAAAAACTTTAACCTTGCTTATAACTTTTAAACCAATACAGATTGGGCTTTCATATTTCACATGTGCATTCCTTGTGACAAGACCTTTCCATGGATACCAAAATTTTTGACCTTGTGACCTTGACCTTGGAGATTGACCTACTTTTGAAAAACTTTAACCTTGGCCATATTTTTTGAATGGTAAGTGATAGGGCTTTGATATTTCACATGTGTATTCCTTGTGACAAGACGTTTCCATGGATACCAAAATTTTTGACCTTGTGACCTTGACCTTGGAGATTGACCTACTTTTGAAAAACTTTAACCTTGGCCATATTTTTTGAATGGTAAGTGATAGGGCTTTGATATTTCACATGTGTATTCCTTGTGACAAGACGTTTCCATGGATACCAAAATTTTTGACCTTGTGACCTTGACCTTGGAGATGATTGACCTACTTTAGAAAAACTTTAACCTTGGCCATAATTTTTGATTGGTATGTGATAGGGCTTTGATATTTCACATGTGTATTCCTTGTGACAAGACGTTTCCATGGATACCAAAATTTTTTACCTTGTGACCTTGACCTTGGAGATTGACCTACTTTTGAAAAACTTTAACCTTGGCCATATTTTTGAATGGTAAGTGATAGGGCTTTGATATTTCTCATGTGTATTCCTTGTGACAAGACGTTTCCATGGATACCAAAATTTTTGACCTTGTGACCTTGACCTTGAAATTTTACCTACTTTTCAAAAACTTTAACTTGGGCCATATTTTTTGAATGGTAAGTGATAGGGCTTTGATATTTCACATGTGCATTCCTTGTGATAAGACCTTTCATGCCGTACCATAAATTTTGACCTAGTGACCTTGACCTTGAAATTTTACCTACTTTTTGTTGTTGTTGCAATTTACATATGGTTGCCACCGGCGAGCTATGTTGTCATTCTGACAAGTCTGGTTATCAATTGACCTTGACCAACTTTTCCACTTGAAATTCATAATCATTAAAAGTGGTACATGTATCAAACTTGCACAATAGATGCGTCTTTGGGTGTGTTAAAAGATTATGTTCATTCACTGTTTAGTCAAACTTTTATATAACATCTCCTCCTATATAATTCTATGTAATCTTGTGCTCGCAACTTCTCTGAAGCTATAAATGATGAAGTGATAATTCTTTTTGCAATATAATAGGTCTGTGGTCTAGTTGTGCACCTGATATTCTGTTTGATCCCCTCATGACCCCCAGGGACTAATAGAAAATGGGTGTTATTTTCTTCTATATAATAACTCTATGTTATCTTGTGCTCACAACTTCACTGACACTATTATTGATTGAGAATGAATTCTTTTTGCATTAGGATAGCTAGCTGATTTGTGGTATAGTTGTGCACCTGATATTTTGATTGGGCCCCTTCCCCCAAGGGACGTACAAAATGGGTGTGCTTAACTCCTGTATAAGTCTATGTAATCTTGTGCTCACAACTCTTCTGACACTATAAATGATGGAGACTGAATTCCATAGGTCTGTGGTATAGTTATGCACCTGATATTTTGTTTGAGCACCTGACCCCAGGGTCTTAGAAAATAGATGTGGTCATTTTCTCCTTTTTAACTCTATGTAAATCTTGTGCGTGCACACTTTAAATAATGGAGACTTTTTTTTGCAATGGGTCTGCACTGTAGTTGTGCACCTGCTATTTTGTTTGGATTCCTGGCCCCAGCGACTATATAACGGATGTGGTCATATTATCTATCATATAAGAATTCACTTGTCAATGAGTGAATTAAAAAAACAACCAGGAGAGCTACAGTTTGCTTTTTTAGCTCTACTGGTCAAAAACCAGTCACGCTTATGCAAACTCCCTGTGTCCGGCAGTCCGTCCGTTAAGCTTTTCTTCTGAATCTGTGTTTAGTACAAAATAAATTCTTTTTGCATTATAATGGGCCTGTGGTCTAGTTGTGCACCTGCTATGTTGTTTGTGCCTCTGACCCCCAGGGTCTTGGAAATGGGTGTGGTCATTTTCTCCTATATATGTATGTAATCTTGTGAGCACCATGTAATTCTCAGAAATATAATTGATGGAACATTTATTCTTTTAGCATTATTCTCAGTCATTGAATAATGTTGTGCTTCTGATATTCTGTTTGAACACCAATATTCTGTAAGTATAATTGATAGACTAAGTGTTAATTCTTTTTGCATTATATTAATCATCCTCTGGTCTTGTATTTTGTTTTAGCCCCTAATCACCATGGTCTTGGAAAATGATGTGTCATTTAGATTAATTTAAGCAAACAACCAGGAGAGCTTCAGTCTCATTAGAGACTTCTGGTTTCAGACTGTTGCCCTGGACCCAGATTTCTTTGTCACAGTTACTTTGCACACGATTGTTGAAACTGTTCAAGCAATACGAGGGTTGATTGATATGTTGTGAGCCTCGGTTTTCTGGGATGCAGAAGGTATTCTGCTGATAGATAATCTCCAAAAAGGACAAACAATCAATTGCACATATACTATGCTTCACTTCTGATGCAGTTACGGGTAAATATTCAACATATCAGCGCCGTGGAAAGCTCACTAGTTAAAGGTGTGTTGCTCCACCAGGACAATGCTCCTGTTCATGATTGTGGCTTTAATTTGATAGAGCATCCGCCAAAATTACCTGATCTTGCATGTTCCATCAGACTTTCATCTATTCCCAAAACTGAAAGCAGCTATTTCTTGCACCCACTTTCTTTACACTGCTTGCATTGATTTTACTCAGATTTTTCTTTCAAGAACCCATGACTGGACAAATATATCTTGAAATACTCACAGTGTGTGTTACACAGGACCAAAAGGATGAGACCTTAACATAAGTCACAGCGCATACCTTGTCCTAACCAAAAGTTTTCATTTTCTACATGAAAGAGAATATTTTGCAGAATAAAGGTCACCAATTATCTTACGGTCCTATGCAAAAATTCTGTGAAATATTAAAATCCATCAAATGAATTGTGATGTATTACCAGACCTTTGGTAACGTTCACAACACAACCTTGGACTATATTTTAAAGCAAGAAATTTGTGAAACATAATTAAAATCCATGTAGAGAAATTACTTTTATCCATCAAATGTATTTACCATGAGATAATGGATCAACTTTTTGAGACATCCTTTGGGTATTGGACATCTATTAAGCGAAGTGTTGTTCAAATCCATGGTAATGACGCGGACAATGTTAATCCTGTCGAGCAAACTGCGACATTGGCACACCCCTCGGTATTTGATTAGATTTCTGCAAAATATTATTCTTGAAAATTCTACACAGGGCAAGAAACTTTTGCTTAATAGGCAAGGTATCGTCAATCAAATGAAATGACGTTAACCTTTGACCCCGAATTGGCATCTGTTCTTTATATGATGAGATCTTGATAACAATTTTACCGAGCAAGTGCAGGACCTTTTTTATTCAAAGACATAATCTTCGGTCTGCAACATTTAGTGAATTTAGTATTAAATTGAATGCAGAGTTGAAGAAATCGTGTCGGCCCTCAACATGATTTTATGTATAAAGCAAACTGCAGCTTTGAATTGGGTACATTCATGGGTATTGTGCAACAATTCTCTAAGATGTTGAAAAAAAAGATATTGAAATTCATGTAGAGCAGACGGAAATACAGCATGACAAATTCAAAAAGGGGGTAGAAAGTTTTGACCCCGACAAGGCTTTGCTTATAGTTACTTGACCTTGACCTCAGTTCAAAGCCATTGCATAACGCAAATTCGCTAGCGGTTATAATTTATTACAAAGCAGTACATTTGGACACATTTCCGTGTAAATTGGGCAAGAATTTTGTATGTAGAGGACAAAAGTTATGACTCTGACAATGTATTTCCACGAAACACATCGACCAACCTTGGTTCAGCCGAAATTAGTTGAATGGATTATACAGAGGGGATGAAGTGTACACTATGGCCTTTATCACGATTCAAGGTCTTGGCACACACCCATTTTTAAAAGGATCTCAACAGAGAGATCAATGATCCATAGCCATTACTTTGTCACCTTTATGGATTTAAGTTATCACTGAAATGTTTCCAAGAACCCAAGGACTTGACAAGGTCATAAAAAAATTTTTTCTTGTAAATCTGTCTCGACTTTTTACCTCACTGAGGCCAAGACTCAGTCAGCATTTGTTGAATTTGAAATTCTGCTGGTCGGGTATATTGCTTTGTTTTTTCAGGCAGATTGTTCAAATTTGTGAGTTCTCCTTCACAAACATAATTACTGCTGATGCAATTTCAAATTCTCCCCCACTTATGCACAGAATTCCACAAAACCCTACAAACCCTTTATACACAAAATCAAAGGTCCTTTACTAAGCTTTGTGTTTTTCAAGCTAATTCTTCAACAGATATTGGTTGACAGATTTTCAACTTCTCACAGAATTGCTTTCCAGAACAGAAGGGTGTGTGATAACTTTGAACCAAGGTCATCTGCAAAGTTAAGGTCACAATGAAAAGAATTTTATATTTTGTCCCATTTTATATTTTTCAGATCAACTAAGGCCAAGGTTCGAAGTGAGCTTCTAAAAGACAAGGCCAAACCAAAATATGTCCATCTTAAGAAATTACATATAATATCTTGCGAACATTTTTGTTGACTTTAATTGTTTTCATTATCCCCCAACATAAATTAATATGCTGAGACCTTATACTACAGGGTTGATCTTTTCTGTTTGTACTCAACACTTTGGTTGAAACACAAATAACACACTATTTAAGCATGAATCACAATTCCTGTATATAAAATATTTTAATTTCAAGAGCATTGTTTAATGTATGTACAAAATATTTTTTCACGATGGCTGCGTATTGCAGGCTTGTTGTCCTTCATCAAACTTGTACAAAACTAAAATTGTACAAACCGTGTACTTCTTCATGTCAATAAATAAGACAGAAGTGTGAACTAATTCAAGCTCTAAAAATTATTTACAAAAAAATACTGTACAGTTCAGAGACAAAAGTCAACTGCAATACACAGAGAAAGTGTGCGGAACTGATATTCTGTACTTTGGTTGAGATTTAAGATGTAGAAAAGACTCCTTTTTCATCTATCTTGGAATAATGGTTTCTAATGATGAATGAAAAAATATGATTTCACCTTTGAGACATGATTGTATGATAATAATGAAGTATACAGAATGGTTTAAATTAAAAAAAAAACATACAAATACCTTCTTTCATCTATTCTGTCTTTCACATTACTATTTATTTTACAAATTAACAGCACTTTCACTTACTCCATTACGCAGCCATTACAGAAACCTTGTAAACAAATCTTTCATATCTCTCTCATTGCTTCGTTATTCACTTTCATGTACTTCCTTTTTTGTCACTCAAGCTTTGACAGATATCATGAAAATGACAAAAGATGTAACATTTTACAAATGATGTCAGCTCCCTTTCCTGATCTCAATCATACAGTATCTTTAGTTTGTTCTACTTTTAGCAAACTAAAATTTTGATTGAGTTACTCCCCTTTACACATAACTTGCAATAAATAATAATGATGGCTACTAAACTATGAATTCTACATGTAAAATAAAAGATATTCATTTTTGCCCTAGATAAGTCCTTTTTTACCCTAACTTTACAACCAATATATACATTACTAATGTAAAATGTTATAATTGAAAAAAAGTTAAGATCACAATATTGGTTTTAAATTCAATCATTATGAATTTCATAATCTGTTATCATCTCAGTCATAGAAAATCAATCTTAACAGAATCTTCTAACAAAATCTTCAACACAAACGTAACACATTGCATATGTTTGCCAATGCCCAATGCTATGGCATGATCCAAAGATATCTGCGTGTCGTATCGGAGGTAAGGGAGCGGGACTGCAGTTGTTCGAGTCTGTACAAGTTTATACACTATTTTACAGTAACACCTAATTATTGTCAGTCATCACCCTGCTCTTCATCTTCATGTTTCCGTTTTGTGCCTCTTGCTGGTGATGAATTTTCCTCATCTATAAAGCAAACATTATCTTTTTCACAATACATATACAAAGGGGTAGTAAGATGGGTATTTGAAAATTACTAGTTTCTATGTCAGCTTCTTATGCTTGAAATTGTGACAAAATATTGTTAATCAAATAGAACTGTGTACATGAAAATACCGCTTTCTCATTAACTTTCTATCTTGTCAAATAAGAGTCTTAGTTGTCTGTAATGATTGGATGACTAAAAATTTTAAACCGTGTAATGCTAATTATTCTGTAAAGGAGAGGAGTTTTGATTCCAACAATCTCTTCAATGAGGAAATATGCCACTTTATCAGCAAGGAAGATTAGTATTTCCAATTTTATAAATGAGGTTCTCTGGGTATATCATTTACATAAAAGCTTCAAAACTCATATTAAACACATGATATTTTTCCATGTGAAAAGAAAAGGTTGCCCAACAAATATTAAGTTGTCCCAGTAATAGATGTGTTTTGAGAAAATTTAAGTAATCAGTATGACAACATCTCACAAAATCTGGGTGGCCAAAACAGCATTACTATTAAATAATAAAATCTTGACACTGCAGTAAGGGAGAGAAGTCAATGAGGAATGTGATATACAATAGACAAGTTTGTGTTATTACAAGTAGAAAGATGAAGATTAGCCTCTGTTATTACAAGTAGATAGAAGTGTTTATTACATGTTTAAGTAGACATTCAGACTTACCTTCTACATCGTCTTCCTCTTCCTCGGCATCGGGGTCGAAGTCCTCACCTTCTGATTCCTCCTGTCAAACATTATAACAAGATTTACTAACATTTAGTTACATTTCAAACTTAATAATTATAATCTACTCTTATTTCAAATTCTAATCTGAAATCAAACTGAAATACATGTACATGGTCTAAAATGAAAGAATTATTATTTTACTGTTAGAATGTATGTCTGATTGAAAAACAGAAATTATAAGAATCAATATTCTTAATCAGTCGTGTTAAAATGTTTTGTTATTACATGTTCATCATTGTACTACATGTACATATACAGTCATACACTTAAATCATCACTATTCTACTTTTTTCTATGAAAATCAAAGAAAGAATGACACTTGGGAAAGATTATACATTGTCACCTATGTACTGAAAACATTTATTATGACCCTGATGTAGCAGTTGGATCCCCCGCTATACCAGTTTGATTCTTACAAATGACCTGATTAACTGTATAGTCAACTATACGTATTGAGTTTAGATTGTTTGCGACATTTTGAATTTGTCATTGTTTGTCATTTGTCACTTTTGCTGATGAACAGTATGGATTTGTATGGAAAATGACTTAAAATTAACTGATGTTTAGTACACAGTAAGTACACAATTTCAAAATAGCCAAAAGATGAGGTACATTTCTTTCTAAGATTTTCATTGAGCACAAAAAGGACTAACATCAATGTCCTCCTTCTGTAGATAGTCCAGACCAACCTCTTCTTCATCATCCTCGTCATCTAATCCATCATCCTCATCGTCGTCATCATCATCTTCTCCGTCTACCTCTTCCTCATCTTCTTCACCATCCTCATCATCATCGTCGTCATCTTTAATTTACAGAAACAGTATTAGTTGTTACAACGATGAGCTTAATGTCAGATGTAATCTAAATTTCCCTTTTACTATACTGATTTGTCACCAAAAGAAAGATGTTTTATATTGTGGTTTGTCAATTTCAACTTTGTCATGGTTTGTCTGTTCTACACGCAGACAAAGTATATTCTTGTAAATTTCAATGCCTTGTATCACAGATTTGGGACAAGTTGTTTCTATTCTCTCTGTTTATTAGAGTGTCCTGAACTTAAACCTTGATCCTGACTTTTTAGCTATAGCTGAAATATTTCACATGTGCATTGCCTATGATAATACTTACATTTTATACTTGACCTGGAGATATGACCTCCTTTTGTGAGAGAGAAAAAAAAAAGTTTCCTAATGACACGAGAATTCTATTGAAACCAAATCTTACCTTCATTCTCAACATCATTTTCATCTTCATCACCATCTTCTCCAGAATTGTCATCTTTACATTAAAAAAAAGATTATTTGGTAATTTCAAGATCAAAATGTCATCATTCTAATGCACCTAATTACATGGCATCGTTTAATACTGTATCGTAGGATGCCAAAACTACTACCACAGAATATATATATGTACATGTATACATTTTAAATGTGATATATTCTATTGCAATTATAATGTTATAATGTTCAGTAAATATTATCTTTCTTTCATATCTACAATGTACATGTACATCTGAGGTTAAATATAATATGTCATATACATATTATGATGAAGTATGAAAAGATAATTTACATAATAAACATGATAAAGAGATGGCATCCTCTTACTTTTCCTTACAATATACTGAAATCAGCAATATGAATTTTTAGAAGGTGAAGTTCCTAGCAAGACATTAGGGTGAAGCTTCCATAGAAGAGATGTTGAATTAAGAAATAACAACTAGCTAGCCGTGGTTTGTTGTCCAGTAATTCCCAGAGTCACATGAACCAATCAAATTATCACCAAGCTGCGAAGTGGAATTACTGGACAACACATCACGGCTAGCTAGTTATTTCTATTCTTATATTGTCCTGCAGATGACAATGGGCGGAACTTAGCGGACTGGAAGTTTACACCAGGCAAGTTCTATAGCACGAGAATGGGCGCAACTTAGCGGACTGGAAGTGTGAGATTTTTTCACCAGGTGAATTCTTAGTATAGTGCATATAGGGAGAAAATCTCAAGTTATGTTAGAATGAGCATTTACTAGAACAAAGCTTTACATTATCTAAGGTGAATACACATTTCATACCGTCATCGTCTTCTTCTTCATCCGCCTCACCATCATTCTGATCAAAGCCATCCAGGTATTTCAAATTTGGTAACATCTCAAACACTTTCTCTCTATATTCATCTGAATTTGTTACATCACAATTATATAGGTCTAAACTTTTCAAATTTGAAAATGATTTCTGAAAAGAAATTTGAGAAGCATTTACCATGTGAATAAATGGTCATAAATTAGAGTTCCTTTAAAGGGATTGAAAAATCTATGAAATGTCTTTTACTTGGAGAGCTATCGGTATCAATTAATGTAACATCATAAAGAGCCAATACACGTACAAAATCTGACAGCTCTATTATTTAGAACTGAATTAACATGTTACAATCAAAGGCAGGTGGACAGAAGGCGATTCCTACCAGGAATTTGAATTTAAGTTCTACAACCCCCTTTTTATTATGAGATTTAAATTTTATTATCATAAAATCTGACTGTTTGTTTGTCATACATATAAGCATGAAATAGTAGAAATAAAATTGCTTTGCTTTTAACCTGGGTTGAAACTTACTAGTGGTTCTAGAGCATCTATGTCTTTAATCTTATTTCCACTTAGGCTTAAATGAGTCAGATTTGGACATCCTTGTAGATTATTGAGTCCAGACAGAATTTTATTGTCACTGAGTTCAAGCTGAAATAAAAGTGTATACTCACATAATTCAGAGCACATGTATTAATGTTAATATCAAAATGTCATTTGAATAATTTTATAGAGTTCCACTTTTCTAGGACTCCACACTCCCATTTGCGAGCTTTATATCAATAAATACTCAAAAAGATTATAATCTATCTACCGGTATATATAAATTACAATTCTCTTTCATCTTTTCCTTCAAACATGATTTGCCAAATTCCAAGTTTTACGAAGTTTTTAAAAAGATTTGAAATGACAGATAATGTATTCTATGGCTTTTGAACAGAACACATCAATCATACACATTCTTTTGCCCTTGTTCAAGACCATGGTCAATTCAATGACCGATTAGATATGAAGCATGCTGAATTTAAAGTTACGCTTTCACCTCTAATAGCTAAAAGAAACATTGTGTAGTCAAAGATTACAAAGCTCACCTCATGGTAGCAAACAGGGAGTAGTCAAAGATTACGCAGTTTTTAATTTGGTTTAAACATATTTATTTTTCACAATGCATTACATATAAAGACATGCATTGTGACAGAAAAAATGCATTTTGTTCAATTCGAAAAGAAGCTTATTTCTTCTAGTTACAGATATCATGAATTGAGGCTTGTTCAATGTCGACGTGTACATGTTCTAACAGCCGCTAATAAACAAGTGTACCTAGTGTTAAAGATATTACGTACACCTGTCTTGAGAAGATGCAAATAAATGCTTAAACATCTTCCTCTAGTTCTGAATCGCTTCACTCACGCGGAAAATATAGGTCATGACCTACATTTGAACATAGGTTTGTGATCTACTCATAAAGATGCATCATCTGTGCAAGTTTGGCCTTCCTAGCACTTAAAATAAAGAAATAAAACTTCGTAACATACTATTGCTGACGGGGACGACAAGGTGATAGCATAAGCTCCCTCTCACTTCGTAAGGTAAGCTAAAAATAGACATACATGTACATTCAGGAATCTAAATACAATTTATGGCTTTACCTTCTTCAGTTTAGGCAGATTTGGAAAATTTTTCAGTGCCGTTAAACCAACATTAATAAGGCTAAGTGTCTCCAAGTCTGAGTATTCATCTGTTAAACCCTCAATGGAACATGCCCTGCAGTTGTCCAAGTTTAGTTCTTTTATCTGAAATAATAAATTAGTGCAAATATATGTTACAAAGTACTTATTAACTTACATTTTTTTATGTTTTTAATTTTTTTTTCATTCAAGTTGATTTTCCACTAATTAAGACAGACATAAAAAAATTTAGTGCTTTTTTGTCACTATATCACTCTCAGAAACATGAAAAGATAGTGTGATCAAACTTGACGTCACAACAAAAAAGAATTGCCAATGACAGTTATGTCTATTCATGCGCAGATCCAGCATTTTTGGTCAGAGGGGGTCCAAAATTTTAGGAAGTCTACCTATCATATCATATATATAATCGGTGCACATTATGGGGGGGGCAATTCTGATGGGGGCCATTGTTAGCTTTCCTTTCACGCTTACTTTCATGAAGAATTGGCGAGCGCAGCGAGCCAGAAATTATTTTAGGTATGAAATATTAATTAATCTTGATTCGATCGAGATGATGATTTATAACATTGAATATTTTACTCCTTATATTGGCGAGCGGAGCGAGCCGCAATTTTTTTTTTATCAATTTACATTTTGTCTATATTTCATGAGAATAAATACATGTAGATAAGAGATGTGTCATTTTCCCAAATAATCAGACTTCTTGACAAAACCTTGAAAAAGATGAAGGAGGTTACATCCTATGAAGTATGGGACTGTTGAAAATATGAGTTTCTGAGACCCAAGACAATTATATAAAATTACTTCGTATGAAAAATTGAAAATAATTAAGGAATTTTGCAGAAAAAGTAGTTTTGTATTTGTAAATGGTGAGCGAAGCGAGCCGAAATTTTAGGTTTCAAAGCCCTTTCATGCATTTTTAGTCCCCATTTCAATTAGAAGCCGGTCCCCACCTCTGAAAATCTCAGGGGGGGGGGGTCCAGACCCACGGTCCCCCCCTCTGGATCCGCGCATGCTATTATCCATATCATGTACAAAATCTAGACTTACAATTACGCGTACTTGGAAGATGGACTAAGGTCTTAGCAAACTAACCTGACTGAGCAGAGTGAATTTTCACCTGGTCATCAGAAGAGTTTGAGAGATAAAACTAAAGTACTTACTGTAATTAATTACCTATCTGACATAAAATTTAATTGACTTTCAGTAACTTGATTCAGTTAGCTCCATACAGTCAGGTCACTTTGCTAAGACAATTATGGTTTTCTGTTTACATATGCCATGCTTTGAGCACGTGTATTTGTTTACGTTTTCAACGCGTAGTAAAATATCTATATTCATTTGCATATTACAGCACGTGATTCACTACACAGAAGCTTATTTCGATAAAACAAACACTATCATACTTTCTAAGAGATTCTAAACTTAACTTTTCGAAAATAATAGAAATTCAAATGTGCATCAATAATAATTCTCTCTAAATCAGACATTAAATATGTCTATAAATGTGAAACAAGCAATAGCAATGCCGACCGGACCTACTTTCGGTTGGGGACAAGTACAACATAGCTCGTTCGCCATTGTGGTAACAACGCCACGTAAATTTATCGTGAGTCAAACAGTTATATTTTGATAATTTGCGCGTTTATTTCTTTGGTAAGTTGATAAGTAAGATGCTAAATTATTTATTTTTGCAAATGCTTTCCATTTAAGATTTCTCAATATGACATGACAAGAGATTTTGTTCGATGTCTACGTGGTGTGTAGGGGACGAACAAGACAATATGGCGGCGAGGGGAAACAAGAATGCGCTTTGACCGATTTTTCATAACTAGTCCCATTTACTATGAAAATCAATTTCCGCCGAGGAGATACATCATTTATAAGTTTCAGGAAGAACAATCCTGAAGTACGAGTGAAAAAGTTAAAATTTTGCGTAGAAAAGTCACTTTTGATTTTTTTTTTCAATAATCCGTGTATTATTTTTTAATTTTTACTTTTGCTGTGACGCTAAATTTCATATAATATCATATAATCTAGGTCTTCAGAAATCATGTAGATCTACAATGTTTTTAGAAGACATATTACTTCAAAGTCGATGCTACCTGAGCTGGGTCAGATGCTGTCTGCGGTGACCTACCTCGCACACGTGCATAATTTTAACGCTTCGTATGCCCTATCACTGAATAAAGTTTATTGATTTATCTTGTGTTTTATTTACAGCTTAAAGATTAAAACTTAGAATGATCATGAACATTTGTTCCTTTTCTGGCACTGTCCAAAGGTGCATCAAGTTAGTTATCCAACATGGCGATTGTGAAGACTCGAGTCTGTGATGTCAAAAGCACCATGCAAAACCAAATTCAGAGAGTCTACCGAGTTAGAGTTATATTTATCATCATCATATTAGTGCACTGAACTATTAAACATGCTTATATGATCGGTAAAAAGGTTAGCTTTTAACTAATTTCATCTTGTAACACAAACAATGGTGATAACTCCCATAGGTCATACTTGATGAGAAAGTAGGACATGACAACAGGCAAACTAATGTTGTAAAGTCCCTATCAAAAGTATAATTTATTGACCTCTAAGAAAATATAAAAATCTTAACAGTATGAGAATGTACCTGTGTCTACAAGAACCTTTGATTCAATACAGGCTATGCAAGTTATATACTCTGAATAAGGAATTATGAGCAACAGATAAAGCGGAGGCGCCATGACTGAAATCGACGATTCGGAGAGCTGACTTACTGTACATTTGGTTGTCCCAGTGGATGAAGGAAACAAATATCAGTGGCATTTTACCAAAATATGTCCATGCATCTAAACAGTCAGAATGAACATGCACTAAACCCTCTACAAACACTGTGTCACATTCAAAACTTGAACGAATCCGAGCACATGCTCCTCGGACTCTGTGAACGTAAACAGAAATTTTCTGATGTAAACGAAGAACCAATAAATGTGCAAAGTTACTATACCTCATCCGCTTTTTTCCCTCTTCTCTCAAGTTCTAACCTCTTTTCCATATCCATCTTTCAGATAGTATATTCAGTTCTTGACAATCTACAAAGGGACGTCTCGTATCAATACGAATGTTGAATAGCCACACTGCGCGGGCTGGCTATCGCTTGGAAGAGGGTGGATAGCTATTGGCTGAATTCCGAGACCCCAAACACGTGAAGTAATTTAAATATTCATATCCCAAGGTCATGGTAGACCAATCAATATTTGTTTACAATGACGTCAGGGGCACTTGACATATGCTTCCGCATACAGAAAGTAGTTCTTTTCTTGAAGTCGGATATATTTAGTTCTTTTTTTATTTGAAATCGGTCCTGTACTACAAAACGAAAACAATATACGTTTTTGCATGAAAATCATGTTTCATCACTGAGCAGCCGGGCAGTTCCAAGACAAGAGAGAGAGAGGGGGGGGGGGGGGGGGGGGGAGGCAAAACATGAAAAAAAAAAGAAGAAGAAGAAGAGGGAATCAATGAAAACACTGAGGAAAAGGTCTACAATTCTTTTGGGAATGAATATGAAAATTGAAGCATGTTAAGCGAATATGAAAATGAAAGCATCTTAAATAATATTTCATTTTCGATATACTCAATTTGAGACGAAATTGCAAAATTAGAGAAAAAAGGTCAGACGATAATATATATATTTCATTCCCTGCTACAACGCATAGCAACTAATTACCCATTAATGCCCGTTTGTGTGGGTACTATTCTCTCATAGTGTTGCTTTTGGAAGGAATAGTGCCCGAGCGTCAGCGAGGGCACTATTTACCTTCTAAAAGCAACACTATGAGAGAATAGTACCCACACAAACGGGCATTAATGGGTTTAGTGCATCACATGACTGTAGAATCGATTAATTAATTAATCAATTGCAATTTACTCGATATATCAAAGAAAAGTGTTCTTTATTTCCCCATACTTCGCTTATTGCTATTTACATTCATGCATTGTTCATTACGTCATAATACTTTCCGAGGGACGTAACTCTGCCCGGGTGTCGGGCACTATTCTCTCATAGTCCCCGCGTGCTTAACCAATGAAATTCCGAGGATTTATCATGTGATGCACTAATAGTAATTAAGTATGCATAATTTTAAAAAAATGACTGCAATGCAACTCTGTTGCGGAAGGGATATGCGTCCGATGGTGTGTTTGTGCTTGTGTCCGGATTCTTGTGAACAGCATAGCAGACAAAGTAATGATCATAGAAACATCAAACCTTCCACAAATGTCCCCAGTTGGGAGAGGATGAACCCTATTGATTTTCAAGTTCAAGGGTCAAAGGTCAAGGTCACTATATGGATTTAGGCTTAAAATCCATGTGAACAGCATAGAAGACAAATCAATCATCATAAAAACATCAAACCTTCCACAAATTTTCCCAAGGGGGGGGGGGGGGGATGGACCCTATTGATTTTCAACGTCAAGGTAATTATAATCATAAGGAAAGTATCAAGAGAAAAAAGGGCCACGTTGCACAACGTAACCATAGATAACTGCAACAAAAATGGATATACGAAACAACTATAACAACAACAACAACATGCAGAATTGGAGACAAAGAGTATCGACACATGGGCCACGAACCAAGCAAGACACATACGAATGACAAATGTTAAAAGGAGGAAACCATGTTTACCCCTTATACAGGAATACAAGAACATATTACAATGTGCTGTTTTAATTAACCATCATTCTTTGGCCGAGCACGTATTTCAGCACAAATATGTAGAATGATTGAGAAAATGAATTTTGATTATCAGCTGAAAAAATGTTTTGGATAGTTTACACGAAATATCCAAAATTCTGTTATTTTCGTATGAAAAAAGTTGAAATATACAAACATCAATTTTTTACTGTATACAAAACATAAAGACATTTAATGAGCAAAAAAGAAATACTTATATATAGCACAAATGATATCTGAAGTGCTGGCTGTAAATAAAAGAAAACCCGGTACAAACTGTCACTAAAATGGGTAAAAGCAAAGTTGTAAAAAAAATTCCTTCTTGAAAAACCCAGCATGGAGGTCACACTAGACAAAGCAGATAATTGGGTCAAGGTTAGTATCTAAGCCAGCAGCTAGTTTCACAAAAAATACTTGAACGAACAATTTCAGGAATTTTCGTAACTTTTGATCGCTTCGTTCTCCTTTAAAAATAAAAAGATCGATATTTTGTTTCTGATTTTAGATGAAGTATGTAGAAATGATATTAGAAAACATATATATAGTATAATCTTAACGGAAAATCTTGAACGTTTTATTTAAGTTACGAAAATTTCTGATTTTTTTTTTTTTTTTTTTTTTTTTTTTTTTGGTAAGAACTTTCGTGAAACTTGGCAGTGACTGTTTTGTATAAAAATTCTCAAATTTGGAAGATATCGCGTAGAAATCCAAAACAACAGAAGGCGGATACCTCACAGCTATTTTGTTGATTATAAAATTGTTACTTCAGGGCTGCATAACGATTAAGGGAGACAACTTCATTTGTAAACCACTTTCTTAAAATTTTATTAACTTTTCAAATGAAATAAAATTTATTGGCCAAAAATACAGAGAACTTTTTAGGCAATTGGTCTTCAGATACAAATCATGAAAGGGCATTCCAAACACTACTTGTTTATGTATTTTAATTTTCCAAATTTGTAGTCACAAAATTATTATTTGCCGTTTTAAGTCATTTTCTATTTTAAAAATCGTGTTTCTCCCAAAACACAACTTTTGTACCTGATTTGTTTCTTACAACACCTTGCATATATGGAAGACATGTACATAAAGTCTTCTTTTTTTTTTTTTAATAAATATACATATTTCATAATATTAAGCCCCGATTCCCCTTTTGTTGTCATAATATTTGAAATGTATAACATGAATTTGTATTGGAGATCTTTCATTTTGATAATATTTTGCCGTCAGCATTTCAAAAATTTTCTCTGGCTCGCTTGGACCGCTTCACAGAATTGATTATACACACAGTGTACGTTATTTTCAAATGTTTCTGCGCTTTCCATATACATTACACCTTGGTCAATAAACAAGAGCACTAAGAGTAATGAAGCCGAAAGATAGAGGATTTTATTTTAATTCTGAAAAAAAAAAATTCGCTGGCTCGCTATCGCTCTTCTTATGTTGTAGTTACATATTAGAACTGACAATCATTCATAAATCAAGTACTTATATGATGTGAATATTTAAAATTTTAAGCTTTTTTGCTCGCTATTGATTGCCAGTCATTGGTTTTACAACAGGACTGACAACCACTAATCAAAGACTCTACTCTCTGGTGTGTGCTTTTTCTTTTTTTGGCTCTTCAAAAAAATCGGACTTTATGACCACCCCGAAAAAAATCCTGGATCCGCCCATGTAATCACTACTAATTTCAAGTTTAGAACTGCTACATTATCATAGATACATGGAAGAATGTGACACGACAACAAGGGCAAGATTTATAATTCTTTGTGAAAAGCTGTATTACATTTGGCGCCAAAATAGCTATAGGTCACATGACTCGTATGGTTGCCTTTCAGCAACGTGGACTCGCCTAGACTAGCAATGCAGATCCATATCTCTTGTATGCATTGTGTTTATAGCTTTTCTTACCTATTTGCAATATCAAGGAATGTGAAAAGCCATTTCCACTTCTCTCTTATAAGTTGCATGGCTATATTAAGGCTCGTAGTTTTGCACGAAATAGGAGCAACTGCCTTAGAATTAAAGGTCATGATCAACAGGATTAACGCAACTTGGGTGCAAATCACAAGATCATCGAATAAAATGTTGATTCGACTGATTTCTATTAGAAATTTGTTAATATTCCGCAGCTTTTACGTATCAAAGGTATGAAAAGTCGAAACGAAAACTACAAATCCAATATGGCGGATGTAGATGCATATTTTGTCGGCTGCCTTGTATTCTGGCTCAGTATGAATTCAACTATCCCCCTCTACCATTCATTTGCAACTGTTAAATCGATTTCCGTGTTATTTTATAAATAGATTTTTTAAAATGCTGTATGGCTATCGTCGTGAAAAGCGAAACCCTTTTAATTATATGTATCGTTACAAGACGTGCAGAGATGCATGTATTCTTTTTAAAACCAACAGATTCTGATGAGACTGAAACTCTACTAGACTAGATATATATTTGGTTTAAACGTATTTATTCGAGAAACAAAAAAATAATATTCACAACTGAAATCCATAAGCAATGAAATATACAGGATTTGGAAAAAAAGCTCAAGTTGTATAAATATATCTCCATAATGGTATACATGTATTATGCAATAGGGAAAAAAGTAACACAAAATACATAGAAATAACCAAAAAGAAATTATCAATGAGTTGTCAGAATAAGCGAGTTAATTTCGTTAAACTTATTGAAAGAAGTTTGCTTATCTGTGAATGATGCTATTGAATTTGAAGACGCAAAGGCTGCGCTTGGTTTCATCTTCACACTAATAAATACATTTATTACACCTAATACTAGTAGGATTTTTCTAGGCTGAATAAATCTCCATATCCCTCGAACCGTCATTCAATAAATATATAATATCAATGTTTCAACAGGGAAGAAACTTGATAATAAAATGGTTTTTTTAAATACAGATTTGTTTTAACAGTGAGATATTACCATGTCAATGTTTAAAGTAGGTCAATTTCCAAGATCAGGGTCACTAGGTCAAAAGTCAAGAACTCAAATGAAAAGTCTAGTCATGGGGTATCTACATGTGAAATATCAATAGTTCATGAGATGTAGCAAAGATTAATGATATTAACAAATAAGTAAAACTCCAAGGTCAAGGTCACTAGGTTAAAAGTCGATATCGATATATTTTGTTCTGATAACCTTTGTAGACGCAGTGGTATACAGATTACAAATAAATCAAGGTACCAAATGAAAGGCTTAGTCATGAGGAATCTACATGTGAAATATCAAAGCCCTAAACCTTATAAGGCATGACATATAGACCAGGTTAAAGTTTTCATAAAGTAGGTCAAAGTCAGAGGTCAAGGTCACTAGGTCAAAAGTCAAGGTCTCAAATCAAAGGTCTATTCATGAGGTATCCATATGTGAAAGATCAAAGCCCTACCCCTTTATAAAAGATAAAGCCCAGGTTAAAGTTTTTAATAAGTAGGTCAAGGTCACTAGGTCAAACGGCAAGGTCCCAAATGAAAGGTATGGCCACGAGGAACCAAAATGTGAAATATCAAAGCCCTACCTCTAAAGTACATGAGATATAGCTCAGGTTAAAGTTTTCAAAAAGTAGGTCAAACTCCAAGGTCACGGTCACTAGGTCAGAAGCACAATCAAGCTATATATGAAGGCATACACAGCTAGTCCACTTTCGACGTTGGTATTCTTCTTACCATAAACACCTAGTATTGCCAACCAAATACTTGGCAAAGTATAGTTAGTTGCCCGATGAGGATTAGAGCGAATTATCCCAAGAGAACGAAATCTTTTACTTTTGAACTTGAGCCTGGATCAACTTTAAAGTAGACATCCAGAATACTGTTTAAATTAGATTTTTAAATCTTTATAACACGCTTTTTAAATAGCATTACAATATGGTATGAAGACGGAGAGGACTGTATCGTAAACTTACATCTATCGTTTTAGAATACAAACTTTGAACATAATAACATCATGCTTTTCAGTTTAAAATTTTAGTTCAGTGAGAGTATGGGAACTTCAGGTTCAACAAATACATCGACAAAAGTTGTGCAGTTAAAGCCAACAACACATGGGAACACAGAGGACATAAAAGAATCTGTATTCAAGTCTAGGAACTCGAATGCTACAGCGAAACGCGAGAAAACCCACGGCAACCAAAAGGTAGACTGCACATTGACGGACCTTCAAAATGAAGAGGAGAAAGTGAAAAACAATGGAACCAGTAAATTTGATCAAAACCAAAATCGATTACATAATACAGAGTCGTGTATCGAGGACATTGCACTCACATCGGTTACTCCGTTAGCAGGCAAGAGCTTCAACAACACATCAGGGATCCAATCAAATAATAAAAATAGGGAATCCAATGACGAAAGGGAAGCTCGCCAACTGGAGTCCCGGGCAATGGCTTTGTTGTCTGTCACACCATCGGCACAGCAGACGACGGAAGTAGGTCATGATGTCAAATTCATTGCCGACGCTGCCAACACTGTTATCATAGAGGACGAAACAGATGTCGCCAGTGAAGAACCAAACTCTAATGTGACCCAAGAAATTCTGAGTAAAGCAGAGGATATAAATTTGGATTTTGTAACCCCTAGACCGAAGAGCAAAACTGCTAAAGCCAGTAGTCTGACAAATGTCAATGCTTTAGTAGAGAATTTCTGGGCAGCCGATGCACCAGATGACGTACTACCGTGTTGGGTCCATGGTCTGGCTTCACTAGCAGACGGCTATATTCTTGTACTGGATATAAATAACAATAAATTAAAGCTGTTCGACGAAAAGTATTCTTTTTGTTGCGATGTGACAGTTTCTGAGGAGTGTCGAGGAATAACTTCGGTATACAGTAACGAGGTCGCAATGACGTGTGGTTCAGAAGTGTTGTTTTATTACGTAGACAAAGACGGGTTTATAGAGCAACAGAGATGCTTCAAGCTTAATGGCGAGGGCTATGGTATATCATACGGCCACAAAAACTTTGCCGTCACATGTGACATCAGTGATAGAAAGAAAGCTTGTGTACGAATTTTGAATGACAAGGGAAAACAGCGTTACGTCATCAAGAGTTGTTACGGCTCTTCGGTCAAAATGGTGAAATACGTTCAGCTTGATCACGCCAAAGATATCGTTTATATCTCCGACGTAAGAAACAAACGCATCGTTAGTATGACATTTGAGGGAAGTGAGTTATGGATGTTAAACATCGAGGACGAACCAAGATATATATTGTGCATGCCATCGTATCTTCTCGTGGCAGACCATAGACTACACCAATTACTGCAGATAAGCTACGATGGTACAGAGTCTAGGGCTCTTTTGACCGAGGATGATGACTTGTGGAATCCAGAGTTACTCATTTTCAATCTAAAAACAAATCATTTATTAATATCTACACCTGAGAATATCATGGTTTTCAAAATTGTTTAAAATTTGCCTTTTTGTGGTGAATGATATTGAGAAAGCTCTGTTCGTTTTGTCTTGAGTGGCAGTGTTCATCAAGGAAGACATTTGTCACACACGTAAAGTTTTAACTCTAGATATATGTATAGTGTGCTTACCCAATTAACAAAAATGGATGACTCCGCTCCATATCCAAGATTGGAAAATGTTCTTTTGAGGAATCGCACATGTTGATGACCTTATGCGATCGCACATGTTGATGACCTTATGCACTATGGCGTCATCTCGGATTCATGCGTCTGAAATCTAGATTGCAAATCTGGCCTTTACAGAAACCAATTTAAAAGTCCATATTTAACACAAGGTCCCATGTCATAGTACTAAAAGACTGGTAAAAAATAAATTTATGAATAGCAAGCGATAAAGTCCCCTACCGGCATTAATCCATGTCCTTCGACTCTGCCTTGACCTGTACTTACACCGAAAGATGAATCCAAAATCAAAATAAGTTAATATGTGTTTTAGGAAAAGGTCTGGAAAACAGGAAAATTTAATGAAATTTGCTATGAGGCCATACCTATTGTAAGAACAAATAAATCCATCTTCAACTTATTCTTTATCAGACTATGTATCTGCATACCAAAAATCAGCTCAATATCTACAACAACAGGCATGAAAAGACTGGAAACTGAGAAGTTCATGAAATTTGCTAAGTCCAGGGGCCATAACTCCTGTAGAAATGGGTCAATCAAATTGAAACGCGAACTTGATTTGTATCACACTGAGATATATTCACATACCAAAAATGATTTCAATACCTGCAATACCATGGAAGAAAAGTCCGGAAAACTGAGAATTTCATGAAATTTGCTAAGTCCAAGGGCCATAACTCTTTTAAAAATAGGTCAATCGGAACCAAAGTGAAACTGTAACTGTCATAATTTGTGTTTTGTTACGGGTATACAACACACAGCAAGTGCATTTATCGCATGAAATGCGCTAACGCGCATTACATGTACGATAAATGCACTTGCTGTGTGTTGTATACCCGTAACAAAACATTATTCTCTCTATATATAATCACATGTAAAAAAAATATTTCAATATCTGCAATACCTTGGCAGAAGGATCCGGAAAACTGAGAATTTCATGAAATTTGCTAAGATCAGGGGCCATAACTCTTGTAAAAATGGGTCAATCGGAACCAAACTGTAACTTGATCTGTATTGCATCGAGATAAACTCACATACCAAAAATGAGATCAATATCTGCAACGACAGCGAAAAAAAGTCTGGAAAACTAAAGTGTGACGGACGGACGGACAGACACCCGGGGTGGAAACTATAAGTCCCCTCCGGCGAGCCGGTAGGGGACTAATGAGGGACAGATCGACAGACCCCGGATGAAGTGATCCTAGGAGTAGCTATGCTTCGCAGACAGAGGTGAAAACAGATTATCTACGAGGAAAATGAAAAAAAAAAATTGTGGTCCCCCGCTTTTGAGAGTTTGTCTTTAAAGGGATGCTTACATGTACAGACCCCCCATTCTTAAGTTTTCATAATATATCTCATATATTATCAACATTCTAAATATGAAAGACTTAAGTCCAAGAAAAGGTCAAAGGGTCCAAACTTTTGTTTTGTTACCAAGGACCAGAGCTTATGAAAAGGTATGTACATGTGAAATATTAAAGTCCTATCATTTATAATACCATCCAAAACTTATGTTTTTAAATGTGGGTCAACCTTCAAAGACGAGGTCAGAATGTTTTTACCAACAGAAAGGTCTTGTCACAAGGAATACGCATGTAAAATGTGAAAACCCAATCACTTTCCGTTCAAAAGTTATGGTCAAGGTTAAAGTTTTTGAAAAGTATGTTAAACTCCAAGGTCAACGACACAAGGTCAAAAATCAAATTCAAGGAATTGTGGTCCCCCGCTTTTGGGTGTTTGTCTTTAAAGAAATGCTTACAGACATCCCCCCATTCTTAAGTTTTAATAATATATCTCATATATTATCAACATTCTAAATATGAAAGATTAACTCCAAGAAAAGGTCAAAAGGTCCAAACTTGTGTTTTGTTTCCGAGGGACAGGGCTTATGAAAAGGTATGCACATGTGAAATATTTAAGACCTATGATTTAAATTACCATCAAAAACTTATGGTCGAGGTTGAAGTTTTTAAATGTGGGTCAACCTCCATGGACAAGGTCACAAGGTCAGAATGTTATTACCAACAGAAAGGTCTCATCACAAGGAATACACATGTGAAATGTGAAAGCCCTATCATTTTCCATTAAAAAGTTATGGACAAGGTTATAGTTTTTTGAAAAGTAGGTCGAACTCAAAGGTCAAGGTCAAAAATTTTGGTATCCATGGAAAGGTCTTGTCACAAGGAATACACATGTGAAATATCAAAGCCCTATCACTTTCCATTCAAAAGTTATGGTCAAGGTTAAAGTTTTTAATAAGTAGGTCAAAGTCCAAGGTCAAGGTCACAAGGTCAAAAATTTTGGTATCCATGGAAAGGTCTTGTCACAAGGAATACACATGTGAAATATCAAAGCCCTATCACTTTCCATTCAAAAGTTCTGGTCAAGGTTAAAGTTTTTAATAAGTAGGTCAAAGTCCAAGGTCAAGGTCACAAGGGCAAAATTTTTGGTATCCATGGAAAGGTCTTGTCACAAGGAATACACATGTGAAATATGAAAGCCCTATCACTTTCCATTTAAAAGTTATGGTCAAGGTTAAAGATTTTAATAAGTAGGTCAAAGTCCAAGGTCAAGGTCACAAGGTCAAAAATTTTGGTATCCATGGAAAGGTCTTGTCACAAGGAATACACATGTGAAATATCAAAGCCCTATCACTTTCCATTCAAAAGTTATGGTCAAGGTTAAAGTTTTTAATAAGTAGGTCAAAGTCCAAGGTCAAGGTCACAAGGTCAAAAAGTTTGGTATCCATGGAAAGGTCTTGTCACAAGGAATACACATGTGAAATATCAAAGCCCTATCACTTTCCATTCAAAAGTTATGGTCAAGGTTAAAGTTTTTAATAAGTAGGTCAAAGTCCAAGGTCAAAAATTTTGGTATCCATGGAAAGGTCTTGTCACAAGGAATACACATGTGAAATATCAAAGCCCTATCACTTACCATTCAAAAGTTATGCACAAGGTTAAAGTTTTTGTGACTGACGGACAGACGGACGGACGAACCGGTTTTAATGTCCCCGCGCTTTCGCGAAAGCGGGGGACAAAAATTTTGGTATCCATGGAAAGATCTTTTCACAAGGAATACACATGTGAAATATCAAAGCCCTAGCTATCACTTTCCATTAAAAAGTAATGGACAAGGTTAAAGTTTATTGAAAAGTAGATCAAACTCAAAGGTCAAGGTCACAAGGAAAGGTTTTGTCACAAGGAATACACATGTGTAACATGAAAGTCCTACCAATTTTAAATCATAAGTTATGTTCAAGGTTAAAGTTTTTTGTTAAATAGGTCAAAGTCCAAGGTGAAGGTCACAAGGTAAAAAATTTTGGTATCCATGGAAAGGTCTTGTCACAAGGAATACACATGTGTAATATGAACGCCCTATCACTTTCCATTCAAGTTATGCACGAGGTTAAAGTTTTTGTGACTGACGGACAGACGAACCGGTTTTAATGTCCCCGCGCTTTCGCGAAAGCGGGGGACAATTACGATGAAAAGTTCAATATGGATATATCTCTTCTTGACCTCGAGATCTCTTTGGTATTGGCTCGTTTGACTCATTTCATAATTTTGCGATGACAAAGTCGTATTATAAGCTGTCTTATGGCAACCTTACAACTCGTTTGGTACAGCAAACTGACAAGTCGTATGACAAACTCAAAAGACATAGAACAAACTCAAAAGTCATAGGACAAACTCAACTCATAGGACAAACTCAAAAGTCATAGGACAAACTCGTAAGTCATAGGACAAATTCAGAAGACATAGGACGAACTCAAAAGACATAGGGCAAACTCAAAAGGCATAACAACATTTGGATTTTGCGAGAGTACATCGCTGCATTAAGCAATGAATTAATGAAAGTCAAACACATTCAATTTGTACCAGATTCAAAAATCACAATCAAAAGACTTTAAAATTCTTTTTAAAAATGTAGAATAGGACAAACTCAGAAGTCATAGGACAAACTCAAAAGGCATAGGACAAACTCAAAAGGCATAGGACAAACTCAAAAGACATAGGACAAACTCAAAAGGCATAGGTCAAACTCAACAGTCATTTGACAAACTCAAAAGACATATGTCAAACTCGAAAGACATATTAAGGCAATCTCAAAAGACATAGGACAAATTCGTAAGTCTCAGGACAAACCCAGAAGACATATAACGGTGTCAAAAGACATAGGACAAACTCAAAAGACATAATAGAACAAACTGAAAAGGCACAGGACAAACTCAACAGTCATTGGACAAACTCAAAATACATAGGACAAACTCAAAAGTCATATGTCAAACTCGAAAGACATATTAAGGCAATCTCAAAAGACATAGGACAAACTCGTAAGTCTCAGGACAAACCCAGAAGACATATAACGGTGTCAAAAGACATAGGACAAACTCAAAAGACATAATAGGACAAACTCAAAAGGCACAGGACAAACTCAACAGTCATTGGACAAACTGAAAAGCTATAGGAGAAACTCAAAAGACATAGGGCAAACTCAAAAGACATGAGGCAAAATGACAAGTCGTATGACAAACTGACAAGCAGGGTACATGACGGGGTTTTCCTTCACAGATTCACCCTTCCATAAAACTCCGTCAAGTTACGTTATTTCATTGTTTACTTATCATATAACAATGGTTAGGTACTTAAAGTTAACGATTTTTTTAGCAAGAACAATAAAATAGCGGGAACTGTGGAAGGGTTAATTACGACTTCACATCTTTCATAAAATGCAGCAATTTGGTGAACCGTGAAACACTGCTGTCTGCTTCAGGCGATTCCCAAATTTGGATTTCGAATGAAAATCAAAGTATCTTCTTTGCTTATCTGATAATACTATGAATGTCTTCTGAAGTATTGCGATTTCTTATAGGAACACATATGCTTGATGCCGAAGAGTCGAAAATGCATCGACAAAACATATCGATAGCGGCCATTTTGTTCGAGAAACTCGAGCACTTGTTTCCTGTAAGGTATTTGTCATGTGATTTGGTTCTGTTGGTAAGAATTAAGGTGTACAAAGGACGACTGAGGGTGCTTTATAACAATAGTTCACATTAACTTCGCTCATACGCGCGCGCAAAAAAAAAAATTTTTGTATTATCAAAAATAGTTTTGACCTTTTACTTCAAGCAGGGACATATATTAATAGCATACGTACGTCCCTGTTTCAAGATATTCAATGTAATTAAGCTTGGATCGATAAGACGAGCGCAAGCCGAAACATTTTCATCAAAAGCACAATCCTAGATGTATTGGAGTAATTTGAGCGTCGTTTGGTTTTCAGACGTAGACTGAGTGACCTTCAACGTTGACCTAGAATAGTCCTAGTTCAAATGCTGAAATCTCCGGTACCAATTTTGCAAGTGTGAACGAATTGAATTCTGACGAATGAATTTGGCAATACCAGTTTAGACATACTATAAAGGTTTGGCATTTTCTTTGGAGTGTAAAAGCATAACATAAATGATTGAATGGAAAAAAAAAATGTATTTTCAACTTCAGACATAAATCATGTTTCACAATCTATCATTATATCAGGGAAAAATACTCAACAAGCAGAAGAAAAAAGTTAACAGAAGCAACAGTTCATAACGCTTTGAAATAGACACAAGACTCCAGAGGCTGTTAGAGATCATCATGAATACCATGGTAATGAACATGAACAAATGGTATTTACCTGTCCAGCAAGCTCTAAAAGATGTATCCTACTATGTTCTAAGTCCTTATGGTAGACATGTATTTAGTTAAAACAACAAGATCCTCCTACTCATAAGTTTCATGCAATCTATAGATTTAGATAAAATTTTCAAAAGTGCCTATAGAAAGTATATTTTCTGTAATAAAATTTAGGATTTATACATGTAATTCGATTGAGACAAAAAAAAATATGTGCATTTCCAAATTTTTTAGAAGAAAGCATCTTTCCTCTGTAACTTTTATCTACCTCACAATACATGTCATACATCACAATATTGATACATGTCATAACTCACAACACAAGGGGAAACAATAATAAACTGGGATGATTATAACAGCCATATTTCTGTATCCCCCCTTGTGAAATACAGAATAATTAATTAATAATATATGTTGTACCTTACAATACGTACCATACAAATAAGGTCCTATCTTCCAATACATATCATACCGGACAAAAATGTACGTCATAAATACACAATAATATGTAATATTTAAAACTTTAAATCAAGCGATTCCTCTTTGCATGATTCCTTGAATAATTAAATTCTATTTTGTTTTTCAAGCAAATGTTTAATAAAGACAGCTCTTAATAGTCATCATTCATTAATACCAAATTAAAACATACTGCATTTGAAAATCTATACCAGATGTTCTCCTGATAAAGAAATGCCCGGATTGGAGTACCTAGATTAGTACTAATTTAAAAATTAAAGTTATGACTGTATATCTTAGTGTTTTCATAGGTGTGTAATCTGTTAAGTCAAATTCCACAGATATGATGATGGTGAAGTGTTTTCAGGACAACTTCCACGTGACAAACACAAAACAGAGTTACTCATCCATGACCAACCAAAGTTAGACAGTCATAACTTGTATTTACATTAATAGCACTTCATACCAGACTCTCCCATATAGTCATGAATATCATCATGCATGTGTTCATATATTAACGTAAAAAATATCTTATTCTTTTGTAAAATTCTTCCTTCATTCAAATCTTGAGTGTGACATCACAATAGGCAATCATAATATTTTATCATTAAATTTTACACAGGGATTCTTAAAGTAATGTTTCAGTTTGTTTAAAAAAATATACATTTACATAAGAAAAACAATATCTGAGCAATATCTACTGTTGTCACTTATTTGTTCTTATAACTATTTATAAACCATACATGACGTATATCTCTCAATATTACATTGTAAAATCAATGCAGTAACAAACAAAAATAGAAAAATTAAGGCAAACACATACATGAAAATTAAGCAAATGTTTACACCAAGAAATATATTTTACAGTTATACATATATTTGATTTGATTCAGAATAGTGAAAGAATTGATAATTTTCAATTGCTATGATTTTGTTAACAGTCTCTAACAGTAGACAACTTAATTAATCTTTTTCTAATGTACACACTACATTCATACCAGTAAATGACAGACCATATATTTCAAATACAGCAAATTCCTTTTGTTCAAATGTGCTTTGTGTTACTTTATCACATCATGAAGTCCCTGTTGATCAAATATTTTCATTTTATATTAACTTCAGAGCATTACCAAGTCCCTTTTATTAAATTGCCCACTAGTTTTGTTACATTTGTACATCAGCAAGTCCTTATTTCTCAAATGTCCACTTTGTTACTGCTGTACGTTAAGAGCCTATTGTATTAGTGCTGTTATATTGCGAGCCTATTGTATAAGTGCTGTACATTACGAGCCTACTGTTCTAATATTGACAGTGTTACTTTAGTACGTCACCAAGGATGGTGTCGTTTAATAGGTATGTTCCATCCTCCCTTACTGTGAGTGAATCATTAGGAATTGTTATAAGGACATATTCCATGTTATCGTCATTCATAGAACCAAGCACCTCCACAGCTTGCTGAGCCTCGGCTATAACTGCCGAGTCCTCAATGACGTAGTTCTCAACCTCCTGTAAGCCCTCTGCAATAATAAGGGGACCTTCCCCTTGTCCTGTTCCAGGAATCTGAGATGCTCCAAGAAGGCTGTGAGATGTCAATTGTTGGCTTTGAGTTTGAGATGTCAATTGCTGGCTGTGAGATGACCCTTGAAGGCTTTGAGATGCAACTATGGGAGTCTGAGATGCCCCTAGCAGGCTCTGAGATACTACTTGTTGTTTTCCAGGATTTCCAGTTAACCTCTGAGGTGTCTTTTGTACCTGGACATTTCCTGATGTTCCTTGGATGTTTATAGTTGTTACATTCTTATTGTGGGATGTTTTGAGTAAACTACGAGGCGATGCAAGCTGGTTACCTACAGTTATAACCTTTACATTTGGAGATTGTACCTTCAAGTTTGTAGCTGATGTGCCTTGGGATTTTGGTTGATTTGATGGTAAAATACTTCTTAGACTTGTATTGTTTTGAGATGTTCCATGGAGATTTTGTGACAACTCTGTTGTACTTTGAGTTATTCCCTCGTGGGTCTGATATTGATGGTCCATGAGTTGAGTTACATCATTTGATATTTTTGAACCATCTATACCTCCTATTGCTGTCAGACTTTCAAAATCGGTGTCCTCCTCAGGCTGCTCACCTTCCTCAAGTATACCGTCTGATTTGAAACAGAACAGAAATGCCTCTGGATCAATTCCCTTATTCTTGCAAGTTTCCATGTGTGATTTTCTGCCTATATGTTTCTGGAATGACATAGGAGACTTAAAATTTTCGTTACAAACAGAACAATGTGTATGTTTGTCCCTCCTATGGTTGTGTAATGCCTTCACAGTGATAAACTTCTTTTTACAAATTGAGCAGTCTTTCCTTTTTACATTTATTTCCTTTCTTTCCTTTCCATTTTCTGACGACTCGTAGATGACATCAAAGGTGACTCTTGGTTCGGAGAGTTCACTTCCTTTTTCTAACGCTTCAAGGTCATCATAGAACTGCTTCAACTCAATATTGGCTGCCTTGCATTCCTCAATATGTGTGATTGTTTGTAAATGCTTCTTAAATTTTGTCTCGTTTTCACTTGAAAGGTCACATACTTTGCATATGAATTTCTTCTTTGTCATATGCACTCTGTTAATATGCCAGTTTAATTTGCCTTGTGTGGCAAATTTGGAACTGCACAGAGAGCATGAAAACGTTTTTCTACCTGTATGGAAACTCGTATGCTCCATGTACCGGTGTTTTGATACAAATTCCTTCTGACAATATTCACATTTATAAATGGGGAAATTTGTTACTGTTTTGTCTTCTCTATGGTAGGCCACAATATGATTTCTGAATGTAGATTTGGAACGAAACTTCTCACCACATTTACAGATGTAGAAAAAGAATTTGTTGTGGACTCGCAGATGTGACCTTAAAGAGGCTTTTAACCTGAAATGAAAATTCACAAATTTGAAATGAAAATTCACAAATTTTCATAAGCAAAAAAAATCTTCAAAAATGAATATTTGACACAGCAAGTTTATATATTTACATTCCTACTGCGTTTCCCTTATATAAAGGTACCAAACCAACTGTTGCTTTATTTCTCGATAATCGCAAGAGCCTATCACGTGACTTTAGAACTTATGCGGATTAATTTCTAATAAAATGCCCATTTTATTTTTTGCTTTAATACAGATTCAAAACATGTATCCATTATCAAACGATGCCCTCTACCCCCGGTGATTAAATGTGTCAAAATCTAGGTCACCCACATGTACACTTCCAAGAAGTGTGACGTAGTAAGTCAATCACGCGTCAGTAGACGAAGTTCAAGGACGAACTGCATTGTTGTCTGCAGATAGATGCCGTGTTTGGATGAGCGAATATTCGGGCATAAGTGGATCAAATATTCAGTATTTAGGATGAGGATTTGATTCACTTGTGTCATTATCAACAGTGAATTTATCTTTGCTTCTTATGGATTCATAATATCAGAAATACTTCGAGTATCAGCGAATCTTAAGCCATGATGTTGAGGTAAGTCATGAAAACACCGAAAGTTTTGGCGTTTTCGACGGCTGTACTTGACTTTTGTATTATTCTAATTACTTCCAGATGAAATAGGGTATTTACAGAAGTTTGTATACAATAATACCGACTGATTTCATATGTCTAAGCAGTTTTACAGTGTGTAAAAAAGAGTTTTCCCTTAAGTTCTGTGAAATTTCTCCAGTTTAACTCTCCGCCATGTCTGAATTATGTTGGACAAAGGTCACAAATTTTCACGATTCAATTTTCTTCAGTTTAAATTGAAATGTTCAAAATACAGCAAGAGGACAAAATTCAGTTTCTCATTTTTCAACAACATTTCCGTACAGAAGGTACTACTTCGAATCAAGCGAAAAATGTCGAACGTTCGTTTGCTCTTACGTCAAATGGCGTTCTCCCTCCGCAATGATATTTCAAATGTCAAGAAACTGAATAAAGAATTGACAGAAATAACTTAAATAACACGTAAAATGTAAATATAAGGATTGTTTTTCAGCTTTTGCGCTTTATCGGTGTGTATTGGCAGTAGGGAATGGAAACAAAATTCATGAAAAGCACTTCGTGCTTTACATATTTTGTTTCCATTGCCATTGTATATTGATCTTGATCTATTACCATTTACTTTAAAAATCAGTAGAATTATCCCTGTGCTTAAGAAACGTTTGGCAACTACAAAGATAAGTTCATCTTGTGTGACCTTGACCTTGAAAATTATCAGGGATTCATTCCATTTCCATGATCAATAAATTTTGAAATACAATAATTTCTTAAATCTCTCTTTAACAAAAGCAATGACCATGAGGTAAACTAAAAACTTTCAAATCTTACCTGAATGACTTCCCACATTCACTGCAGGAGAAATCTTTGGTAGACCGATGTGCAAACATGTGAATGGATAAGGAATTGGGTCGTAGGAATGTCTTGTGGCACACTTTACACTCATGGAGGACAGCCTGGCCAGGTTTTAGGTGTATCTTGGAATGTAACTTCAGGGAATATGTGCTTGAGAATCTGGCTCGGCAAGTTTCACATTTGTGTACCTTTTCTATATGACTGGCCTGGTGTAAAGCAAAAGATTCTTTTGAATAAAATTCTTTGTAGCAGGACTTGCATTTCAGAATACCGTCACTGGAACGTCCTGTTTGCATGGGGTAGGACTCCATACGATCAGGGTGGGAGGTGATCACATGATTAATCAGCATCTCTTTAGATTCAAACTTGGATTTACAAATCTTACAGATAATAATTGCTCTTTTTATATTGGTTTTTTCTGATCTTTGTCGATGTCTTTCCATGTGTGCCTGATGAGTATTCTTATCCTTGAAGATCTGCCAACATATTCTGCATCTTATCATGCCCTCTTTTGGTCTGCAAGATGCAAAGTGCTCAGCCATTTTTGAAAGCGGAAATATTTCTTTGCACTGTTTGCAGTGTTTCATCTTGTGCACTTTGACATAGTGCCGGTTAAGATTCCGTTGGTGCATATAAGTACCGTTACAGAACTTGCATGGCAGCCCCTGTGAATGCTTCCTCATATGCTCTTTTAGTCTGAAGGGTGTTGCACACTTTTTTCCACATACACTACATTCGTGTGCAGGGCTATCATGATTTTCCATATGTTGGAATAAACGCACAGGACTTTTAAACATTCTATAGCAAATCTTACACCTCATTTTCTCCAAATCTACTCTATCTCCAAAGTCCTTTAGCTTAACAGAGCAGGCTTTGAAATCCTCCTCTGAGTAATACTTTTGTTGGTTTGATGACCTCTTCTTCTTTGATTTATTGTCTACGGTATCATGGAAGTTTTCCGCCTCGGGATTGGAATCTGGGTCATTTTCGTGATCATTGACAGTGAAATCTGGGTCATTCTGCTCATCATCAACCATAGCCAGACTATCTGTGTCTTCCATATTCTCGGTCTTTACCTTTACTGACGGCTTTGATTTGGGCTTAGGAGTGCTACTTGTCTTACAGGTGTTGTGTACCTAATGAAAAATGTTAAAATCTTTTCATCGAATGTCTATATTATACCTATATTAAATAATTATTCTTCAATATTGATACATATATCAGATAAATACGGAATTAAGAAATTTTGCAAATCCTCTCAAATTCGCACTTTCAATTTTTGTGCTTTCCTTATGTGTATGCCTTAAAAATCATTGTTTTAATTTGATTGTATATTTATGCTGGCAAAAAGATATTGAAACCATGTACTGAACACGTGAACAGCATTGAATTTTTCAAATTTGTTGTAATTTATATTAATGAAGTACATGTACATGTATACGTAGTTTTATCATTGTAAGGATAGTTCAAATACATTATCTTCTGTAATGTATAAAAATTACATGATCCAGTTCAGTCAAAACAAACAATAGACAGGTAATGAACGCTTATTTACAAGAAGACCTTTCACTATCTGAGGAAATGGTTAGAGTTTAAGTATACAAGAGTTATCTCCTCATTGTAGAATGTAAATATAATATCATTTTATAACCACCTGACGCAGGAAAACATATGTGATTTTAATATACACACACATATTTTAATATACACACATGTATTGTAATATACACACATGTATTTTAATATACACACATGTATCTATAATAATCAGTATTATCTTTAAGGCTTTAGACTTTAATGCTATTGAGAATGAGATGTCAGTGAAACCTTGTCAAACTTCAGAGAACATGATGTGCTATTAGGAAATAAAAAAAAAATTGTGAAACATGAATGCCCGTTAGCATCTTTGTCAGTAAAACAGATGTAATGTAAATACTTCAAATTTTGTCCTAATGAATAGGTCTTGCCACAAAGCCCATACGAAATAAGAAAGCTCTACCACTTACCATTCAAAAGTTATGACTAAGGTTAAAGATTGTTTAAAGTAGGTCAAACCCCAAGATCAAGGTCACAAAGTCAAAGATTTTGGTATCCATGGAAAGATCTTGTCATGAGGAAAACAAATTAGAAATATGAAGGTCCTATTACTTGTTGGTTTTCATGGAAAGGTCTTGTCACGAAAAATATACACGTGAAACATGAAACCCCTATCACTTACCATTCAAAAGTTATGGCCAAGGTTAAAGTTTTTGTGGAAAAACAGAGAAACAGGCAGGAAAAAACTATATGCCCAAGAAAATCCAATTAAACTTTAATTTGGATAAAAACTATTTCTGTTGAACCAGTAAGTGTTTAGAAGACTTTGAATATACAAAGCACCATATCTTATATATGGCAATATGATTGGACTATAAATGACACTTATCAGAGTCGAATAAATTTGACAGACAATGAAAGTATGCTGTAGAAAACCATCATTTCAAAGCAGATTTTGATCTTTTCTAAATATCAAACAATATGAGATTTTAAAATTTCTACAGCTTTTCTTACATTTCATTATTTGTTCTACCCATTTCCACATAAATGTGTACTTACATGTCTCATGTGCTGAAGGTAGTTGAGTTTTCTGGCGAATGTTCGATCACACTTCTCACAATAAGGAAGCCCATCTTTAGTAGGTATAGAGGGTGTCACTGGAGACTCTTCTTTCCCAGAAGAATTTACACGGAAGTGTGCCTGAGAAAGTACACAACAACAAAATGTATAACCTCAATAGGATCTACATGTATCATAAGATAAAAACACTGTACAAGTTATAATCACAGAAAGGCCGAGCTACTGTTATTGAGGGATCACCAGATATTTGACATCACACCTGTTGGTAGATTACATTATGATGTCATAATGATTGTTTTATAGGCCAATGATTATTTTCATGATGTAAAAGTCTACCAGCAGATGCAATGTCCGACTTATTTCGTTCAATATATATAAAAGTCTTCATGAACAAAAAGCCTGTAACATGTTTGACCCCAAATATGTGACCTTGAACTTCATTGGGTGTTGAGTCTAATCATGTTTGACCATCCAAGCCAGTCTGATAGTTATATAATGTAGTTCAAGTAAGTTACAGCCATTTATGTGCAAGTGTGACTACCAGACAGACATAGGAACTGACGCTAGATAATGTTATCCTTATACATGTATATACATGTATATGTCTCCCTTGTGTTGCAGAAAACTCAAGAGGTCTTTACAAAAGCAGAATTTATATTATCATATTATATATATCAGAGAGTGAAAAGGGCATATATATGCGTTATATATGAAAAGGGCCTGCCTTCAACAAATTTCATACAGTAATTTTCTGTAGGATCTAAATTAATTGTAGACAGAATAATGAAAAGTTCTTTATATGAACGTACCACTTTCCCATGTTTTAGAAGGAATTCAGGTTTTCCAAATGTCAAGTTGCACTCTGAACAATGACACGTTTTTTGCTTTTTAATCCACATCAAACTCTTCACAGACTTTTGCCCCTTCCCATGATGCTCCTATAAAAATGAATATTTCAAAATTAAGATCATTCTTTGGAGTCTAGATAGTTGGATATTCTAAAGGTATTTGATGGGAAATGAAGGGACAAAATAGTTTGGAAAGCCAAAATTAAGGCATATTAATATATACTACAATATATAGAATCAAAATAAAAACAAAATAAGAATAAACTTCTATTGAACAAAATAAATAATTTTACAACAAATAAGTGGAGTATCAAATAAAAAAAATTTAGGCATGAAATTTTCAAATATACATGTATGCCTTATGAATCATTATTAGTGATTAACTTAAATAATGTTTCCCTTCTCTGGTAAAGAACTATAACTTAAATAATGTTTCCCTTCTCTGGTAAAGAACTATAATGTATCAATTTTAGATACATGCATACATGTGTAGGATAACCAAATAAGGAAAAAAATCCCTTTTATTCCTTCTTGTTTTTTTAGTGTACATGTACGTAGATTCAAGTGTTTCAAACAACATGTAAACTGACTTTCATTAAGATACTTTACCTTATCATTATGCTCACTGAATGCTCTATAACTGTCAAATGTCTGATCACATGACTGACATGTGATAATCACTTCCCTCTCCTCTTCCTCCTCGTCATAGTCCTTCCTCACGTGATGTTTCTGAAAGTGAAAATATACATGTACTATCACGAAGAATGCTAGAAGTAAACAATGAGAAACACCTAATATCTACAATTTAGTTTGCCTGATAGACTTATTGAATGGAAAGATAAGTTTATGTTTCCAATTTATTAAAGCCAAGAGGGAAAATATTTAAGTAATGAATGTCTCACTTTTGGTGTTAATTGGTATATAATTCTGGTTGGTCACATGCAAATTCTGTAAATCACAAAGCGATAATCAGTAAATTTGCGAGTGTCCAACCAGAAAGATACATCCAGGAACATCAGAAGTAAGACAGTTGTTACTTACATGTACATGTATATATTTACAATAATACTTAAAACTAGAAACCCTTATTTGAATGAACATCACTTATATTATGTGCTACAGTGTCAAATAATTAGTAACGTTAGTAAACTTTTCCTACATTAAAAACTTGAATTATTCGAATATAATTCTAGTTGGGTTATGAGAATTGAACATGGTAAATCTACTACATGTGGTATTAATGTAAATATTTGTGGCTAAAGAGTGTTTCTTGTGATCAACTTGTATCCTTAAAAAATATAGAGTGCAGTACTATTAAGTTTATCTAAAAGATTTTATTATACCAAGATTGTTGAAACATACATTGAATAGGGCACAGGAATAAGGTATGAGTTACCTGAGAGAGAAGTGTTGTGTGTAGACTTCTTAACTCTCATACCGGCGTATGTGTTACAGAGTAGGCCCATGAAATACAGCTATGTGAGCTTCATCTGTATCACATATCACGTGACACTATTGTTTTCATTATTGTGTTGTCATGATTTCAGCCCGCAAAACAAACAAGCTAGCAGCAACGTGGCAATAAAACATTGATTTTAAGATAGTTTTTCAATACATTCTTGTGTTATATTTTGAAAAGACTAATATTCATAGTTTATTCTTATAGAATAAACCATTGTTGGGGTGCTGAATTTGAATATTGCAAAATTTTTGCGATATGATCAACTTGAAATTTTTTCCTCAGGGTCTCAAAATTTTTGCGAAACCCTTGACAAGCATGATTTTGAGACCCCTTGGGTGAACCTACGTAACTTTCATAGAAGACCATGAAAGAGTCTCATAGTACATTTTGTTACCTGAGAGAGATGGTGTTGTAGATTACTGTACAGTATGTTACCTGAGAGAGATGGTGTTGTAGATTACTGTACAGTTTGTTACCCGAGAGAGATGGTGTTGTAGATTACTGTACAGTATGTTACCTGAGAGAGATGGTGTTGTAGATTACTGTACAGTTTGTTACCTGAGAGAGATGGTGTTGTAGATTACTGTACAGTTTGTTACCTGAGAGAGATGATGTTGAAGATTACTGTAAAGTTTGTTACCAGAGAGATGGAGTTGTAGATTACTGTACAGTTTGTTACCTGTGGGAGATGGTGTTGTAGATAACTGTTCAGTATGTTACCTGAGAGAGATGGTGCTGTAGATTACTGTACAGTTTGTTACCTGTGAGATATGGTGTTGTAGATTACTGTACAGTATGTTAACTGAGAGATATGGTGTTGTAGATTACTGTACAGTATGTTAACTGAGAGATATGGTGTTGTAGATTACTGTACAGTTTGTTACCTGAGAGAGATGGTGTTGTAGATTACTGTACAGTATGTTACCTGAGAGAGATGGTGTTGTAGATTACTGTACAGTATGTTTCCTGAGAGAGATGGTGTTGTAGATTACTGTACAGTATGTTAACTGAGAGAAATGGTGTTGTAGATTACTGTACAGTTTGTTACCTGTGGGAGATGGTGTTGTAGATTACTGTACAGTATGTTAACTGAGAGAAATGGTGTTGTAGATAACTGTTCAGTATGTTACCTGAGAGAGATGGTGCTGTAGATTACTGTACAGTTTGTTACCTGAGAGAGATGGTGTTGTAGATTACTGTACAGTATGTTAACTGAGAGAAATGGTGTTGTAGATTACTGTACAATATGTTACCTGAGAGAGATGGTGTTGTAGATTACTGTACAGTATGTTACCGGAGAGAGATGGTGTTGCAGATTACTGTACAGTTTGTTACCTGTGAGAGATGTTTTTGTAGATTACTGTACAGTATGTTACCCAAGAGAGATTGTTGTAGATTACTGTACAGTTTGTTACCCAAGAGAGATGGCGTTGTAGATTACTGTACAGTTTGTAACTTGAGAGAGATGGTGTTGTAGATTACTGTACAGTATGTTACCTGAGAGAGATGGTGTTGTAGATTACTGTACAGTTTGTTACCCAAGAGAGATGGTGTTGTAGATTACTGTCCAGTTTGTTACCTGAGAGATATGGTGTTGTAGATTACTGTACAGTTTGTTACCTGAGAGATATGGTGTTGTAGATTACTGTACAGTTTTTTTGTTGAGAGAGATGGTGTTGTAGATTACTGTTCACAGTGTAACCTGAAGATATGGTGGTGTAGATTACTGTATAGTATGACTTACCTGAGAGAGATGGTGTTGTAGATTACTGTTCACAGTGTAACCTGAAGATATGGTGTTGTAGATTACTGTACAGTATGACTTACCTGAGAGAGAAGGTGTTGTAGATTACTGTACAGTATGACTTACCTGAGAGAGATGGTGTTGTGGATTACTGTACAGTTTGTTACCTGAGAGAGGGTGTTGTAGATTACTGTACAGTTTGTTACCTGAGAGAGATGGTGTTGTAGATTCAGTACAGTATGACTTACCTGAGACAGATGATGTTGTAGATTACTGTACAGTATGACTTACCTGAGAGAGATGGTGTTGTGGATTACTGTACAGTTTGTTACCTGAGAGAGATGGTGTTGTAGATTACTGTACAGTTTGTTACCTGAGAGAGATGGTGTTGTAGATTCAGTACAGTATGACTTACCTGAGACAGATGATGTTGTAGATTACTGTACAGTATGACTTACCTGAGAGAGATGGTGTTGTAGATTACTGTACAGTTTGTTACCTGAGAGAGATGGTGCTGTAGATTACTGTACAGAATGACTTACCTGAGACAGATGATGTTGTAGATTACTGTACAGAATGACTTACCTGAGACAGATGGTGTTGTAGATTACTGTACAGTTTGTATACATTTTTACACAAGTGGCAACTCCATTCCTCCTCACGGTCAGTACAATCATCTTCAGTTTTTTCCTTTTTCTTATTATCTGATGCTGGTTCTGCTTTTGGACTTCGAGGCTTTTCATTTTTAGCCTCAGTAAAATGTGCCTGAGAAAGACAAAAAAAAAAAAGAAAACAAAAACAAAATGTTAACAGTATTTTAAAAAACTTTTACCCTTTTCAAGGTAAATAAAAAACATGTGTTTGTGAAACACAAATGCCCCCGTTGGCATCTTTGTCAGTAAAACAGCTGAAAAGTAGTTCACATTTTGAGGTCAAGGTCACAAGGTCAAATTTGGTATCCATGGAAAGGTCTTGCCAAAAGAAAGTTATTTGTGAAAGATGAAAGCCTTATCACTTACCATCCAAAAGTCATGGCTAAAGTTTAGATTTTCAAAAGTAGGTCAAATTCCAAGGTCAAGAGGTCAAAAATTTTGGTATCCATAGAAAGGTCTTGTCACAAGGAATACACATGTGTTATATGAAAGCCCTATCACTTTCCATTCTAAAGTTATGGTTAAGGTTAAAGTTTCTAATAAGTAGGTCAAAGTCCAAGGTCAAGGCCACAAGGTCAAAAATTTTGGTATCCATGGAAAGGTCTTGTCACAAGGAATACACATGTGAAATATGAAAGCCCTATCACTTACCATTCAAAAGTTATGGCCAAGGTTAAAGTTTTTCAAAGGTAGGTCCAACTCCAAGGTCAAGGCCACAAGGTCAAAAATTTGGTATCCATGGAAAGGTCTTGTCACAAGGAATACACATGTGAAATATGAAAGCCCTATCACTTACCATTCAAAAGTTATGGCCAAGGTTAAAGTTTTTCAAAAATAGGTCAAACTCCAAGGTCAAGGTCACAAATCTTGGTATCCATGGAAAGGTCTTGTCACAAGAAATGCACATTTGTAATATGAAAGCCTCATCACTTTCCATTCAAAAATTATGGTCAAGGTTAAAGTTTCTAATAAGAAGGTCAAAGTCCAAGGTCAAAAATTTTGGTATCCATGGAAAGGTCTTGTCACAAGGAATACACATGTGAAAATTGAAAGACCTATCACTTACCATTAAAAATAGCAATCCAAGGAATGCTTGTGTCGCCTGCGAAGCGGCCTATTCTAGGAGGTAAATCACATGGTTCAAAATTACTGGTATCACTATAAAAGTCTTGTCTAATGAAATTCATATGTGAAATATCAGACCTCTTATTTACCAATTGAAAGATATGGTCAATCTCAAATTTTCCGAAAATAGTGTCAATCAACTAGGTCAAGGTCACTACCTAAATACTTTGGTAACAAAACAAAGGTCACATCATCAGAAATATATGTGTGAAGTATTAAAGCCTTATATCACTTAGCAATCAAAAGATATATGCAATCCTTAGAAAAAAGGTCAAATATCTAGGTCAAGGTCACTAGGTAAAAAATTATGGTATGTTTAGAAAAGTCATGTCACAAAGAATACACATGTGAAATATCAAAGACCTATCACTAACCTATCAAAAGATATAGCGAATCCCAACTTTTTAGAAAAATAGGTCAAATATGTATGTCAGGGTCACAAGGTCAAAAATCATGGTATGTGCAGAAAGGTCTTATTACAAGGAATACACAAGTGAAATTTCAAAGCCTTCTCCCTTACAAATCAAAAGATATATACAATCTTAATTTTTTTTAAAGTAGGTAAAATATATAGGTCAAGGTCACCATGTCAAATTATGGTATGTGTAGAAAGGTCTTGTTACAACCAATACACATGTGAAATATCAAAGCCCTATCACTAACCATTCAAAAGATATAGCAAATTTTAACTTTTTTTGAAAAGTAGGTCAAATATCTAGGTCAAGGTCACAAGGTCAAAAATTATGGTATTTTTACAAAGGTCTAGTCACAAGGAATACATGTGTGAAATATCAAAGCCCTATCCCTTACCAATCAAAAGATATAAGCAATCTTATTATTTTTGAAAAGTACCTAGGTCGAATATGTAGGTCAAGGTCACTAGGTCAAAAATTATGGTATGTGTAGAAAGGTCTTGTCACAAGGAATACACATGTGAAATATCAAAGCCCTATCACTTACCATTCAAAAGTTATGGGCTGTGACACCCAAAGTGTGACAGACAGACAGACAGACGGACTGACTGACGGACGGACGGACAACGGACAAAGTGATCCCTAAGTGTCGCTATGCTTCGCAGGCGACACAAAAAGTTGTGGCCAAGGTTAAAATTTTCAAACGTAGGTCAAACTCCCAAGGTCAAGGTCACAAGGTCAAAAATTTTGGTATCCATGGAAAGGTCTTGTCACAAGGAATACACATGTGAAATATCAAAGCCCTATCACTTAATATTCAAAAGTTATGCCCAATGTTAAAGTTTATGCCACGGACAAACCAACAAACAGACATGCAGACAGACAAACAGACGGACAGGCCAAAAACACAAAACTTCACATGAGATTACAACATTGAATCTTTTTTTGTATACTTACAAGAGTTTTATGTCTTCTGAGGTTGGCTGCAGAGCTGAATCTTTTACCACATATATCACATGCATCTTCATCCACTGAAGATTGATCCTGTAAGAATCAGTACATGTATAAGTGTATTTTCATATCTCCATAACAATTCTACCAAATAAAAATACTACCTACACCAGAATTCAAGAAAGGTAAGTAGTTATTACAAAATACCATACTTTTCTTTCTAACATGAGCTTGAAGATATGAGATTCGTTCAAATCATGACACAACATGGGGCTCTGTGAAATATTAGAGGACGCAGTCAGCAACTTATGTGCGGACGTAGTCCTCTTGAAGATAACGTGTAAAAAATAGGAAAAATGCTGTTTTCCAATGTTAGCTCTGTACAAATTCCGTATAACCTACAAACTCAGCCATGCGGTTTCACAAGAGTCTTGGGGCTTACTAATCACCCCATGAAATTCAGATCACTTCCTGTCTACATGGACGGAGCATTATAGGAAAACCTGTTTTTAGCCGCATAACCAATTATATATAATCTAATTTAATCCATTAAATCATGCTTTGCTTGCTTTATTATATGTGAATTGAAACCGTTTCACCTGACAGTCATCTTTAACTATAGTTACGGCTACTATGACATGACGTCATTATGCAACGTCGGAATGTAACGTCATCATGTAGCAGGAATAATGTAGTTTCACAGACTATCTGTACATTAGCTTCAATATTTCATCCGTCCTACACATTGTTTCTATTCCGTTTTTTTTATTGTGTGTGAAAATAACCTAATAGAAATAGGGTGTACAACTGTGCATGTGTTTACAGAATTGTTGAAATTTTCAAGAAATTGTTAGACCGAGGGGTGCTAAGAGATTCTGTATGGAGGTCTCTCTCAGTTGTTGAAATTTGACTGGAGCAAGGCAGGTATGTTTGAATTTGTTTTTGTTTGGTTTTAATTGTTTGTTATGTTTCTTTTTTTTCCGCTGGGATGAAGTTGAGGAGGGGATCAAATATCTGTGAAAATAACTGAAAATTGGATGTTAGAGTAGGTTTAAAGAATCTCACTCACCCGTGTAAAATTAAAAGGTTTAAGTTCTGCAAGAAATATACCTTGAAGTCTTCTTCAATATTCCATAATCGCTTCTTGAAGTAAAATTTTTTATTTATCCTTTTTCTTTCATTTTCATTCATTATTTATTTATTTATTCATTTATCTATTTATTCTTTATTCATATATTTCTAATTCATGAATTTACTTTTTCAGTTTTTGAAATACGTAGTAATATATATTTTTTTCAATGTCACCCTGCGTCCTCACTATATGGCTTTGTCGTAATTCATATTATTCAAATCAACAAGGAGGAAAAAAGATAAATCCCAAAACAGGATTTATGGACAGGCAGGATTACTGCTATTCACACCTCTAGACTTGGAAGGGGGAGGGGTGTATAAATTGTTTTGACTATATACCTTCACACTGAAAAACACTATACCTGACAGTAACTGACCTTGCTAGGCTTCTTAGATGATTCCATTGACTTGGTACTCTTGTCATCTTGATGTTGTGTACGTTTTGAAGACGCTGGATACTTTTTTTTGTGAATCTACAATTCATCACACAATGACATTTATACATTGTAATATTTTTTTTTCTCTCTCTCTCTCTTTCAACATAAAGCCTATAGTGTAATTATCTAAGAATAACGAAGCAAAGTGATTCTCGGAAAACTTGCACATGACCAATCAGAATTATACATCCATGAACACCAAATTACTTATATTTACATTTGTAATAAATTTATGATCGCTGAGCAATATAAGTCCCCTATTGGCATAAATTTTATGTCCTGCAACTCTGCCTAGAACTCTTCAAATAAACATGAATTAAACTTACTGTCCCTGCTCACTTCAGAAATACAACTAGAAGTCTCTGACGAGACTGAAGCCTTCCTGGTTGTAAGTACATGTAAAATTCAACTGAGTGACAAAACTATTTTCTAAGACCAAAGGGTAACGGGCTAAAAAAGTATATCAGATGCGAAAGTATAATGTTAGGCAAAAGTCTAAACATAATGCAAAGTTTTTTTTATCAGTCATACTTTCTAAGTAATGTTGTTCAGAAGATTACATAGAGTTGTTTACTGGAAAATAGTTGCCAGAGTCACCTAATGCTCGACTGCATAGCATAATGTCTTTAATGACAACCAATTTCTTTTAAAGCTCACTTTTTTCTCCAATTTATATAATTATACACAATTGTATACTCATGTAGCACCTATACTTTGCTCAATATTGGCTTCTAAAGGCAAAATCACTCAAGCAGAAAATGTAGGTCAAGGTTATTCTATGAAAGTTTGATTGAAGATACATCCAGTTTGAAAGTTTGGAACATGTAGCACTTATAGTTAGCTAAATATGGGCTTTTAAAGGCAAAATCATTCAAGCAGAAAAAATAGGTCAAGGTCATTTTATGAAAGTTTCATTAAAGATACATCCAACCTGTAACTTTGGAATATGTAGCACTTACACTTTGCTCAATATTGGCTTTTAAAGGCAAAATCACTCATGTGGAAAAGGTAGGTCAAGGTCACTTTATGAAAGTTTGATCAAAGATACATCCACCATTTAAGTTTGGAACATGTAGTACTTATTCTTTGCTTAATAATGCCTTTTAAAGGCAAAATCACTCAAGCAGAAAAAGTAAGTCAAGGTCATTTTATGAAAGTTTGATCAAAGATACATCCACCAAGTACGTTTGGAACATGTAGCACTTACACTGTGCTCAATATTAGCTTTTAAAGGCAAAATCACTCAAGCGGAAAAAGTAGGTCAAGGTCATTTTATGAAAGTTTGATTAAAGATGCATCCAATTTGTAAGTTTGGCACATATAGCACTTATAGTAAGCTCAACATTGGCTTTTAAACGCAAAATCACTCGAGTGGAAAAAGTAGGTCATGGTAATTTTAGGAAAGCTTGATCAAACTTTGGGACAAAGATACATCAAAGATGTAAGTTTGGAACATGTAGAGAGTTTACAGCAATTCCGCCATATGTTTTTATTCATTTTCTAGACCATTTTTCGAAAAAAGCAGTGTACATTCTAATAATTAACATAATTTGGCAGTTTGTGCGATTCTTTCTAAATATATGATTGTTATGTACTTGACCTGTGAGTGTGCGACGTCATAAAGGGAGCGTACATTGTCCGCATTTCAGGGGCATGGAACGGGTTGTTCTATCCACAATTCTGCCTACCAGTTAGAGAACGTTTTCGTTCGTTTGCATATGAGACAATTTCAACTTTCTTTATTTCTGCGATTTAATTACATGTTCAATTAAGTGTGCTTCGCATAGAATGAATATTTAATGTAATTTATTAGAAATTTGTGTAATTCAAAATCAATGTAAAATTCATACGGGACGTAAATCATCACAGAGAAAAATAGAAAAATCAAACTGACTTTTTGCTTCTTTTGACTGTAATAATGTTATGTTTTCTGATCTTAAACATGATTGAACACAAAATGTGATGTTACTGCTTTCCTCGTACCCAACGGGTAATAAATGGTGCTCCTAAATGGTAGGAAATTATGCGACAATATTCCAATGACTGCTCCCATTCGTTCGAAAAACTGATCTGATGATGGACAACAGCTTGTTTGCAGTTGCATTAATTTACAGCTGATTAAGGGGGATGTTTTTAATATGTGTAATCATGCACTAGGATTACGAAAATAGATCAGATATATGATTACAAAGCGTAATTTTGATATATAAGGAGGTGGACTTTAAATACAAATGTAACTGTGACGAACGGAGTTTACGATGTGGTACGTTCTGATTCTGAAAGGGGCGCCATTGGGTTCGTGGATTCTTGTTATAAAAACATGTACCATATTTAGTCTTGATACATCAAAATGATCTTTTGACTTTTAGCTTTCCAGTAAAAATAGTGACATAAATATAATGTCATTATACCTTGCGTGGTCATCAAGGTTTCTACGTAGGCGAAATTGTGTGACGTGGCGGAATTGCAGGAAACGCTCTAGCACTTTTACTTTGCTCAATATTGGCTGTTAAAGGCAAAATATTGTGCTTTGCTCAATATTGGCTGTTAAAGGCAAAAAATTGCTATCTTAACATTTACCTTATCATCTCAACATTTGCCTCATCATTCAAAATAATTTAAAAAATCCGACTCCAGGGGCTACATCCCCATCTGGTATAATGAAACATTAACAACAAAAAGAACCAACAGAATATGAATATAGGAAAGGTAATTGTGTGATCTTAACATTTACCTTGTCATCTACTTTGGATGAAGCCGAAGCCAGGGGTATTGCAATAGCTCTTTTGCACTAAAGTGCAGGCGAGCTAAAATCTGACTTTCCAAGTTATCAAGGGGCATAACTCCTCAAAAAATAGGTTAAGTGTGACGAAAATTGAACTTGCTCTGTATATTCCATTACAGCAGCATGTAAACACCTAAACTGTATATTCTTTGTAGTGAGACAATTCTATGTACCTTGAGGAAGTGTTGTATCAGGAGGCCTTCAGTCGGGAATCTCTTATCACACTTGTTACAAAAAGTTAGCTCCGTCAGGCCTTCATGGTCAAGCAAATCATGAATTTGTAGATATCTCAGAGTTTTAAACGTCTTGTTGCATCTGGAAATATACTCATTTTTACACAAATGTATATATGAAAATTATGATGAAAGAATTCAATTATAAGACTAAATAGGCTAAACAGCCTTAACTGTAGTTAAGAAATGACTTTCTTACTTTTGGTGTTCATGGGTGTATAAATTCTGGTTGGTCACATGCAAATTCTGTGAATCTCGAAGTGATTCTCGGAAAATTTGCACATGTCCAATCAGAATTATACACCCATGAACACAGTAATTAGTACTTATATTTATTCTAATTATCAATCATTTTTATTTGCATGCATATTGCACATTTTGCCTGCAACAGCTTCAAATGTATTTTAACATTGGGTAATCCTCCCTACATGCAAAACTTGAAAATGACGTCACAATAGCAACCCAAGTTATTGGAATATAATTCTAGTTGCCTAATGGGTGTTTACATGGGGAATCTACTAGTAGTAATGTTAATATTTTTAATAACAAAGTCTATTATTTCAAAACCTAATAGATATCTTGTACATTAACGGAAAAAAGAAACTGTGAGTTGAAACAAACTTGTTCGTATTTTGTTGTACAAAATAATGTACTTTATTTGTTATTTTATTGTCAAATATAATGTATTTCATTTCAAATCACAATTATCGTCACTCATTTGGTACAGAGATTTTGGCATTCTAACTTATCAAAGGAAGAGGAGTGCAAAACAAGATTCGCATGTCAGGTAATTTGATATGACAATCAGTTGAAACGTTTATAAATTCACATCTGAGGCAATATAAACTCTTAGAATTATGTAGTAATGCGCTCGCATTGTTCCATCAAGTTTCAGTACAACATACCATGCGAAGCGTTGACGTAAATTAAGTGCTTGACATAACCAGAAGTCTCTGACGAGACTGTAGCTCTCCTGGTTGTTTTTGTTTATCTACTCATTGACAAGTGAATAAGATACATACACATAAATATCAATTTCCATTTTTTAAGACCATAGGGAGCAGGCGTTCTTACAAATTAAAAGTAGCACAACAAAACAACATATCCAATAGACTGCAACTAGAATATTACTCATATAATTCATAATATCTAAGATAAAGTATTTAAAAAAAGAATGCCACACCCATTTTCCAAGATCTTAGGGGCCAGGGACTGCTAGCTCAAATGAACTATCAATGACATAACAAAACTACAGATCCATCATATTGCATTAAGAATTACAACAACTCTCATTCATTAATAGCTTTGAAGAGTTGAGAGCACAATTATATAGGAGAAAATGACCACATCCACTTTCTAAGACCCTGGGGAATAGGGGCTCAAACAAAATATCAGATGCACAACAAGAACACAGACCATTCATATCGCAAAAAGAACAGCATCAATCAAAAATAGTGTCAGAGGAGTTGCAAGCACAACATTACATACAGTTATATACTAGGAGAAAACGACCACACCCACTTCCTAAGACCCTGGGGGTCAGGGGCTCAAACAATATATCGGTACACGACAAGACCACAGACCAATCATACTCCAAAAAGAATGAAGTTTCCATCATTTATAGTGTCAGAGGAGTTGCGAGCACAAGATTACATAGTTATATAGGAGAAAATGACCACACCCATTTTCTAAGACCCTGGGGGTCAGGGGCTCAAACAAAATATCAGGTGCACAACTAGACTACAGACCTATCATATTGCAAAAAGAATGAAGTCTCTATCATAAATAGTGTCAGAGGAGTTGCGAGCACAAGATTACATACAGTTATATGGGAGAAAATGACCACACCCATTTTCTGAGACCCTGGGGGTCAGGAGTTCAAACAAAATATCAGGTGCACAACTAGACCACAGACCTATCATATTGCAAAAAGAATGAAGTCTCTATCATTTATAGTGTCAGAGGAGTTGCGAGCACAAGATTACATAGAGTTATATAGGAGAAAATGACCACACCCATTATCTAAGACCCTGGGGGTCAGGGGCTCAAACAAAAAATCAGGTGCACAACTAGACCACAGACCAATCATATTGCAAAAAGAATGAAGTCTCTATCATTAATAGTGTCAGAGGAGTTGCGAGCACAAGATTACATAGAGTTATATAGGAGAAAATGACCACACCTATTTTCTAAGACCCTGGGGGTCAGGGCCTCAAACAAAATATCAGGTGCACAACTAGACCACAGACCTATCATATTGCAGAAAGAATGAAGACTCTATCATTCATAGTGTCAGAGGAGTTGCGAGCACAGGATTACATAGAGTTATATGGGAGAAAATGACCACACCCATTTTCTAAGACCCTGGGGGTCAGGGGCTCAAACAAAATATCAGGTGCACAACTAGACTACAGACCTATCATATTGCAAAAAGAATGAAGTCTCTATCATAAATAGTGTCAGAGGAGTTGCGAGCACAAGATTACATACAGTTATATGGGAGAAAATGACCACACCCATTTTCTAAGACCCTGGGGGTCAGGGGCTCAAACAAAATATCAGGTGCACAACTAGACCACAGACCTATCATATTGCAAAAAGAATGAAGTCTCTATCATTGATAGTGTCAGAGGAGTTGAGAACACAAGATTACATAGAGTTATATAGGAGAAAATGACCACACCAATTTTCTAAGACCCTGGGTGTCAGGGGCTCAAACAAAATACCAGGTGCACAACTAGACAACAGACCAATCATATTGCAAAAAGAATGAAGTTTCCATCATTTATAGTGTCAGAGGAGTTGCAAGCACAAGATTACAAACAGTTATATGGGAGAAAATGATCACACCCATTTTCTAAGACCCTGGGGGTCAGGGGCTCAAACAAAATATCAGGTGCACAGCTAGACAACAGACCTATCATATTGCAAAAAGAATGAAGTCTCTATCATTTATAGTGTCAGAGGAGTTGCGAGCACAAGATTACATAGAGTTATATAGGAGAAAATGACCACACCCATTATCTAAGACCCTGGGGGTCAGGGGCTCAAACGAAATATCAGGTGCACAACTAGACCACAGACCTATCATATTGCAAAAAGAATGAAGTCTCTATCATTTATAGTGTCAGAGGAGTTGCGAGCACAAGATTACATACAGTTATATGGGAGAAAATGACCACACCTATTTTCTAAGACCCTGGAGGTCAGGGCCTCAAACAAAATATCAGGTGCACAACTAGACCACAGACCTATCGTATTGCAAAAAGAATGAAGTCTCTATCATAAATAGTGTTAGAGGAGTTGCGAGCACAAGATTACATAGAGTTATATAGGAGAAAATGACCACACCCATTTTCTAAGACCCTGGGGATCAGGGGCTCAAACAAAATATCAGGTGCACAACTAGACTACAGACCTATCATATTGCAAAAAGAATGAAGTCTCTATCATTTATAGTGTCAGAGGAGTTGCAAGCACAAGATTACAAAGAGTTATATGGGAGAAAATGACCACACCCATTTTCTAAGACCCTGGGGGTCAGGGCCTCAAACAAAATATCAGGTGCACAACTAGACTGCTGACCTATCATATTGCAGAAAGAATGAAGTCTTTATCATTTATAGTGTCAGAGGAGTTGCGAGCACAAGATTTCATAGATTTTCATGACCACGCCCATTTTCTAAGACCCTGGGGGTCAGGGGCTGAAACCAAATGTCAGGTGCACAACTAGACCACATACCAAGTAAGATGCAAAAAGAATTAGCTTTCTATCTCCTATGGTGTCAGAGGAGTTGTGAGCACAAGAATTGTTTACGGATGGACGGACGGACAGACGGACGGACACCGGACGACGGGGTATCGCATAAGCTAGACTGGTCAGAGACCAGTAGAGCTAAAAACTGAGTGACAAATGACTTTTGTTTAGAAAAAATATGTCCATAATGTTGATAAAAATAGCAAATAAACTTTCTGATTTGAATACCAATAGCGAATGAAGTGTACACATGTGTAGTATCTTGATTCAAAAAGACGTTAAACTGATGCTAATGGAAATTAGCCTAACTCAGAGTCACTGACAGACAAACCGGTCAATATTTTTCTTCACGGTTTCTGAAACTTAGTTGATTGTAACAAGGGTTGTTTCTGCATTCAAAAAAGTGGGCAAAATAACGAAGGTCAAACAGACATGATGTCCTCATCTTCATATTTTGCCGAAATGACGTCAAAGGCATTTATCTTGTCCGTTTCTGTTCCAGAATATCACCAATATCTTGAAAACATCCCATTTAAGCATTTACTTAAGAATAATTCATTCAAATTTGCCTTGCCACGTCGTCTTGAGGCATTTGAGAACGAAGCTTCCCGAATGCAAGAAATCAGTATTTCATTCTTATAAGTAACAATCTTAAAACAATATTTCCTGAAACTAAAGAATGTTTTTTCATAAAAATTACCTAAAATCTGCAGTAAATTATGAAAAATTGAAATAAAAATTCATTGCGTAACAAGCAGACCCGAAAATGTGAAAAAGCATGCAGTCGGAAATCGAGCAAGCGACATTGATATTTAACAAGCAAAGCATGCAATTATGTAATAAATATTCTCAAGTATGATATTAAGTCAAATTATTTCTTTCATACTTCATTTCATTCTTTTATCCTAAAATTTTGGTATCACAGTTTCTTTTTTCCATTAATTAGTATATACATGTAATAAAAAATATGGATGCTAATTAACTTTGAATTTCTATTGAGAAATGAACCTAATCCTGCTGGTTTTCCTAAACTTCCGGCTAAAATAATACTTCTTTGTATTGTCGCAAGGCTAGGATATCACAACACAACTTTAAATATGTAAATGTATACATCTGCACACATCACTGTACTGTATTTATATTCATATTTTTCCAGACCTCTTAGTATCACAGTATCGTGAGAACACATATTTGTTAAGGTTTTTACTTTCACTCACCCTTTACAAATACATGTATAATGCCCATCCTCAGACTCGTGTTTTTCCCAGTGTCTCCTCAGGTTTGATACGACGACCTTGGCTCGACATTGTAAACATGTGTAACGAGAAACTTCACCTCTTACTGCAAAAAAAAAATAACAAAAGATTGTATGATGTACATTATATTCTAAGTATTCCATCATATAGATTTTTTCATTTTTATATTATCACTACCAGAGCTCAGTATTCCAAATAGGCAGAGCAATAATTTCACATGGAAAACAGAAGACTGTGACCTGAACTTTACATAATGCAGGTACTGTAAACAACGTTTTATTAGCGAGGACTTTATTTTCACTTTATTTTACCAGCATCATTTGATGTGAAAATGTAGTTCTCTCTAATAAGAAGTCTGTTCAAAGTTAAGAAATAATGCAGTATGATTTTTCTTATGTGTTTTTTCCTTATAACTTTCTGATATCCCTGTCCAATGCATTCTTGACTAAACATCCCTATTTCTGAGACTTGAAAAAACAAATTAAGGTTCGGAAAAAAGTATATATAGTCCATCGGATATGACTTAATTTGCAATATTGCAGAGTTTACAAATACATATTTAAAAGTGTATGATTTTTCTCTCCACTGTATTTGTTTACATTACAGCGAATTACCCTCATTGGACTACCGGCTTTGTAGGTATAAACGTATATGTTCATGTCTATGTTAGGGACAACAATCTCATAAGAATCTTACCAGTAGAACCTGCCTCGAGTTTGACATATTTTCCCTCCAAGGTAAACTTTGGTATAGAACTGCGATGATTTGAACTTCCACTCTGTTGTCCATCTCCAGAGCCCATGGAGTAGTCGATCAACAATGTGCCATAGTCCTTTCTCCATGACGGTAATTTGACCTTGCGAGATGACCTTGGTAAGTACTCCTCACTTTTGATCTCCTCTTGACTCTTTTCTTCATAGCCCTCCATGTCAGAGTCATTAGGTGTGGTATTTCTTAATACTTTCTGTCTCTTTGCTATATTTGATCAAATAAAATTGTATTCTTTAACAGCTCCTTTATGCAAAATAACACCGATATTTGGGTCAAAATAAGCGTTTTTTACACAGAAATCAAATGGAAAACGGAAAAGTTTTATACAACATCATCCCCCCCCCCCTCACTTTACGATGTCACTTTCACCAAAGGTGTATATCAATAAAACACATTTTTTGGCCAAGTGGGGTTCTGAAGCAAGGGGGGGAACAATGTCCCACAAGCGAAAAACGAAAAAAGGGGGGGTGGATGACTATTTTTGAATTTGCCTCTAGAGCAATAAAGTAGGTTATATTACCATCTTTTTTGTTTTATATCACGGAACAATCTATTCAGAGTGTGTTCGGATCAAATATGTAATCGTTTGGAAGGAAATAAACGAGAAAGTTGTCTATTTCTACACCGTGTGTAAAGATACATAAGTGGCTGAGAAGAACGAAATAAAACCGTTTTTCAGTTTCCGGATTTCAGAGTTTGTCGATAATATTGATATAATAACCTCAAAGTTAATTTTGCTTATCTAATGTTGACAAGAAAAAGTAACAGAAGCATAATAAACGTAAAAATGTGTAAAATAATGCATTTTTTGTGCATTTTTAATCAATATTCAACGTTTTCCGTCATCTGTACCCCTATCTCTTCAACTCGTAATTATAACATCTCTCACCAAATTTATTTAAATAAAATATCTACCATGAGTCTTATAATACTTTATATTTTCATCCTGACAAACTTTTGTCTAAATTGGAAGGACAGTGCTCGAGAAATAATCAGGTGATTTCAGGGCTAAATCCAGCCCTTATCTTAACAGCTCCTTAATTCTTCCCAAAAAAGAAATAGACTGCCGGGTGAAATCAAAGACATAGAAGTATCTAAAGTATTAATTTTCTTTGATTTAAATTTCAAATGGCATGATTTAAACTTTTTTTATTAACATTTCTATGTAGAAACATTTTTCTAAATACCTTTCTCCTCATTTTGTTTTGGAGAATTATGCTCTAAACTCCTTTTCTTTAATGGTGTTGTGGCTTTGGAATCATCATTAATTACATCTACATCTACTTCAACATCACAGTCATCATCATCATCATCATCATCATCATTTCCTCTATCTTCCTCCTCTGTTCTGTCTGAGACAGCTGATCTTACTTTCCCTTTAGATTTACTCTTCTTGGAGTTGTCTTTCCTTTTGCTTCTCTTTCTCTTGTTAGATGCTAAAAATGAATTTTCACAACATCATGAACATGGCAATGATTATTTTATATAATTTTGCATCCTAAAAAACCTATTAAAAGCCTAGCTCATGTATATACATGTACTTTCAAGAATTGCAACATTCTTCACACATCAGATTCTTTCAAATTCCTTGCAACTAATCTCTGCCTTCACATGAACTTCTTTTCTCCAAGCAATCTTTCAGAAACTTTCAGGAAAGGTGATACATCAATAAAAAAAAAAATTCCAAGGAATGCATGTGTCGCCTGCGAAACATAGCGACACTTTGGAATCACATTTACATAGGATGTGAGACATCCAAGTGTGACAGAGAGACAGACAGGTGGACAGACGGACAAAGTGATCTTCAAGTGTCACTATGCTTCGTAGGCGACACAAAAATTGTGATATTTCTATCATTATAATTACTATCATATGGAAACCAAATTCAAGCTTATCTCGAAAGGAAGAATTAGTATTTGATACATTGTATCTGTTTATTCTTAGATACTGATGCCAGAAATTGTGTGACTGTCAACAGATTATTTGTCAATTAGAACTTTATCTAGTATTAGACAAAGAAATGACATCCCTGGGCTATTTCAGTGTACCTGTAACCACTCAATTGAATTTCTACCTTTACAGTAATTGACAAAATCATCTAACACATCAGATCGTTCATCCAGGAAGCTCATCCCTGTTTTTGTTCCTTGGTATGATGTCGCCGAGTCTGACTTATTTACCACCACAAAAATGGCTTCCTCCCCACACGCTGCAAACTTATCACACTGAAAAGAAATTAATATGAAGACAATACACTACATCATGATTTATTTTACAATTTCAATACTGTAAATTGCTTTATTTTCGTCAGTACCAATTTTCGTCAATTAGTTCAAAATTACCATTTCGTCAGTACGTAAATTCGTCATCTAAGGGTCCATAAAACATAAATTTGTCTGTTCAAATGCCAACTTAACATTCAGGTATAGGCCGTATGCGTTTGCTTTCATTGTTTGTTTAACAATTATTGGTAAACAAACAATTAGAGACATGTATACCATCTAGCTTGTTGTGAAAACATATTATTTGGTAATTAGACATACATTATATGCGACTTTGCATGCGTATTCATTTTTCAATGATTTATCATTTGCCTGTCGTATTAAGTATTTCCTTTCTACACCATATTTTGTCAGGAGTAAATGTATTTATATTCGTCGGTACGTAATTTCGTCAAGGGAGACACTGACGAAAATGATGAAAATTGGTACCTGACGAATAAAAACCAATTTACAGTATCCTATTTTAAAAATATATCTTCATATCTTATGAGAAATTAGATTTACATGCAATTTTTTCAGACATTGAGACATTGAAGAATTTCTCATACATATGTACATATGTATGATTATTACAAAAATGTATGTAAAATTTAAACAGAGGTTTATTGCTTTACATGATATTGTAATATGTTATGCTAACCAAAAGTTGTGCATCCTGACGAAGTGACTGCGTTTCATTTGACAGGGGTTGTAGGGGATTATCTTTCCGCCAGTCATCTACAGTTGTCTTTATCATGTTCACAAGGCTGTCCAAACTGACGTTAGCTAGTGAAGACTTACTATCATCTTGAAAGAATGGCGAAATGGATTGTAAAGGTAGGTTTACCATATCCTTGGTTGATGAAGCAGTCTGATTTGGTGTACCGGTAGGTGTTATGCCACTGCTAGCTGAGGTATCAATAGGTGTTTTGCCACTGCTAGATGCAGTATCGATAGGTGGTTTGCCACTGCTAGATGCAGTATTGATAGGTGTTTTGCCACTGCTAGATGCAGTATCGATAGGTGTTTTGCCACTTCTAGATACAGTAACGGTAGGTGTTTTGCCACTGCTAGATGCAGTAACGGTAGGTGTTTTGCCACTGCTAGATGCAGTATCGATAGGTGTTTTGACACTGCTAATAGCAGTTTTATCAGTCTGATTGTTATCGGTACTACTGCTGTTTGGTACACTATCCTCACTGGATGGTACTAGATGTACAGGTACAGGTGTGTCACTGATTACAGGTTTGTCAGTATTTACAGGTACAGGTATGTCACTGATTACAGGTGGTGTATCACTATTTACAGGTACTAATACTTCACTATATACTGGATCAGGTGTGTCACTGTTAACAGGCATGTCACTTATTACAGGTAGAGATGTGTCGCTATTTACAGGCATGTGACTGGTTACAGATTCAAGTGTGTCTATACATGTAGTTACAGGTGTATCGGCATTTATCTGCTGGTTCTTGCTGTTTGAGATTATTTCAAGCTGAATATCATCTGCACTTTTAGATAGCCCATCAAGATGATCAATCCTGGATTCTAAATTTTTAGAAACAATTACTATCTCTGTTTCATCATCTTTTTCTCCCACTCTGGGATCAGTGCTTTGATCTATAAAAGTAGAAGGGAAAACTAATACAAGTATATCTGTGTGTATCAAATTACATTACAAATAGGGATAAAGCATATCTATAAATTGATTGGTATTTGAACCTTAGATTTTCAACAAAGCAGGTTATAAATGACCTCTACCATGAACTATACACTGAAAAAGTCCTCGCAACTAATACCTTTATATATCTAGATTCAACGCAGTTCATGGTATTAACTTTTGTCATATTGAGCAATCTGTCACAAGAAAAATATGAAAGCGCAATCTCTTTCATTGAATATCTATGTACCTCTTCCCTCATCCCAATTAGCATTTGTTTCTACGACGATATCTTCTCCATTTATATTCAGAGTACAGGTATCAGTAACCCTCACAACAGAAGGTTCTTTCCCCCAACTTGGTGGTACCTCCCCCAGGCTTTGCCCCTCTTGCTGATCTGTGTGAAGGCCAATTAGGTCCATATCACACTCCTCCCTTTCAACAATTACTGCAGGCACGTCTTCACAAACAATTTCTGTATCATAAAAGTTAAAACATGATAAATAAAGCATCCATTTTACAAATATTTACTCAATGTATTAAAGAGTTGAAGATAGAATGTTTTCACATCTATATATTTCCTATTCACATCTATATTTCCAATTTTACGTGATAATCTTTAAAGTTCCTTTTACCATCCTTCAATTCATAATTATTTAGCAAGGAATCATTCAGACACACTATCATAACTGAGCAGACACCCTACTGTTCCTAGTCAAGTTTGCACTTCACCAGTTCCAGCTACAATGTAATTTTAAAAGTCAAAATTCAGTAATTCCCAGCTGTATCAAAGGCTAAGATTCTATCTGGGCAAACAGGAAATTAAAAGTCATTATGGACCATATGGTTGCTCAAGTTTCCCTTGAAATGGTCCATTTGATGAATTTGACTACCATACTCACTGAAAATGTCCCATTTGCAAGAGAACAGAATCCCTTAAGTAAGCTAGAACTTTCCTATGTTTTACATGTATAATTGTGACAAAATAAATATGTGTAAACTTAACTAAGTTCATGTATGTTAAAAACATATGAAATTATCAAGAGCTGTACATGAGAGTGCTGATAGAAATAAGCAGCATTTTGTTACAACTTATACATGTGGTGGGGATACATTTAAGATTTGTGAATAACTAATAGTTTTATATCAACTAGACTGTACAAAACAGTTTATGTTGTGGCATGTGACATCATGAACATTGACACCAGAGAAACTGATAATAATGTCTCAGAGCTCAGCCTCTTACCATTACTGTTATGATGAACCATCTCTATGTCTTCACCATCTGAGACGTTTGTGCCTAATTTAGTGTCCATGTTAGTATCATCAATCTGCTCAGATATATCAGCATTGGTTTCTCTTTCCATCTTGACTTTCTGCAAAGTAAAACATTTGAGAATGGATTGTTTAAAATTATGTAACTCATAAAGACTAAGTGAAAAGTCAATGACCTTTGGATCGCATTTTCAGACGGATGAATAATTAAATTATTACCATAGTTTAAGTTTATAAATAAAGGTCAAAGGCAAGGGTCAAAATCAAAAGATCAGAATTTTCAAATAAATTTTGAAACGCCTTTACAAAAGAAGCATACCATGCATACATGCCAAATCTCAGAATTCTCCCTCTTACATTTAAATAACTTCATGAACAAGTCTGATCTGATATCATAAATTTTGGTACCAACAGAATAATTGTTGTTTAGAATCACATAAGGAAAGTCCTACTGTGCACAGATCAATATTACCAAGTATGAAAGTTTAACAAATACGGTAGGTCAAAGGTCACAGTCAAGGCCATCTTATCAGAAATAGAGTTACCTACAAAAAGGTCTTTTCACTAAGGTATACACATATGCAAGATATGAAAGCCATCATACTTCTTATAGTAATTAAATGATCGGCAGTGTTAATTGTTCTATGGACAGACAGACAGGCAGACAAACAGACAATGATACTTATTACCATTTCTGGCAATTCACTTTAAATTTAAGTTTGGAACATCAGTATAATGAACACTGAATGTGGCGCCATAATGAAATTCTAATAAAGGACCTATGAAAGATAATGCCCGACATGGGATTAGTAACTCTGTTTATCATATATTGCGATCTAATTTACGTTACCATTTATAAGCTTTCCCATTGGCCAAAATGCGATCACATGCAATGCGATAAATCGTCGTATTGAATCTGTCATATTGACGCGTTTCCGGTTTTGTGTATTAGAGGAAAATGGTAGTCGGCAGCAATTTCCAGTTTTCATGTATATGATAAAACAGTTATAGCAGAGATGATTCGGTCGATATGATGATTTATGGAGTGATACTTGTAAAACCAATATCAACTTCAACCTTCGGCATCAGTCGATATTGGTTTTATCACTCCATAAATCATCATATCGACCTTATCACTGTGCAATAATTGTATAATATAAAACAGTCAGATTTAGAGTTACAATAAATCAGACATGAATTCTTAGGGCCCAGGACCATCATATTGAAATGATGATTGTCATAAATAGGTCAATACAAAACAGTAACTGCACTGTTATTTATGTATTTATATTTTTCAATCTATATTATTTGTATATATTATAATCAAGGAGAGTTACTGTGAGTTTATGTTCCAGAGAATGCAATTGGTTCTGATAATCTTGGTACAAAGTTATTATATGGTTTTATCGCTAATTAAGAGTGTCATCTGTAATTTTTGTATTATCATCTGACTAATTTATGAACAATTATTATATATTTTGTATTGTTCTTGTCCGTAATTAATGTATGTATATTGTTGTTCATAAGTTACGGCTAATGCCATGGATATGGTTCTAGCCAATAAAGAATTTAATAGAATATTCTCTTAGTTTTTTTGCATTATGATTCACTGTTAATTGACCCTTCCGAATTGCGGGAAAATAATGCAACATTTCGTGACGTCACAATGCTTTTACCTCGGACAAACAAGCTTCGAACCTCGGTCAAACATCGAAATTGCATTGTGACGTCATGAAATTTCTCAAATTTTTCCCGCGTTCGGAAGGGTCAATTATAAAGTTTCTTGTTCAGGGAATCATAATAATTGATGATTCTATATGTATCTAGTGAATCTAACAATGAATCTGAATTTGATTCACTATATATGACATTGATGAATGAAGAGTGATTAATGTGTGCCGCTATATAAATTAAGATATGTCCAATTTGATTGATTTATCGATAGCGAAAATGAATACATGAAATGAAGCATGAACTATTAGAACAGAACTCAAACAACATGAACTACACTATGTCTACTGCCATTGACTTGCTCACACTTACTGTCTTTTGACATAACAGGACTGAAGACTGAATGTATAAATAGAATTTGAAGTGGTCTTACCATAAGACACAAGACAAGGAATAAGCTAAACCAGGGATGTATATAACTATTAGTTTTATACGTCCCTAGCTGTACAAACTTTACACAAGACATCTGTCATGTACTGCAAAGGAGTTATAACTTTGCTTTCAGCATTCATGGGCACCATCAACAGATCAAACCCCTGTCAAATCTGATACCATGCACGACTTAAAATTGAAACATTCCGATTTTATCATAACATCTCATATGGTGTATACTATTCACCTTTTTATAGGGGGACAGTTCTATGCGAACATAATAAATAACATTGTTGTTGCATGGCCTGGTAACAGGGAAGGGGTACTGTGGTGGAATGGAACGAATGTCTAGTCTCCACAATGTGCTATTTACAAAGTAAGAAGAAACTTATTTAAATACTATTCATAAGTTATCATACATGGCCTTTGTGTTTAAAGCAATGGGAAGCGATGAACACTGCTCTAGAACATCAAACGACAAAAAGGTGTATGGACTTTATCATGGCGGTGCTCCATTTCCAACACGCCATCCAGAAACCGGAACTACGTCACGAGCACATGTCGACTGCGAAAGGCGGGAAACTTTTTAAACTTGGAAAAAGTAGAGAGAGTGTGGGGCGGACAATATCAAGACCATTTATAAGCGGAACAGACTCGAATTTTTTTTCTTTACTTAAGGATGACGAATACTTAAGGGATTCAAGGTCAAAAGCTATTTAAAACTGCTTTAATTGATCAATATATCCAGTAAATGAAGAAATATAGAACAACAGTTCATCTCAATCCAGGTTTTTTATATATTCAATGGTCTGATGAGCATAATGGTTCAAAAACAGCAATAAGTGGACGTACCATTTCTAACGGTTTATGCCATAAAAAAAAATCAAAATTCGGAGCTTTTCAATATTTCCTTGATATTTACACAAATGACATTCGTTTTTTTTCACTTTATACTGAATATCTTTATTCATTTAGAGCAAAAACTTCATCAGTATAGACAAGTTTCAGAAAATATTCGCCATTTTGCCTACATGTACCCCATGAATAATAACGTAAAAATACTCAACAGTACCATATAAATCGCACATAAAACAAAAAAATCAAGGTCAAACCATGCAAAAATGGTTCTTGATATATTCTAATCTATAAGATCAATTGATTTGTAAAGAAAAAATTATATGTATCCATATAAATAGTAAGTATACAATGATATTCAACCCCCCCCCCCCCCCATTTTTTTCTCGATATATTGCAACCTATAGCATTTTACTGATATAGGTTTGTTACCTTAGTATCAATAAAAAATATGAATAATTTTATGCATACACTGTCAGGCAATTTCATTGTAAATACCTTGATCATTGAGCTTGATAACTCTTTTAAGTGTATATAAAAAAAAAAACTCAAACGCATTCTGAGATTCATGTACAAGACGACACGAAGCATAGCATTCCCTTGCCTAGTAATAAAAATCTTGGACTTTTCATAGTGTCTCATTCTGAGATGTTTTAGAATTTTTTCCACAAGTTTTCTTTTATTTTAACCTCTGAGCTTGAGCTTCAGCATTTGACCTTGAAAATCAATCAATTTTATCCAATCACCCATTCCATTAAGTCGGACGCATACACTGCTATGGAAAGGGGGGGGGGGGGGTAAACTACGGTAGTGAATCTCTAATTTTATGGGGAAAACTACATGGCTGTTTTTTTTTTTGCTGATTATAATTATTTCAGTCATTCTTCACTGAACCAGTTGGTTTCATGTCATTCTTGCGGATCCATTGTCTTATGCTTTTCATACGCTGATTTAAGCCCCCCCCCCTAAATTTTCCAAAGTCGAGTTACATTTTTGACATATTTTTATGCAGATACTTCTATGGATTTCTTTCGGATCCATTGCCTTATATTTTCCCCCTAAATTTTCCAAAGCCGAGTTATTACTATATATATATAACGTAAAGAAGTTGCTGAGCTTCCGGGGACTTCGCCCCCTGGATCCCCACCAAGACACATATCAGACCATATTATACAAGATATTCGTGTGGTCGAAAGGTCAGTTTCTATGTCTACTGATGCTTTATGATATCATATATTCTTAGGACTTTTTGACGCTTCTCATTAGTGATATTAGAGTCAGAAAGTATATATAGTACTTATTAACAGGAACTTTATATAAATAGCCATAAAATCGAAGAAAAACGCTCAATCCTCCTCCCTTCAAGTTCTGTCAGTGAAAGGTTCGAGGGCTGATTGATTTGTTGCGAGCCTCGCATTGATGGATTTGAATTTTATCAGGCATTTTGCATTATTTTTCTACATAATCCCCTTCAGTATCGATAGATACACTTTTGCCACCTGTTTAGAAGGGCCTCTATACCACTTTTACAGAACTTATCTTGTCTCATCCTCGGTACCTCAAGCTATTTGCAGGCAGCGCAAATAGCCTGGGGTACCGAGGATGATCTTGACTGGTCAGACAGCCATCCACTGCAAGTATGACGTCATCATCGGACTGAAAGTGGGTGCCAGAAATAACTGCTCTCAGTTTTGTGAATAGATGAAAGTCTGATGGAGCAAGATCAGGCGAATAAGACGGATGCTCAATCAAATTAAAGCCACAATTATGAATGACAGCCATGGTAGTGACAGACTTGTGGACAGTCCTGAGCATTGTCCTTTTTGGAGATAATCTATCAGCAGAATACCTTCTGCATCCCAGAAAAACGAGGCTCACAATATATCAATCAACCCTCGTATCGATGCCTTTTAAAATGGTAGATTTCTTTCTTTTCAAGAGTATTTTTGGGATAAGTCTTCTGCAATATCCTCTAGGACTTTTAAAATGTCGCGAGTTTACAATCAAATTAAAAAATATAAAATAAAAAGGATATATTTTTGTCCTAGATTAATAACTAACTTTTCCACCATTTACTAGTCTATAAATGGTAAACATTTACTAGTCTATAAATGGTAAAATAAACAGTTTTATGACCTAAAATGTCGGGTTGCAATTCTTATTCTGACAACATCAAATGCATAATCAACGTGAAATGTTAAATAAGATGCTTATGAACACATATTCCTTTCATTTATTATTATTTCATCTACTGAAAGTTGAAACATGCATGCATAGTCCCGAAATGCGAGGAGGTAGTGACTTTATTTTACAAAAAGAGGAGACAAGCAGGTTTATTCTCTTTTTTCAAAAGTTATATTCATGATGCAATCCTTGCTACTTTCTCTGCCATATGTTGTGTAACAAAATACATATATAATCTATAATAAACGTATGTACATGTACCTGTTTTATATCTTTATGATTTATTTATTATATGTATATTCTTCATTAAAAAAAACTAACTATAAATACAGTTTAGAAGGATTGAGTCGTCTTAATCCAAGGAAAGGCTTCGAGTAACATCATTTCTTCCAAAGAATTTCAAAAGGACCCGTAAGTTTTACTACATTTTAAAATATCTACATTTTCATTCGAGTTTTACCAATTTAACCGGGCTATATTTTTGTAGCTCTAGATTTATGTGTGTTACGTCACTTTTTAGTCTTCGGCTACGCCACTGCCTCAATTGGAAAGGTGGTTATGTGGAATTTTCACAGCAATATTTTATTTCACTACAAGCAGTTCCGCATTTTCACTATGCATGAATGGAACTTTGCACTTATATCTCGTTTAATCTCATCTCGCATATCAAACAAAACACATCAAAGTGTTTTTAAAGCACATCTGGTCAGATCGAACCTTTATTTTGGGGCGTGGTTATTTGTTTATATACGAAACAAAATGTTAAATACAATGATTCTTTTTTCCTGAAGGGAAATATTGAAAAGGTGTAAATATTTCAAAGGCAAAATGATAGAAGTGAAAAGTGTGCCGGTGTAAATTAAATGCCCTATCGTAAAGGTGTTCAAGTGACATAAAGACGTCATTCATTCAAGAAAACTGTGATGATGAGATAACATCTTGTAAATGAAATATGCCTTATTTTCATAATAATTTTAATTGCTTTGGTGTATAAGTCAAATATATAGAGGCTTTAATCTTTTCAAATTATATTATCAATAATAAATAAATGATTTGACAAAATGAAATGGGGAATTATAAAACTGCCCATCGTTGATGGAGACTATACGACAATAACAAAATGTAACACCCATGGATAAACAGATTTATGGAGCTCGGAGTTCAGAATGCATCGACTGTACATAATAAATAATCAAGTTTTCTTTCCCGTTTCATTTTAATAGGTAAATTGAAAAAAGAATCGATTAGCGCTGTACACACGCACACAATTAAGAAAAACCCCTTTTTAGCATATTTTGGCTCTCCAATGATATGACATTGAACGATCCTGTTAATTTCCTAAAGTTATTAGAAAAATAAGAGTCTTCTCTGTCCCTGCATTAATCCAAGAACCAACACCCATTGGAAAAATATAATAAAACAATCATCTCGAAAGTTACCACAGCAACGGGTTACGAAGATTTCTGCCAAAATCTAAGCAAGCATCGTTATTTACCCGTCCGTCCGTCTGTCACATTTATGTTTCTCAGCCATTTTATGCCCCCATATTTTATATGTGGATGTATCTTGAGAAGAAGCATCTTTTGGTACCAATTCTTTTTTTTTTTTTTATCTTTTGACCTTGTCCTAGACCTTTGACCTCCTTTTTTTCTATTTATAAGGAAAATACTAAGAAAATTCATATAATATCGATTTCTCCCTGAAAGGCCTTTGTATAGTTCAAGTGCTACATTGTTACGGGTTTGCAAAATTTTTCTCGCGTTTTTAAGATATCTTAGCAAATGAAAGTGGGGGATGCAAACTGCATGAGAAGATTAAAACTTTGTTATATCTCTTGAACCACAAGTGGTAGGACTTCTATATTTCACGTTTTGATTACTTATGACAAGACCATTCATCTTAGACAATAACCTTTGACAATGTTACCTTGACCTTGAAATTTGACCTACTTTTCTCGAACTTTAAACTTGGACATAACTTTTGAATGTTATATGTGATGGGGCCTTTTGTATTTCATAAATACATTGCTTTTGGAATTACCTTGCCATAAGTATAAAAAGTTTGGACGTGTGACTTGACCTTCTGTTTGGATAACAAGTTTTATGTTTCTCAAAGCTGCTGCCGGGGGCACAAACTTAGATCTTGTTTCGCTGTTGTTGCAGATATTGAACTGATTTTGGTATGCTAGTATTATATCTTAGTAAGTTACAGACCAATCTCGAGTTTCGTTTTCAGTGGCCTATTTCTACATGTGTTATACCGGTATACATGCACGACTCTTCTAGACAAAGTCACTTTCATTATATTTTCAGATTTCTGGTCTTTTTTTCGCTATTGTTGAGAATTAATATGATTCTAAGTGTGTGAATATCTCTTAGTAAGGTTCAAATCTGGATCGAGTAGTTTCAATTGACCTATTTCTACATGAGCTATATATATATAGACTAAAAGCCCTTTGACTTGGGTCCCTGTAAAGTGCGAAACGAAAAAAAAAACGAAACGAAACAAATCGAAACGAAACGAAACAAATCGAAACGAAACGAAACGAAACAAATCTAAACGAAACGAAACAGATCGAAACAAAACGAAACGAAACAGATCGAAACGAAACGAAACGGATCGAAACGAAACGAAACAAAACATAAAACTAAAAGAAAATGAGAAAAAGAGGAAAAATCGCCGAGAACGAATATTTCAAGACAAGATCAGTATGTAATATTGCCTTAATCCAAGAGTTCTACATTTGTAACTAGTGCCGAGAGGGTTTCTTAAAAGAGTCAAAGCTGACGAATAAAAAAAGTAAATGTCAAATGCCATTCATGTATTTAAGAGGAAGAAAAGGGAGGGGATAGAAAACCACGCTATGACACCGCAATGAGATCATAAAACGGGGTGGGGGCACATTTCAGGGGAAAAATCTTATTCTTTTTCAAACGAAATGTGCCCCCCAGTTTTTAATTGTTCTCATTTTTCTGATGAAATTTTCAAATACACATAACGGAACAGTTCCGTTTCCTCTGCGCTAGACTCCTCCCTGCTAAATAATATTTTTCCGTCTATGACGAGGTTATTCATCCCATTCACTCTCCTTTAGAATGCAATTGTGCATATACCGTATATATTATGTTTTAATCGTCAACTTTGATTCTTTAAAAAAAAACCTCCAGCCACAAGAACTAACGGTTGAAGGCAATGATGAGGGGGTGGAAAGGGACAAAGGGAGGTGAGAGAAAGGGGGCGGGAGGACGGAAGAAGGGAATGAGAGGAGGGACAGATGATTGGGAGGGTAACAGTAACCCCCCCCCCCCAAGAAATAGGAAATTACTTTTAATATAAATAATCTTGCTCTTATGCGTTCATGTACATAATCTCAATTTTAAAAATTACCACGAAATTCATCTATATATACCTTAAAAAAAAATTCCAGATCGCTTCGCTCGCCGCAATTTTGAATTCATTTTTCAAATACTTCAGGCTCGTTTCGCTCACCTTAGTTTTTCATCTGAACAGGTCTATTTCCTTTTGCAAGGTTTATAAAAGGAAATAACCCAAATAAATTCACTATTGCACCAATTTACACTTTAAAGTTTAAACATTTGTCTTGACCGCCCAAGATCCCTCCCCCCACGGGGAGGGGGCGGCAGGAGGAGAGTGGTACCCCCTGACCCTTCAATAAGATCTTGTCTTGAAATATTCGTTCTCGGCGATTTTTCCTCTTTTTCTCATTTTCTTTAAGTTTTATTTTTTGTTTCGTTTCGTTTCGATCTGTTTCGTTTCGTTTCGATCTGTTTCGTTTCGTTTTGTTTCGTTTCGTTTCGATCTGTTTCGTTTCGTTTCGTTTCGTTTTTGTTTCGTTTCGCACTTTACAGGTACCCGTTTGACTTGTCAATTTCATGATAAATTCAGTTTACCGGCCTTTTTTCGCTGTTTTTGCAGATAATGTCAAATTATACTGTGGATGTAAATACATCTTATTTTGTTGTCATTGACCAATTCTCACTAGAATTATGATCCTTGGACTTAAAGAATTGTATATGTAATTTATTTGTAAAATTACTTTTAAATGAAGCGTTCTAGGCAGAGTTGCAGAACGCATATATTAATATACCGGTTATTATATAGATCTAAAACTGATTTTACTTTTCAATGAACTCGTGCTTCCTTTGAATTAAATCAATGGTCTTATCTTGGGTGCTTTAAGTAACCATTAAGACTGAAAATGGTAAAAAGAAAAGTAGAAGAAAATCCCCACAATTTTACATTTATGTTTTTATGACAAAGGTAACGTAATACCAGAAGTTTGTTTACTTCAATTTCTTAAAAGTGATATGAAAATACCTCGGTTAAAGTGGCGAAACCAACGTTTTATGCCATGCAACAGGAACTAAAGTTGACCGAAAATCTTTATTTTTAACTTCAGGACATTAATTATATATCCATTATAGAGAAAATTATTCAATTCCCGACTTGAAGTCCCATGCCTATCTATTTTAGTTCTTCATCTATGATACAGAGAATTTGTATAAAAGAACAAAAACTGTCCGGATTAGCCGGATTAGAGCTATTTTTCAGTTTGTATTCCCCTGGAAACACAATTCTGCACATGAAGTAGTCAATCTGTTTATCTATTTTCTGCCCTAAACTTATTCGTAAGCAAAAGGGTCGTTGTCATGCATGACGACTGTAGCCTACCATTTCAGTCTTTATTACTCGGCATTATTTTTGATTTGTAATTTATACATTTTTAGTCTGGTTGCATAGGCGGGTATTGGTCTCTGCTATGTTAAATTGCTCCACTTTAACAAATTTTCTTAAGTTTACACATCGTATACATCAATGTCTTGATGAGAATTACGAACAAGAATTTTTTTAAAGAATAGTCAGATGGTTAGTTATGAAATCTTTTCTGAAAATTTAGTTATAAATTCTTTGAAACTTCATACACTTACTCACTGTTCCTAATTTGATTTTGGGATCAAAACGTCAAATCTTAATGTCATAGGACTTTGAAAATTGTTTCCGGGTCATAAATGAGTATGTATTTCACCCCATGGATGAAGGGTGTCCCTATTGATTTTGGGGTGCAAAGGTCACCGTCATAGGGCATTGATTATTGAATCAAAGTAATTTCTGGATCGTAACTGAGTGTATGCGCACATAGCGACACGGAACTTGCCCGAAATGTGCCATGCGTCAAGGAAGTTCTCTTTTGATTTTGGGGTCAAACGACAAGGTCACAGGACTTTGATAGTTAAAAATTGTTTCAAGGTCGTATAACTAAGTGCGTATCTTATTTACTGACATGCAACTTTCAAGAAATGTTGCTCATGAGTTAAGGACAAGCCCTATCGATTCTTGGATCAAAAGTCAAGGTCATAAGATTTTGATAACTGAAAATGGTTACCCGTCACAACCGAGAGTGAATTGCACCGACCATCATGAAACTAACCAGAAGTGCTCCTCAAGAGTCAAGGATGTGTACTGCTTATTCTGGAATCAAAAGGCCAAAGGTCAAGGCCATAAGACATTTGATGATTGAAAATGGTTTCCCATCACTACGGAGTGTGATCATCATGAAGATAAGAAATGTTCCCTATGAGCACATAGGTCAAGGGTGTAACCTAATGATTTTTTGGTCAAAAGGCCAAAGGACTTTAATGACTGAAAATGGTTTCAGATGATAACGGAAGTTTTTAACCAGGTTGGGGACTCTAATCTGCCTTTACTAAAAATACTAGCAGTATAGCAAGATATTTTTCACTCTCAGGAGCAACATTGCATCCGTGCATCTCTGTAAGGCTGAACAAGGACACCAATGTTTCACAATCAAAACCATTTTAGCTCTTTTGAACCAATGTCTGCTCTCTGTCGTATAAGTTACGAGTTTTTTTAAATTCACCAGAACCACTGTGCAGATCTTGATCGATTTCTTAAAACGTCGCCAAGTTTTGTTACTTTTCGCACATAGACACTTCGTAAGATGGCAACACTTCGTAAGATGGCAACACTGCACACACACAAAGAAGAATATTGAGAATAATACATAACCAAACAACACACTGACACAGCGACTTTGGTGGTTTATTGGTCACAGTTGACCGACATGTATTTTGTTTAAATTCAAAGTTTATATTTTCAATTGTCATGAATGATCAATTTTTAAAATATATGCTCTGATTTCAATGTTTACGTAAATTGATTGGTAATTTATGCATACGAAGTTAAATACGAAGCTGTATTTGATTTACGGTTGTTGATACATGCTTACAAAACATCAGCATTTCATTGTGGTATTTACACTGTACTAAAATTGTAAAGACGTTAAAATGATAAACTCTAAATTCTTGAACATCTATCTTTTTATCACTTATAATGAGTCATAGCGCCCTTTTTTATTGAATAATTTGGTTCACAGAATGTGAAAACCTGCGAGAGTCCTGTAAACAAGTAGAAAGCTTTGCATGCATGGTGAAATATTTGAACTAATAACCAAGAAAAAAGTGATGGAAAAAGCGAACATCTGTGATATCAAATTATCACATGCCTTCAGACGTGTGATAACTAATGATAACTTTCGTTAGCACCGAAGGTTGGTATGTGTACAGTACCGTCCAAAACTGATAACTCGGACGATTTTGCGAAATTTCAGGAACTGCCTACGACATAACGCTATATCTATTAGAAAATGAAATTAATAGATTCTTTGAGACAAAAATATAATTTTGAAAATTTTAATTTGGAATATAAAATCCAACAAATCAATAGTATATCAGATTTTATCAGTACAATTTTATTTCTATGAAAATTACCAATGAACGAAATCTTATTGTTTGTAAATCTATTTTTTTTTTATAGATTAATCAATTAAGTTATGTTATATATTTACTGAATCAGCGGATCTAGACATTATTTTAGTATATGGGTCCAAGCCGTCAATGGTCAAGCCGTCAGTGGTCAAGCCAAGGGATTTGAGCAATTTTAAGTTTACGTTAAAACGGTAAAAATAGCCATTTTGGCAAATTCCAAAAGGAAAGGTCCTGATCTCCGGATCGGCGCCTGAACTGTGCCCTTCTTATAGGTAATATGATAGCGTTCTTTGAGGTATCAGATGTCTTACATGTTCTTGGTGATTTTCTTCAGATTTACTGCGCACGAGTTATTTTCTTAGTAAAATACAGGAGCGGACTGGATGGAACCAGACAGTTTATGTCTGATATAATTGTACATGTTGAAAAACGTCATCTCGCACAAAGAATATTATATATGTGTTTCCTTCATCACATTTCTTTGTCAGAGCATCGAGTCAACTATTGATTTTCCACTTAGAATCGCGTTTCCTGTTGGGTAGGAAATACTTATCTATAATTCACAGGATTGATACACCCCACTAAATGCCAAGAATGTAAGGAGAAAGTTGAACTCAACATCGATCAAGACTTAAGACATGTATGAAATATTTCATCCTATTTTTCTGCTTAGATATGTTACTCTTTGTGTTTGATATCCTATGACCTCATGTTCAGATGTCTATAAATTGAGTGCCTTTAAAATTATAATTTCAATAAATGTAGTACCATTTGATTTAGTTCGTTAATTTATTTACATCTTCAGATTTGTGATTAATCTTCAATATTGTGTAGTTCTTAGAAATATAATTGATATTAAAACACAAATATTTTGTAAGAGTAAGTACGCACGCTGAAATAAAGACTCAACTTTAGCATTACTCTGTAGACGTCACTTTTGATTTGATGAAAGAAAAAAGCATCTTGTTAGTGACAGTGTATTTTCTGGTTGGGAGTTGTGTATTTTAATAACTTTTTCCTAGAAAAAATATACTGTTCTGATCATTTTCCAGAATTGTATCAGGTATGTACATTCGTGTATTTGGAAATGTTTCAAATTTCGTAATTTTTGTTTTATTTCATCAACAAATTTCTGTAAAATTTTCATGTATCATTGCCATATCTCCTCTTTTTTCACCATGAGTTCTCCATCTTTCTAGTTTATTTATTCCTTCATTATTTAATTCTTTTTTTTATCATACACAAGAAATTTGGAACTTTATTTTTTTTACTTTTGATTTGAAATATTTGATAGAAAAGAGACTTAGTCTTATGGATCGATTATGAGATCATTCATAATAGTCATACAAAATATGTTTTCAAATTCAGACAACTTGTTTGTATTGCGTGTTTTAGACAATCTTATTGAACTGCATCTGTCATCTTTAAAAGAAAGGAAAATCAAGAATGCAAACAATCGAAAACGATCTTTACAAAAACATAATTCATATAAAACAATTGAGCTCCCGTCTAACATCTGTTGTGACTTCATTTCGATCCATGTGTAGTAACTTGCTGGGCAGTATCAACAGAAAAGCTACGTACATTTCACTCTGGGAGGCTGCAATCCCCCCACCCCTATTGATCCTCCCAAACAGGCCTATAGATCTGTTTTGTAGATTTTTTTTGCGTTCTGAATAAAAAATTGTCTCTCGGAAATTTCCATGCGGCAAAACTGGTGTTTTGTGGGGAAAAGTGTTTCTTAGTCGAAAATCACTGAAACTTTTGTTTAGATGGCAAATAGAGAATAAGTGTCTTAATTTGTGTTTTGTTACGGGTATACAACACACAGCAAGTGCATTTATCGTACATGCAATGCGCGTTAGCGCATTTCATGCGATAAATGCACTTGCTGTGTGTTGTATACCCGTAACAAAACACAAATTATGACATTTATTCTATATATATGCACTATATATAGTTGTCTATTTCATTCTTGTTTTCTGAAATTGCCTTTTCTAGGTAAAAGAGTGACGTCAAAATTCATCTCTCCGCGGGTTCAGTTTGCAGGTTAGAACAGCCGTCGCGGCATGTTTCTTTAGATCTGATGCATTGTGACGTCACGAGTGTTAATACACGAATTGCAGCACGTTCCTTTCAATAGTAACATCTCAGGGAATTACATTGGTTGTGCATATATATTTATATAAAAATTAGAAAATATGAATATACAGTATTTTATGTTCTTTCAGATGAAATAAGTTATGGATTCCAATTCTTACGTTTACTGTGTGTTTTGGGGTAAAAAAGTCACATTTTTGCAAACTTTCCAAAAACAAAACAAAACAGTCAAGTTTAGACATTTCTATTTCTTAATTCTACTCAGTTCCTCAGTATTGCATATAATTAAAGAATAACTTTGAAGTCTCTTAAATTCTTTTTCAAATGACATAATTATATTTTGTATTGCTATTATTATTATTATTATTTTTTGCAAATTCCTCGAATTTGTCGTTTTTATACAGAAATCTGTGTTTTAAAGTAGAAATTACTTATTTCTGTTTATCAGTTTAAATACTAGTAATCTATCCATTATAAAATCAAAGAGTAAAATCTATTTCTTGTGTAATTTTTCATACTCTTTCAGATAATATGTTTTACTGATATTACAATCATCTTAGTGGGTTTTTTTTAAAAGTATTTTTCATTCAAATATTGCTTATTTCTGGAGATTGAATATTTATTGAATCTATAGGATCTTAAAATGCAGGAAAATAGCTGGAATGTATTTTCCTTAGGATTGCTCATTAATTACATGTTCGAATGAAGTACGATGTAATTTTTTTAACATTTTGGATAAAATGCATGTTTTTCGATTAATAAAACAGATTTGTCGTAGAATTTTATAAAGTAATTATCGTGGCTATAAGTATTGATTTAAAGCTGTTTTCATATAGAAAATCAATCATCTTATCAAATGAAAGTAATATGAAATTTATAGTTCATAAAAGTCTACATTTTTTTGGCAAAACGTGTTTTTTTTGTGTGCAAAAACCACTTATTTTGAGAAAATTACCACAATTTCTTGAAGTCTGCCCAAATTGTTAAGAAAGGGGGAGGGGAGGGGGCTGGGTTTAATCAGACTAAAAAAAGTTTGACTATTTTGTGGACTTTTAATAATACGTTGTATTTATATAGATAACAAAAAATCAACCTCTTGAACTGTAATTAAAAGTGATAATTTTCATTGCGATCCCCCCGGGAAAACTTTTGATTTTGTGACATGAATCCTGAATAGAAACAAATTCAAAATGACACACATCTTCATAAAGGTAGACTTTGCAATCTTTGATATCCACGTTACCGTGATGTTTGATATCTACGTTACTATCATTTTGTGACATATGATACCACTCACACGTCCGGGCTGCCAGGAGATACCTCCTCTTGTAAGAACTTTGTGATCTGTTCTTTAATCAGTTTAAATCGATCCTTTCATACGGGATGTAGGTAAATCCATGTTAGACACAATAACACCCCGGGGAGTCTAGTCTTGTATTGATTTATGAAGTTAACCTGATACATCTTTTATTCATATTTTGAATATTTTGACATATCGTTTAATTACCCCTGTAGTCATTTAGAATATATATTACATAAATTCGTCCTTTTTAAATCTCCGAGAATAAAATCAGAGGGAGCATAACATCGCTTCTCTGCAAGTCTGTCATCTCCATATCAGTTGATGAGTTTTGAGTTTATATCTGTATGAATAGGGAACATTTGTATGCTATGGAAGTTGTACACAACATTCCGAAATAGGACTACCTGAAAACCATGTCCATCTAATCTAGCTGAATATCTTTCAGAAAACTTGTTGATATGTGGGAGAAATTAGATGTAACATTGATAATATTGGGGGGGGGGGGGGGGGGTTAGGTCAGAACGTGATTTCAGGTTAAGAAGAAAGAGTGTAATTCACTACTAACACGATAAATTGAAAATCTTGATTTGGAGAGAGTATTTCATGAATGAAATCCTTTTCCTTCATAAAGAACCCCGCTAATACCCATTTACATGCCTCTGGGACACTGGCACAACTATCTCCGCCAGTTTTCATATAGCGCACCCCTCTAATCTCTAATCTATCCCAACCAAATTTGGATATATACTTACTTATTGGAAGGAAAGTTCTAAGCGATCTCGTTTGGGGTCAATAGGTGAAAGGTCAAGGTCACTGTTAGGAAAAATACACCTAAAATATTGGCGTCAAGATGATACTAGTACCCCAAAAAGCTTTTTCACCAATCCAAACCTTGGATATATACTTACTTTTTAGGAGATGAAGAGGCTTATTCATTTTGTACGTGTTAAACAGGTCAAAGGTAAATGTCACTTTTACTCTAGAACCTATCCAAGTTTGATTGTATTGTTTCTTGTCATGCAAAGTGAGAGGAGTCTTATGTTTATATTAGGGTCAATAGGTCATAGACCAAGATCACAAGAAATGCGAAAACGACGGAAGGACGGACAGACGAAATACGAATGCATATATATAAAAAAAATCATTCCAAGGAATGCATGTGTCACCTACGAAGCATAGCGATACTCAGGAATCACTTTTATAGGGTGTGATATCCAAGTGTGACAGACAAACAGACAAACGGACAACGGACAAAGTGATCCCGAAGTGTCGCTATGCTTCGCAGGCGACACAAAAATGGGCGACAATGTGTTATATACTTTTTGTGTCATTTTTTGACACTGATCAAGATGGAAGGCGACACAAAATATGTATATAAGCCATTATATCATAAATAGGCTAAAGTTTCTCTTATCAGAATATTTGATAAATTAACTTTCAGTACTTGAAACATATTCTATTCATGTTGTCATAACATGGATATTGCGAAGAAGAAAATAAATATCCATGGCTTTTCCCTTTGTAACGTGCCTTTACATTCGTGACAAAACATCAATAACACCCAACTCTAATCATAAAATCTATAAAAGTTCCGAATTTATTAAACTTAAAAAGTTAAATAGCGGCCGTTTGGCAAGGAAGGCCGGAGAGACGGAGGTTACTAGATCAATGTAGTGAATTTGTCACGGATGACTGGAGTCTGATTGATATCACCTTTATCGCGAAATTGAAAACATGACAGGTTAATTGTGCGATATAGAGATATTCTCTGCTTAAGATTGTTTATTATGTGTTATACTATCTAGCCATATCCATTCTATTTAACATTCTATTAAACAGGAAGAATGCCAGTCTGTGTTTCTGCGCCCTATCCACTTTAAAGGCGGAGTCTGCTCATCACATACAGTATCAAACTGGCTACTGATTTAATAACCCAATAAGGTAAGACATAGCCATTTAGCCATTGTACTTTATATTGTTAGTTTTTCATCTGAATCATTCTAAAACTGAAATGAACCTTATTGTTGGTGACGATTACAATGTTTAGGTAAATCAGACTCTCTGATAAAAAAACTAATAATATTCACTTAGCTTCTTATCACAAACCCAGATATTGTTTACACCACACTTTAATACTTTCCAGAAGACATAACGAATATCATATCAATATGGCCATCTAATAACATTTTGTCTTGTCAGTTGAAAAATGTAATCATCGTTCAAAAATCGACTTAGTGATATGACGACTTATCCATGATATAATCATCGTTAAAATCGACTTAATTTCATGATATAATCACCAATTGATAATTTCATGATATAATCACCGTTAAAATTGATAATTTCATGATATAATCACCGTTAAGATTGATAATTTCATGATATAATCATAAATCATATAATCGTTCAAGTCAACATGAATATTTGAAAAGTCGACTTACTCACGATATAATCATTTTTCAAGTCAACAAAAGTTTTTGATAAGTCGATTTATTCATGATATACTAGTAATCGTCGTTCAAGTCGACATAAATATTTGACAAGTCGACTATTCGTTCAAGTCGGCATAGATAATTGACAAGTCGACTTATTAATGATATAATCATCGTTCAAGTCGACATGAATATCTGACAAGTCGACTTGTTTATCGTTCAAGTTGACATGAAGGTTTGATTAATTTATCGTTCTTGAAAGTCGATATAAATATCTAACAAGTCAACTTATTTATCGTTCAAGTTGACATGAATGTTTGACTAATTTATCGTTCAAGTCGATATAAATATCTAACAAGTCGACTTATTTAGTTTTCAAATCGACGTGTCGATCCGACAATTTGACTGAATCTTAATTCAGTATTATGCTTCCAAACCCCTCCTTATCACCCATCATGGATCCGCTCCCTATTTTTGAAAGATCCCTCCCTCTATGGCTCCGCTTCCTTATCATTGTTACAATATATGCTGTCAACCCCCTCCCCACCATGGATCCGCTCCCTCTTTATGTAGGAAATCACCCTTAACATTGTTTTAATCTACGCCGGTAGTCCCATTATAAAGCAGTACCAAGGGTTGATTGAGTAACAAGTACAGGAAGGAAACTTTCTGACTTTTCTTTATACTATTTACAAGTTGAATAGCTGCTTAAAGTCTTTCTCGGATTTCATCTTTTCTTGTTGTTATTCCCTTTCTTTTGAAATATATTTTGAAGGTTTTTTTTTTCCTTTTGAAGTGTTTCACCGTCTTGCAAAATCTGTGAATAATTATGAGTTGCAACAAGTTGAGTTCTTTTTTGGGAACATTTGGTGAAAATATAAAAAAAAAAAGAAGCTTCGGCTTAGAAGTGTGCGTGCATCTTGTTTGTATGGCAGTTAATTACAACTGATTAAAGATAAGTCGTTACATATGCTGCCACGGAGGATGAGTGCTAGGTGATATAAAAATATCTCGTGAGATTTCAAGGGCTCCATCAAAGAGATCTGACTAGGGATGTTTACGCCCAACATTTGGTGGTTAAATAATATACATTCCATCACATCATTCTGTTAACTAGTATAAATTTAAGTAAACGAGCAATCTATGTAACTAGTGCATGATCGTGTTCTAGTTTAAAAAATATTATTAAACATATCCAAAAAAGAGTTTTTGTCAAGCATATATTATATACCCATTAATGACAAATATGGACAATGACCATATCCCAATTAAATACTCAATACAGAATCGATAATTCAGGAAATCACAAACCAAATTAAGGCATACGAAATCAGGATAAAACAGGAACCAAAGCAAACAAACAAAACCCTCCACCACATGAAAAGAAGCAAACTCCCAATTAGGAGTGAGACCAGGTGCCTACATGTGATACGACAAATATGAAACAAAGCTCAGGTTGTACCATTCATCTGTAATCCGTTTAGCCATGTCTTTGTATGTCATTAATTCTCTCTCACTTGGATACCCTCACCCTTTATCAGTGTACCAGCGAAAGAGGATATGAAAAGGACGAGTCTGATCCGAATGTCCTCATCGAAACACACCCCCCCCCCCCCCGTTACCAATCCGTTTGGAAGAAAGTCACAAAAGTGAGTTTGTTGATTTTAAAGTACTAGCCTTAAAATCTTTATTTATATATTTATAACTCGCGCGCGGAACGTTAGTAATAGAATCTATCGTTTTACAAATTTCCGTTTTATTCTCTTGTTTTGTGTGGATATTGTATGTAACCATAACATTGAACCTCAGGGATAAACGATGCATTATTTATTTCAGGAGCACTTTCTCTTTCCCTTAAAAAACCTAAATAATTACAATCACTTAACATTTGTATTGTCTAGTTCATTTTCTCGGTCATTCAGTCAGAGCATTGTAGCTGTCCTTATGCATCCATGAATGATTGATCCCTGATGCGTTTTTAATTTCTTTAGAGGAAAAAATTCCACGAGAGAATGATCACATTAGTTGACTATGGCATGAGGCGTTGTACCGTAAATGATTGAAGGACGCCGTTACGTACAAGTTAACGTGCGTTCACTTGTCGAATAGAATTTCTAGGAATTCTTATCAAATCCCCAAGACTCTTGCAATGAGAGCCTGGCTGTCCCAATAGATTACCACATCTTAGGCGATATATATGTGAGAGCAAGTGCAATATATCTTTTTTAATTTTCCATTTTTTCTGGAATTAGGAAAAAATCAAGGTAGGAATTAAATGTTCTCTACTGAAAAATGTTCTTTTAATCGTTCTATTTCTCTTCAATTTCACTGATGTTCATTCCTTTCGTTATTTCAGTTTACGAAAAACGCCAACTGCTGAACGAGAAATAAATTTCCACTTTACAATAATGTTTGTATCCACTGGTAAAATAAAAAAAAGACTGTCTTTCTGTTACGCTTCGGTTTTATCTCTTCTGGTGAAAGACCAGTTGTCCGTCTGTCCAGTTCTCGTGTGCACGAATCTTCTGAAACTATGAATTGTATAAAACGTTATAATAATTCTATTTGAATTAAAATCGGTCTATATCCTAGTTCTACACCTCATTTATTGTTTGAACACTTTGCCCCCGGGGTCTTCCCAGCAGAGCGACTGACCATGAAGCTGAAAGTATTAGTTTGATCCCTTTCCTGTTGCGATTATCCAATAACGATAACTCTATTGATGTTTTTCATTTTGTCCTGCTTCTATTGGTGAAAATATCTATAGAATGTTATACTTTACTCAATGTCATTATGTTATATTTACATTGCAAGTTGATTTCAGGACTATGTTAAACGCCTGTTCAATTTTTGACGTTAATTTCACGATGAACACAGGTTGACCCCAATCACATAACGTGCGCAAGAATTTCAAACAGTGGGCGCGGCATACTGATGCTGAATTTGCGAGCAGGAGGCGATTCCCAACATGTGTACGGGGAATGAGAAGAGACAGACGGGGACCAAAAAAAAAAAAAAAAAAAAAAAAAATCTTCAAACCATTGAAATATGTATAACAACTCTATGTACGTGTATATGTACAGTTTCCACAGAGTTCATGTGTACTTCAGCGGATGTAGGTGGCGCTACCGAAATGAATTTATTCAGCGCTGGCTACTCTGATATTATTGATAAGACTTTCTTTCTCTTTAAATTGTTTATAAAAAGTTAAAATTCATCATGATAACGTTTCAGCAGATATTTACAACTGGTATTTACATGGTGAAAACGTTGTATAATAGTCAATTTTTAATGTGATCTTCCACAGAGTTCATATGTACTTGAATGTAGATGGCGCTACGGAATTGATAAATAAAGCCTTACTCTCTTCAAATTGTTTATAAAAAATTAAGACTCATCGTGAAAACATGTTGAAAATAAAAATTATTCAGTAATTTTAAATATCAAATCGTATATATTGGTCCTTTGCATATAGGAGTATTTCTTGCCCTTCCTGGTAGGGAGAATTGACTCACGTGAAACATTTAGATCTTAATTTTCACTTGGTTTGTACGAAATTTCGAGAATGTTTTCAAAGATATTTTACATCTGAATGTTTCTGAATGAAAAAATAAGGAATGAGTATCTTATTTTTGCGTTCATGGCTTTTACACTCTGGTTCGACAGGTGCAGTTCTTTCGAGAACCGCTTCTCATGAACGCAAAAAAAAAAAAAAAAAAAAAAAAAAAAAAATAAGATACTCATTCCTTAAATTCATACGTGAAAGGTCAATATTCATTAAATTTTGAGATTGATTTTTTTTCAGATCAACAAGGAATTACCATAACTGTGATTGTTAATTTTTTACAGGAGTTAAAATAGGTTTTCCGGACATTTTTCTGCCTTCGTCTTATAACTTGATGTTAACAAAATATTGATTTTACGGATGAAAATCACGCGAAAGAAATATTACCAAAGTGTTACTGATGTTGTGTGTGTATTTTGACATTTTGAGATTGAAACATTGTTTAAATTTTACAATCGATGGGAACGGTTAATGATGAAATTTTCCACCCCAAGAGTTCATCTAATGTAACAAAGAATAGTTTATACACGCTACGACAAAAGGTCCATTTTACCTTCAACCATGACATAGGTAGTAACTTTGGGTGTGGTTAAAAGTGCACAAATTGGTTTTCATATTGATTTACGAAATGATTTTTAAGAATGCATAAATAAATATCATCGTTCGTCTGTTTATTGTGACCTTGCCTGAATTATCATAACTATGTCAAAACCAGAGAGGAAATCTTGGGTAAAGTAAACGTGGCAGTCATAAACCTTTTCATCTGAGATTTTATCCGAATTTCCCTTTCCCCGAAAATAAATCTTCTGAAAATGAAAACATTTAATGCTGCACTTTATTTGACGTAAAGTCGAGGGATTCATATGTAATTGAATCGGAAGAATTTTACACAAGGAGTTAGATTAAACCAAAATTTTATGAAAGTATATATTCGTTTTAGAAAACCACGAGAAAGTAATTGAAAATAGATCTAGTGCTTTTGGAATATATGATAACGGTTTAGACTCAGAATAACGCACCGTTCTCAAATAAAAAATGTCTGTAAATCAATTTACAATTCCTATTTTTTGTTTAATAATCAACACAGACTATGCACATCCTAAGATGCGAAAACCAATGATTTCTGTTGAACGAAAAACTTTAAACAATGACCGATTCTTGGTTTATACCAAAATTGTGATATGTTTGTAAAAGAAAATAAATTGATTTTGCCTATTTCTCTTACACTTTGGTATACGTAGCCACACACTGTCCACTCGACCTCCTTTCCATAAATATTGGTAACTTCAGCCCATATTAATGACCAATGTAGTGTTCAGGGCATTCTACCGTCGTATTCCTAGGAGATTTTTATTTTAGATTACTTCTTTTTTTCCCTTCCATTTCATTCTGATACTACGTACGCGTTCGTGAACATCATTAATTTTATCAATGAAAGCGAGATTTTTTTCAATATGATACCTGATCCCAATCAATAAGGTTCCCTCGTGACACAGTAGTAAATTTGTACTTTGGCAAGCTTTGTAAAGGTAAGGATGACCTAGATATTGCCGACACCATTATTTTTTGTTTTCATTCGACGGACCCTACATTAATTCTGAGATCGGGTCAAAGGTCAAGGTCATGTTAGGATAAGATAGAGTACAATGTGGTATATTGCTTAAGGATTTTTCGTGTGAGCTGCATGGATTTTTATGATACTTAAAAAATTATTTTTGACAGATAACTAATGGACGGACCCCCCGCTTCTTTCCTGTCTCTCACCTCTTAGAATTAAGTGTAGTATGATATATCCATGAATAAAACAACCAAATGCCGCTAACTCAGAGAGGTATCCAGATGAAAATTGATTTGTATTGAAGGTCTCAACAAAAATGAAAGAAGAAAAATATTTGATAGCAACCTCCCCCCAAAATTGACACGTTCAATATTACAAAAAAATTTCAATATGTAGCTCAGGTAAAACACATACATTCAGATGATAAGATTAAAAAGGAGTTTGACTTTTAACCACGAAGATCAAATGAAGATAGATTACAAAATACGATAAAATTTTGATTGAGTTTAGAGTTTATGATGATTTTGAAAGGTCGTAAGTTATTAGGTCATTGTATTTGTTGTACAAAATTGCCATCTGCCTCGAACATTATTAGAACCCTTAAGATTCTAAGATACTCCACATGAAAGCGGAAATGAAACATTAAGTCAAAAATCCTGGAGGTAAATTTGCTCAAATGTGATAAAAGATTGTGTTCGAACGAGTAAAGTAAGATGTACGTTGCACAACAAAAACTCTAATTACGTTGTTCATGCAACAGGCACTGAACATGGCATGCTAACAGGAGATGCTTATTCCTCCTGAGTATCTGTTATTTCTCGAAGTTATGCTTAAACGGAAGTCCGTTCCGGTTGTTTGCTTTAGTTTCTATTTTTGACAATTTTTTGTATGCTTGCTTTATGATGTTCGGAATAGTGAATTTGGTTATAAATAAAAACTAATATACTCGTTCATGTAGTTTCAAATATTTTTAAAATATTTCCAATTTCAACCGGTATCGGTGCTGGTGGAGTGTAAGTCCCCGAGGACATCGATCGCCTAGTTTTGGTGTTTTCACTTAAATACGCTTCTGAATACACCCTACACAAAATTTGGAGCCGCTCATTTTAGCAAGAGGATATTAAAAGTCTATATTGTAGATGGCGCCAGGAAAATTCACTTTGGCTTTATTAAATCTGTTTAACATTAAGTACTACTGACGAGGATTCAATATCTGAAACACGTGTCCAGTATAATAAAATTGGTACTATAGAACATGTATTTCAATTTTGACGATTTCCTCCATATATTAATGGATTTTTATATAAACGTCTATTCCAGGTATACCCTGTTCTGAAATAATTATGATAAAATTATAGAAGGAAAACATAAAGTATTTCCAAATTTATTATCACAAAGGATATAACTTAATTCAAAAGAGAATCCATGACTTCCTGGTGATTTATGTTTAGTCATATCTTACTTCCATTACATGAATATTGATTAACGAAATCAGAATATTGCTTAACGCAATTATCAATCTCTGTAAAGTCGTGTGTTGGAATTCAATTGAACATAATTTAGATTCAGTACTTCAATTATTCACTGCAAGGAAGGAAAGAGAGAGAGAGAAACCGAATTGCGCTCCAATGTTCGTGTTGAAAGAGCTAGGTAGGTAGAAATAACGAGTTACGATGTAAGGAGGGAATTTTACAATATTTAAAACATAAATACTTTTAAGTTTTAAAAAAATATCATCCTCAAGCACCTTTAAGGATGGGGTGGAGTTTCAGTGAACGAAATGTAAGCAGGTCGATTGTAAGGTGTAGAAGTATGTAGAAACATAACATATTTATTTACTTCATCAAGATGCAGAAACATGCACAGAAAGCATCACTAGCCCCCACCGTCCACATTTCTGGAGTTCCGATCAGTGACTTGTGAACTCCTGATTGACTCGCAATAATTCACTTGCATTAAATCTCTGGTCTCAATTGAAATTTCTAGTCATTCAAAGCCAATGGAGCAGAAAAGTTTGCATTATCCAGGCTCATTCAAATAGACTTTATATGCCGTTTGTCGCTAAATTAAGTGTCAACCTCAGGTAGAAGGTTAAAGACGCTACTTAATGTATATGTATCCAGCGGTTAGGACTTAAAGGGAACCTGGGGTAGCTCAGTGCAATATATTAGAGAGAGATTCAGTCAAAGGTAAATATCAAATATATAGTCAATATTGTTTACAAAAATTCTCGATTTTTTTCACGCAGCGCCTCGCTATGAGAACTTTGTATTTCTGTAGTTATATTGAAATATGCTCTAATTGATACATTCATTTTTACATTTAAATAACTAGGAACATTATACATGCCTATTTATTTGGTAATTTGTTGCATAAGCCTAAAGGAAAATTTAAATGATTATGAAATGTAATCCATATACTAATAAGTTCTTTGGAATCTTGGCTTCATGTATAGGTATTCCATTTAAATATTACACGGTCTGTCGATGATCAAAATACTGAAATATTATGAAAAACTTTGACGTTTTGGGTTTCTTTTCTATCTATTTTCCATATTGATTTTATACAATGAAAAGTACCTACATCTGCCTTTTGTATTTCAATGAATTGATTTCAATGAAAATTGGAATATCGGAATTGTTTATATTTGGAAACTTGACATTTCAAATCTTTATTTGCGTCCAAACGTTTGATTACTAATCCTTTTGAATTCGTTAATCACCCTTCTTGTTGGATTTATTTGTAGATTGTTGTTTCATGCTTTGTTTCAATTTTTTTGTGATCGCCGAAGCACACAGAGAAATGTGACATGCGCAAAGACAAAAAACTCCCGATTGACTCAGAGGAAAATTTTCTGATAACATCTTGTCAGATCACGTTCCTATTTTGTTTTATTCAAAATACTCGTTGAATATTTCTTGTAGTCCCCTTCCCCCTAAAAACAACGTAAACATATCATTTACCAAAAATACCCCCCCCCCTCAAAAAAAAAAAAAAAAAAAAAAACATAAAAAAAAAAAAAAAAAAAAAAAAAAAACTCAGTAAATGATGAACTTAAGAATTCAAGGATAGATTATATAATTTAATTATATAGATCTACATAAGCAAGCAGAATATCACATGTCGATATCTGCTGTTAACAGAATTGATAATTAATCTTGTTTAGTCATTTGATATATTTTAAAGATTTGCATCACGTTATTAATAATTTAGCTCACCTGATCTTTCGTTGACGAATTGAAATACTCGAGACTGATAGATCTGTATGTATGACATTTCAAGTGTTTTAGATTCGAAATACACCTATATATTCTATTTAGTAGTATTAAGATAGCATTCTCCTTTGATATTTCCAAACAAAGCAATAACATACAAACAAACAGCAAAATCCATAAATTACATGTATAAAACACGAAAAAAGGGGAGGGGGACCTTGTTTGAGCTATCTAGGCGCTGACAGCAGTCCTTTAATTGTCTCTGTTGTAGATTTGGGTATCGGTTGCGCAGTATCGATATCAAAAATCTGTGCTTCAATAAATGTTTTTGTGATTTCTTGCATAAAATCTGCCCAGGTGCTTTATGCTTTTATGATCACATCATAAAATGCTTACTTACATGGCTTCTCATGTGACCCTTTACATTATAGGTATGTTTGTCATATATCAATATTGACTTAATTATGGAAAGATTAGAGCTTGTCTATCTTATTAGAAGAGGGTTAAGTATCTCGTATATATAAATCCTTCCTGAGCTAGTTATAAGAGGACATAAACCACCGTAGGTTCGTATACATATATATATATATATTATATAAAATCAGTTTGGTATAGATATATTTTATTTGTATTTATAGTACATAATTATACATTTGAAAGCAAAGAAATACTTGATATTGTATTTAAAGGATTTTCTATCAATCGTCTTGCACATGCAGTCAAGATGTAGCACGTACAATAGTCTAACTGTGAAAATATTCTATAATATGACACACTACAAACCAAACGATGGTCAATATATCAGATACATGTACTCTAATTGGAATGGGGTGTCGGAAAAGAGCGAAATACAAAGATTCATCTTTTACTATATGAACG